>CM041781.1:69234157-69702584 GCA_023374045.1 Limonium bicolor
GTGGACACTCAAAAATACCATCGAGTCATGCTTTGGATCTCCTCCTCATAACCACCCCCCAGGATCGATCTAACGACAAAGCGTCTAGCCAAAGACGTTAAAGAAGGGCAGCTTTCCGGGAGGCAACCCGGACGAACTTATCTTTTATATGCTTTTTATGCTGTTTTAATTTTCAGGTTCCCTTTAAATTTTATTTTTGCTAACTCTTAACCCCGTTTATAGTATGGTTGCTTCTAGTGTCTTATGCAGGTGCAATTTCATGTCTACACCGCAACCATGCTACGCTACTTGAGGCTGAAGCTCAAGTGTGGGGGAAGTTCAATACACGCTAGCAAAAATAATCTCAGGGGAGTACCAGTTTCTTTAATTATGCTTTTATTTAAATAAATATGCAGAGGAGAGTTTATGTGCTTAAATGATTATTCGTGAGCTTCGTGTTCTCTCTATTTTATCTACTTACCGAAAAGGCCTTCTGAAACTTTCCCTTGTTTTTCTGGTGAACAATGAGGACATTGTTCAATTAAGTGTGGGGGAGTGTGCCCTTTTCGGTGACATTTTATGCTAAAATGCTTAATCTCTCTGCTTATCTTGCGTTTGTTCAAATTCAATATCGTGGACCCTTTATGTGGGTTGTTCTCTTTAAGAATAAATACTGTTATGAATTGTGGGATAAATGGTATAAATGTACAAATTTTAAAATTTTGATTACTTTTGAGGAGCATTTTTATGCGGTGTGACCAAATGATCTGAAATGGATGATTTTTATTACTCAGGGGTTCTTTCTGTCTTCTTTCTTAGGGATTGCTAAGGGGTGCTTCTCTGTCAAAAAAAAAAATAAAATAAATAAGGGACTTGCGAGACACCATTGGTAACCAACAAAGAGAGTTGAGTGTTCTTTAAAATACGAAGGCTTAATGCCTACATATTATCTTCTCATCTCTTATGCAAAAGTGAAACAAATGCATAATTCTATTTTTCCTTTTGTTTTCTCCTCAATGCCCATTCTTGAGAGAAGTTGGCCATGGTAAAAGTTCTCAAAGTCACCTTAAATCAAGAAGCATTGAAGTACTCCGGATCATACCCCGAAACTCTAATTTTTATTTTTGCCCTGAGTACACCTATGCCACCAGTAGGTGATGGATCACACTCCTCTAAAAAGTTTAAGATCATGTACTATTGACTTCTTTATCCTACCCTTCATAATAGTATTTGTTAATATTGAGCATTCCCTACTTGTTTGGGTACATGGTTTTGCTTGAGGACAAGCAAAAGGTAAGTGTGGGGGTGTGATAAGTGTCTAAATGAGCATGTTTTATGGGTGTATTTCATATATTATATCAGCACTTTTCTACTCATTTCTCACTTATCGTATGTTTTTCCTCTAGTTTATGTTTTATTGATTATCTCACAAATTTATTGGTTTAAACATGAGGAAAAGCCAAGCTAGGAAGAAAGTACACGAAGAGACCAACGCATAACCACAGACGGCTCGAAAAACAGAGTCCAAACGAAGAATCTAGAGCCGGTCAAAGTAAGGAAAATAGGCTTGTGACCGCATGGGCAACCGCCCTATATCCGGGCGGACTCTACCAATAGGCAACCACCTATATTGTGGGCGGTACCACAGGCGGACACCAGGGCACCAACCGCCTAGTATCAAGCGGTACAGGAGGCGGACGTCATACCAACACAACCGCCTGTCTTGTGGGCGGTACCACAGGCGGACACACCAACACAACCGCCCAAACTGGAGGCGGACAGGAGCAAAGGCAGAGACGGACGTGAGGGGGGTCGTGACTAATAATCAGTCGCGACCAGTTTTCTTCGCCCGTCTTCGCCGTCGTCTGCAACTTGATTCCGTTATCCATCTACTCCCGCACCGCCTACCTTAAATCTCTGACATGTTCCAGCTCTCTGTCCCCTGCAATCAATGAAGCAAATCAATCAGTCTGCAATCAATGCTCAATCAATTATTACGTACGGATCTGCCTCCTCCAATCCTCTATATAAACCCAGCACCATAACTGCACAACACACACCACGCACGACGGGAGTCTGAAGAAACCATTCACCACACTCACCCATTCGCTTCCACTTTTATTCCTCCCGTACCACCACAACATTCCACACTCACGCAGTAACAAAAGAAATAGAAGAGCAGCAGTACAAGCGAGAGCAGACCAGTTCTTCCTCTGAATTAATGTCAAAATCTGTCTGTGCTATCTTCTTCTTATCTCCGTTAATGTCTGAGTAATTTTTTTTGTATCCTAGGATGGGGATTTATTTCTAATATTACGTAAACAATATTTATCACCTGTCTCACTTGTTAACCTGTTTTAATTCCTTTTAACTAATATTGTTAAATGCTTATTCTGACAAAATACTGCATTTTTATGGTAACTATCAACATATGATTTTGAGATAGTCTAGGTACCACAAAGGAATTAATCTTAGTATTTACACTCCGGACTGAGCAGGAAAATACTAAGGCTTTTATTAAGAGTTCGTAACTGACAATTATTAACTCTAATAGGCAATAAATAATTGAGACATGGTTATAAATATGTTTAAGTAATTTAGGCAATTCCCCCGCTATCCAAGGATACATTTTTCCATCCACATCACTTAATTCACCTTTTTATTGTTTTTATTATATTTGCACTGATCAAACAACAAATCAAGCTTGCCTCCGGCTAAACCCCTTTTTACAGTTTTTAAGTAACTACCAAGACTAGGATAAATTGAACAATCTCCCTGTGGATACGACACTTGTTTTACTACTACGACCGGGATTTGTTTGCAGCCCGACATTTATTTTGAGTTTTTAATTTCTTTTCTTTTAATTTTACACCAGTTTAACCACTCAGAAAATAACCTTCTACACACAGCTACTACTCGAAGAGTGCAGGATACTTCGCTCTCATGGAGTCCTCTAACTCCCATGTAGCCTCCTCCACCTCATGGTTCGTCCAGAGAACCTTGACCATGCTAACGGTCTTGTTCCTAGTCTGTCTCATCTTCGTATCGAGAATGCGGAGTGGTACTTCCTCATATCGTAGAGCGGGGTCCAACTCTAAAGTCTCTAGCTGCAAAACGTGCGATGGGTGGGGCATATACTTCTTCAACTGTGAAACGTGAAATACGTCGTGCACCCTCCCGAGCTTTGCTGGCAAATCCAGTCTGTAGGCTAACGGGCCCACTCGCTCCCTAATCGCATAAGGTCCAACATATTTTGGGCTCAACTTGCCCTTCTGCCCGAACCGGAATATCCCCTTCATGGGTGACACTCTAAGGAATACCATGTCGTCAGTAGTGAACTCAATGTCCCTCCTATTGGTGTCTGCACATGATTTCTGCCGGTCCTGAGCTAATTTCATGTTCTTACGAATCTGTAGGACATCCTCCTTAATCTGCTCTAGGTACTCAGGTCCTAGAAGCGTATTCTCGCTGGCCTCATCCCAGCATAGAGGGGTCCTACATGGTCTACCATATAGTGCCTGAAACGGTGGCATCTGTATCGAGGAGTGGTAGTTGTTGTTGTAGGCGAATTCTATCAGATGTAGTCGCTTTAACCAACTCCCCTGGAAATCTAAGGCACATGCTCTCAGCATGTCCTCCAGTGTCTGGATGGTCCTCTCACTCTGACCGTCGGTCTGTGGATGGAATGCCGTACTAAGCTTCAACTTCGTACCCAAGGCTTCTTGAACCTCACCCCAGAATCTAGACAAAAATCGAGGGTCTCTATCAGACACATCGTCTTGCACCCCATGGTGCCGGATCACCTCCTTCTGGAACAAGTCCGCTAACTTCGGGACCTTCCAGGTATCCTTCATAGCCAAAAACTTTTCCACCTTCGTCAGACAGTCCACAATGACCCAAATCGTGTTCAGTCCTCCCTTAGTCGGTGGGAGACCGACAACGAAATCCATCGAGATGTCCTCGAACTTCCAGCAAGGAATAGGCATAGACTGCACTAAACCTCCGGTCTCCTATGCTCAAACTTAACCTTCTGACAGGTCAAGCATCTAGTCACGTAGTCAACTACATCCTTCTTCATCCCGCTCCACCAGAAATGAACCTTCAAATCCTTGTGCATCTTCGAAGAACCAGGGTGAACGGATAAGGACGAGCAATGAGCCTCCTGGAGTATCTTCTCCTTCAAATCTGGAGAAGACTCTGGAATACATAAACGGCCATTCAGTCGAATCATGCCATCATCACACAGTTCGAAGTCATACTTCTGACTCTCAAAGCAACCCTCTAACATTTTCTGCTTGATGCTCTCCATACTGGTCACTCTCCTGTGCAGCTCGTATCTCATCAATCATACTGCTGCTCGCTAACAGTGTAAATAATGAATGAGCTCTGCGGCTCAGGGCGTCGCTACTACATTCGCCTTGCCCTCTTTGTATTTCAGGTCTATGTCGTAGTCCTTCAAGAACTCGACCCATCTTCTCTGTCGCATGTTCAGCTCCTTCTGAGAGAAGAGATGCTGTAAACTCTTATGATCAGAGTAGATAGTGACTGTCACACCGTAAAGATAATGTCGCCAGATCTTCAAAGCGAAGACTACTGCGCCTAACTCAAGGTCGTGTGTGGGGTAATTCACCTCATGCTTCTTCAGCTGTCGGGATGCGTAGGCAACTACCTTCCCGTGCTGCATAAGCACACAGCCTAGACCGGTTCCAGAGGCATCACAGTATACCTCGAACCCATCGGTGCCCTCAGGAATAGTAAGAACGGGTGCCGATGTCAGGAGATCCTTCAGTGTCTGAAAGGACTGCTCACACTCTGCAGACCATAAGAACTGGGACTCCTTCTTCATTAGAGTAGTCATTGGTTTAGCCACCTTGGAGAAGTCCTTCACGAACCTTCGATAGTAACCAGCCAAACCCAGAAAGCTGCGGACGTCTGCAACTGTCTTTGGCCTTGGCCAACTCTTCACTGTCTCAATCTTAGCAGGGTCTACAGATATCCCGCCTGCTGATATGATGTGTCCTAGAAATGACACGCTGTCTAACCAGAACTCACACTTCGAGAGCTTGGCATACAGCTGGTTCTTTCTCATGATGCTTAACACCTGCCTCAAATGTAACTCATGATCTTCCTGGTCTTTGAATAGATCAGAATATCGTCGATGAAACCACAACTGAACTATCAAGCTGTTCTCTAAAGACGGTTCATCAAATCCATGAAATAGCTGGTGCATTCGTCAACCCGAATGGCATAACGGTGAACTCGTAGTGTCCATACCGTGTCCTGAAAGCTGTCTTCTCTATGTCACCCTCTACAATCCTGATCTGATGGTAGCTAGATCTGAGGTCTATCTTTGAGAACACACTGGCCCCTCTCAGCTGATCAAAAATCATCAATCCGTGGCAACGGATACTTGTTCTTGACTGTGACCGCATTAAGCTCGCGGTAGTCGATGCAGAGTCGCATACTGCCGTCCTTCTTCTTGACGAATAATACTGGAGCACCCCAAGGAGAAACACTAGGTCGAATGAATCCCTTGTCGAGGAGGTCCTCCAGCTGTACCTTCAGCTCCCTCATCTCAGCCGGTGCCATACGGTAGGGTGCCTTAGCAATAGGGCCCGTACCTGGCAATAAGTCGACGGCGAACTCAACCTCACGCACAGGCGGCATGCCTGGCAATCATCAGGACACATCGGGAAAGTCTGCCACGACTGGAATGTCTACATCCATCTCGTCGCACTGTCTCGTGTCCTGTACATAACAGAGGAAGGCTTGTCGGCCCTTCCTAACGTCCTTCATCAGGGACAATGCTGACACGATCTTGACAGTCGGCTCTCTCCTCACACTGCGGTATGACACTGTCTTGCCGCTCGGCCCCTTCAGTAGTCGATGCTCTGCACAATGAAGGCGGCCCTTATGCTTCTGTAGCCAATCCATACCCACTATAACGTCGAAGCCCAAGTTCTTAAACTCAATCAAATCGATGGGAAAAGTCTCATTCATACGCTGATCTCTACCCTATACTGTCTGGTGCAACCTACTTTCTCCTTTGGAAGGGTGACTGAAAAGTCTGAAAGCTGTTCGGAGGCAGCCCCCAGCTTCATAGCAAATGCTGAGGAAATAAAAGAATGTGAAGCCCCTGAGTCGAACAATACGGAAGCACCAACACCATCAACAGGAAAGGTACCTAAGATCATCTCTCGTATTAGCATCGAGTCCCAATAAATCACTAATTACTGTCGGTTGTAATTGTCATACCTGTGATGACATTACCGGACTCCTTGGCTTGCGCCATATCTAAGATGCAGATGGTACCCTCCTTTCCATTTTCGTAGCCTGAAGTTATGAATTAACGGTATCAACAAACTGAACACATATGTTTGAAGGTACAAAACTCTTATTTCATTCATCCAACTGTATTATATAAGGTTACATACTTAGCTACTGCTATTACATCAGTACTGTCTGAAAGTCAAATTTAAACGGCCAGGTCGGATGTGGGTATCATTCACTAGGTGGTGGGGCGGTATTGAGCTTAATGCTCTTAATACCATGATACACAGCCTCGACTCTCCACCAAATACCAACACATCCCCAGACTTGAGGATGATCTTGCTTGCTAGATCTATCCTCTTCTGGTCTCTATAGATGAACTCAGCATCATCGCCAATGGAGGATGACACAACCGGTATTCCTCTGGTGATGGACTCGGTCGTCTCATCACGGTCCTGGTGCATCCCAAGCTTTCCTCCCTGCTCGTAGTAGTTGATGATGCAAACGTCAGGTGTCATGTCGGGTAATGGAAAAGTCTCACAGTCTTGAGCAATATCCATTGCGTTTCTCACCAAGGTTAGGAAACTCTCAGGTATCCTAGGTATAGATACGCCACCTACCATCCTCACCTCTCGATAAACCCTAGCTTGTGGATCCCAATCTTTCCTAAGCACATCATGTGCAGTTTCATTCTAGAACCACTATTAAATACAGGGGTATAAAATCCTCCTATGCCCTTACCCAAAGCTCTACACTCATTCACTATGGCGATTTGTTCATCTAGGGTTAGGAACTCTCTGAGAAGTATCATGCCCGGTCTGACCACATGGCACAACTCACTAGGGTACTCCCGTCTTTCTTCCACGGGTCTAGGTGATCTCTGTCTTGTAAGTGTGGGATAGCAGATCGAAGTCTCCTAAGAGGTAAAGGTTTCCTAGATAAGTTGTTTATCTAAAGCGGTAATTAAAACACGCATTCATGCTAAGGTAAAGCGTTTAACACTTAGTCATGCTTTCATACAATGGTTAAGGTTTCAAACGCTAACCTTCACCGCGCTGGGTACTAGTGCCAGTGCCTGAAGCTCCCGCTGCATTCAGTACACGGTTGCCCGGCGGGTTCCTTTGGTTCTGCTGTTGCGGCTGCTGCTGCTGCTGCTGTCCCCTCTGGGCTTGGGGCGCCGGCCCCCTCTGGCCACCTCGAGCTCCACCTCCTCCAGTAGGTGCGCTCTGAGTCCCCTTCGGCGGGCGGTACGCTCGGCTCTCTGGATTAGCAAAGCACTCGAACGACCTGTGGCCCTTCTTTCCATAATGGTGGCAGTCCACCGCTTGCCCGGTGCAGTCAACACCCGGGTGGTCTTTACCATAGCGCTTGCAGTGAAAGTGGCGCTGGGGTGCAGAACCTATTATCATAACACACTCAGATTAACACATGGATGGTAATGGATAGTATAGTACTCAGTTCATTCACAAGGTTAGATCGCTTACCCTTAGGGGGTATAGATCTAAGAGGCTGGGCATCGTAGGTAGGCCCGGTCAGCATCGGGACCTTCTCTTTGCCCTTCTGGCTGGCCTGCTCCTCCTTCTTCTCCTTCCAGGAGAACTTTTTCTTCCTGTGATCGTCAAAGTGTCAGGAATAGCAGGTATAAAAACAGGCAGCAAGTAAGTAATTTAAATGGATTAAATAACTTAAAGGTGGATCTTACTTCCAACTCTTGCTGCTTCCGCTTCCAGCCGCAACCTCCGCCTCCTTCTCTAGGGCCTTACGCTTCTGCCCCTGGCCGTCCTCCCGGCTGTTCACCAACAGCTCGGTCCGAGAAGCAGCCTCGTAGCATTCCTATAATGCATCAATGAGTTCCCCAACTTGTAATAATTCAAACTGAGTTACAAGATATAATCTGTCAACTAATTTTACCTGGATCGTAGGATATAAGGCAGCACCCATGGCGGCCTTGATCGCATATCGCAACCCGCCTCTAAACTTTCAACTTTCACACTTTCAGTATCTGAATAAACAACTCCTGGGACAAAGTCCAAGAGCCCAATAAAAGAGGAGTAGTACTGATCTACTGTCATACTACCCTGCTTCAGGGCCTCAAACTCTTCCCTCTTTCTGCTTCCAAATGAGCAGGATAGTATTTCTCTCTCACACAGTTCCACAAAACCTGTCCATCCAAAACCCTCAGTAGCAAGTAATGCGCCTTCACGGACCTCCACCAAGTGCTGGCGGCGTCCCTCAAATGAAAGGCCGCTATGCCGACCCGGTGCTCAGCAGGCACGTGAATGGCGTCGAAGGCCTTCTCATGCTCAATGATGTACCTCTCTAGAGCGGTGGGGTCAGCTACCCCGTCATACGTAGGTACTCGTGTGTCAGCAACACTCTTCAGCCAATTAGGCTCTCTAGGTGCGGGTACGGGTGGGACTACTGGTGGTGCTCCTATCTGGACACCCCCCATCAGGGCTAGCTGAGCAAAGACGGCCGCTACCGTCTCAGCAACGCCCACGGATGGGGCCTCAGGAGGACCTTCTCCAGGCCCGCCGCCTCTTCCACCACCTCCTCTGCCTCTACCAGCTGATCGTCTTCCGGAAGACATCTAAAGAATTCAGAACCAAAGTCAGCTCTTGGTATAAACACTGTACTGTTCCCTACCATAACCTAACTCAAATCATTTACACTTCTCTTTGGTACTGGTGTGTAAATAACCTAAGCTCACGGTACTTAAACTACTATCTCTGTAATCAGAGCGGTACTCCGCTCTGATACCACTTTTGTAACACCCCTACTAATTCGGCTCCTAATATCCTATAAATCGCACATAATAAATATCGCAGCGGTAAATAACAGACTGTCGCCCTAATGGTGTCACTGTTATCACTCGCCCATACGGGTGATAACGAATTACCTGATAATCAACATGCAAACGTATTCCCGCAGTGACCACAAGAGATAGATAGTAGAACTTAAACAATTTAAAACAATCCAACAACAACGATTATTACAGACCGTACTCGTGAGCATCTAACCAAATACACCTCGGTTTACACAACCCGAGTCCAAAACGTCATCAGTATCAAACCGTACCAAGTCTTAACAACAGTAAAATCACAACCGTCGCGCCCGCGTCGACCCCAGCTAATCTCCTGAAATAAAAATGGTTTGTGGTATGGAATCAGCCCCTGCTGAGTATGTCATTCATGCCCCGTCATGCCCCCTCAAACCCCTCAATTATTTGGTCGAGAGCATGAGATTCGTTACATGCAATACCGTTTTAATATTTAAAACTGTAAAACAATTAACAGTAATAACCATATAATAACACAACCATCAACACACATAATATACCACAAGTATAACCAATGAACAACAAAGCGAAACAACGAGAATAATCAAGTATTAATTCTCGTCCATGGTGTAGAAACCAATATCGTTCGCCACTGTACAAGTCTCAACTGTATTAATTGTTCAGTTATACCTAGTGACAATGTCTCGTTAAAAACGACATGTCTCTAATTACCCATAAATTATGGCGGGTCACCCACGGCAGTAGCCACTCCAATGGTAGAGTCTCCGACCAACGAGCCATTCTAGCTCACGGGAAATTTTCTTGATACTTACGGACCCGTACGCGGACATCCTGGTATCGTTTTTGTGATCACACGCACCAAGAGCCACATCCTCCTGGCTTTATCTTTCCATTAATTAATTATACCATCGCATCGCATTACCATTTTTTTCTAACACAGCAGACTAAGATCATTAGTCCAATCCGGAGTCTGTAAACTCGGGATCCAGTGTTAGATACGAGAGCGGCGTTTAGAAAGGCCAATGCTCCGTATAAAAGTCTCGGATAATATATATCTTATTATCCTAGTGCTACATCGACTGTTTCTGACGATCCTTATATTTCACATAAGATAGCACCATAGCCGCTAGTTCGTTTTATATATAGGTTCATATATACGAACCAATACTGTTAACTCAACAACAGTAAATAATAAGCAGCTATAAATATACAATTCATGCATATTAATTAACACATTCAGACAAACAATCTTATCACAGATCACACAGAAGTCTGAACTGAGGAAGCCCTCAGAGACAATCAGAGACACATAACAACATACCGTTCACCCTGATTGTATTACACTGGAGTATGAATCAGCAAGATCCTATGCTCCGTGTGTCGTCTCTAACAGTTAAACAATACATAATGCTACTGATTAGCATCCTGTACAACAATACAACTCTACGGTACCCCGTACCGTCTCTAATAACTCCCGGTTAACCCCCCGTTATTAACTGTCAATGTTTGTCGGGTTTTCGGCTTAACTCGAGATTGGAAAACGTTATATTACACGCGTAGTCTTGACTCGTATATTAACTTATTGTTGAACTTTGTTATCGCATGTAACTTAATGTATGTTTGTATATCGTATAGTTTGTTTCTTTATTGCATGTATGATTCTTTGTCATGCACTATACATCTCACCTTAGTATTTATTTTCCTAAGGTTTGTCTCTTTTTTTTTTCTTTGTGGTATAATTCATATGTAAACAACTTTGAGTCTTATAAATCTTATTATCACATGTATACTCTTCATTAGAATTCCATATCTAATGTTTGTAATTCTTTTCCCTTTACCATATGTCATTTTAATTATGAAAATACATGGTCATTAAACCATATTATATTTTTCCACCATATCATATATCTATTTATATTCATGTATTATGGAACTATTTCCTATATGGTAAGTCTTATAATATATATTCATTCTTTTTAATGAATACCTCTTATATTATAAATGTTATAATTCTTATAACATTAAAACCATATTACAAATTCCATTTTAAAATGTTAACATTTCCGAACAGCACCTATTTTCTTAAGTATTTACAAAATCCACCACATAATTAATATAATGTTACATTATAGTTATATAACTTATATTATGACATTTAAGTCGTTAAAACAATTATAACCTATAGTTGTAAATTGTTTTAAAATTCCAAACTGCCCCTTATATTTTCGGTTTTCAATATAAACCACTAAACTTCTATAAATCACAAATCAGTCCCAATTATATTTCATTGTTTCATTGATAATATATACCTTATATTATAATCCTTAAACCTTAATATAATTATAACCTATAGTTTTTAAAGGCTATAATTTTCGAACAGCCCCTAGGACTGTTTTAATTAAATTTCCACCACCAAACTTTGTATATTTACCAAATCTTCCCAATTATAATACATAGTTTTCTAACGCCATTAAAACCATATATTATACATATGTCTTTATAAAATCTTATATATAACTCCAAAAATTACCAAACTATACCAAAAGGTTATAAATATTATTCCTAACCTTATACGTTCTATAAATCTCGGTTTTACCACATATGTTACCCATTTGTAACAATATTATGAAATATCTTATATTATACTTATATAATTCATATTAACTCCAAATTTAACCAAATCCACTTCTAAAAATTCCTAATAACCTAAGGTTTGTACTAAACTCCATTTAGTACCCCAAGTTTTCAGAAATCTCAATATAGCCCCATCTCTTATAAATCTTTTACAATATAATACTTATCTTAATATAAGGTAGTATTTTAATTTCTAAAATCCTCCAAACTTGGTCAAAGTCTCCTATATAGTCAACTTTGACTTCTAATACCAAATTGGACCCAAACCTTTCGGTAATTACAAAACTTCACCTATACTTTTCTATTTTTACAATTTTGACCCAAAACTTTATAAAATGTTATAATTTTTATTAAATTCATTTGAAAAAACCTAAATTCCTCTAAATTAAGTCCACAGCTTTGTATTTTACCAATAATTACGGTTTGGCCCCAAACTTAATTATATAAGCATAAATCTAACTAAATAAGCTTATAAACTTAAATTAAAATGGCCTAATGACATGGCCTTATTACAACCTTGAACTTGCAAAATAAATTACACTTTAAATGTCTCAAAATATAGCATAACTCACGGCCTCACTTTTAATTTAATTATTTATCCACATAATGTCATAATTTGACCATTATGTTAATTAAATCTCATAAATGACTAGCTTAATTTATCTTAGTCATTTTTTTCCATTTCTAGGTTAATATAACCCATATTATTAAGTTCCCTCTCGCAATATTAATATATATGCTTAGAAATATAAAATCATAAGTTTTAAGGTGTTTATACCTTGATTTCTCCTTGTATGTACTCGGCCACTTGAAGGAAAATTCACCACATCATTTATACATTTTTAATACACCAAAACAAGATATGGTTATACTCCAAGCTTGAGCTTAACCATAAGGAATAATTAATGTAAGATTTAAGGCAAAAATCACCTTAAAAATGCAAGGGAACTTCAAGATGGATTCGGCCTGAATAAAACACACCACAAGGTGTTAGATCCACCATATTGACATAGGAAATATCTATACAACAACAAGCTGCCTTGGTATTAGGTTTTACCTTGGAAAAATGCCTTAAAGAAGGGTATTTGCTCTAGATCTCGGCCTCCCTTGCTTCAAATGGCTAACCAACTGATTGAACATGTAAATATGAAGATTATGAGTGTATAAACTCATAAAAATCAAAGGAAGAAAATCAGGTGAAGAGTAGAGAAGCTTAAGGTATGTTTTTACCTTAAAATGCAAGTTTGGAAAACTTTGGTCCCTTAACTTATTTCAGCCGAGTTTGGTGGTTGTCCAAGGTCTAAAATACTGAGAATAAGCCATAGGAATTGATAAGTCACGAGATCCAAGTGTAGATGGTGAAGAGATGAAGAAAAAGAGCCAAAATAAGCCTTAAACCATTACCTTAGAAGCTTAGAAGATGGAGTTGCCTTCCTAACTCAAGAGCATCGGTTGAGAGAGTTTGGAAGGTGAGTGAGCTCGGCTGGAATGGAGCTAGGGTAAGAGAATGATTGGAGATGAGCCTTAATAATTCAAAATGCAACTTTTGATTAGTTTATTGATTGTAATGACTAATGACTCATCAAGGGATAAGCATGGAATGAGAGCCATCGGTTAATGGAGGGGAAATCTGGCCTCACACGGTTTGGGGACTGATTGGAGCAATCATGGAGCAAAATGGAGTGTATTGTTTAATCAAAAGGTAAAGTGGTCTCCTTATTTTAGGGAGTAATGTTGGGGTCTTGTCTTTAGTATAAGCAAGTGGAGAATTCAAGCCTCTCTTGCTTATGGCTGCCGATCTCATGTGGTCCAAGGGGTCAACTTTGACCTCTTGACCATTCTTAGTCAATGTTGACTCAAATGGGCCCCCTTTTAGGGTTTTATTAATATTTTAATATTAAATTTGTAAAAATTTGTAAATTTTGGAATTAAATTCCTAGTATGATATAATGTGATATAATATCATATTTAAAGGTAATTATAACCTTTAAGCCCATTAAAAACCAATTTAGAAGGCAATTTCACAAAAATGTGCTTTAAGGTGTTTTAGTGCACATTTTGTGTTGCAAGGTGCTTCTGAGCTTAGTTTTCTTTGAGAATAGTTTTGTTGTGTTCCTTACTTCATTATAATACTTTGGAATCCACTTTGGATCCTATTTGAGGTCATACAATCTTTATGGTGCTTTAAAGCACATTTTTGGCTTTACCGATCTTAAGGCATGTTTTGCCTTGTTGAGATCTTTAGATTGTTCCCCAATAATATTTAGATGTTTATTAACCATATTAGATCATTAATAGATCATTTAATTATGTTTTAAAGGTTAGGGGTATTTCATAAAGTGTGAGTTAGACTAAGTGTGTGTAAACACTAGGAAGTTGGTGAGCTAGATAGGACTGGGTTGGTGAATTAATACTTGGTGTATTTGGTTGACTGACCATTCGGGGAACAATTAGGGAACCGTAGGCCGGCTGTCAGGAAAGGGTAGAGGACTTAGGGATAAAGTCTTAAACTGTCCTGGAGTCCATAGGTAAGGTGGAGGGAGATTAAGTGAATTTATGTGTGTAAATTCTCAATCGAAAAGGAGTTTCCAGTTTGAGTTTATCAAGTACTTCCTTGAATCATCAAGTAGTTCACCTAGGACAACGACACGTCCACGGCCGGTCGAGGATGCATCAGGAGCACTAGCTAGTTTCAATTGGTTTCTAAGCGGGTCTTTTCTAGAAAGCTAACTGTTTGTAAGATGATCGAAATGCCTCACTCAAACCTACTGGCGTTAGAAGAAGGTTCTGCACCAAATCGACCACCACTCTTCAATGGAGACAACTACACTCATTGGAAGAACAAAATGAAGTTCCATATCAAGTATGATGATCCAAGGATATGGTGGGTAGTATCACACGGTGAATACACCTTGCACGATGCTCAAGGACAAGACATATAAATCAACAACATGACTGATGATCAAATCAAGAAGTTGATATTCAATGCACGAGCCGTAAGAATCCTACATTGTGCATTACTACCTGAGCAATGCTCTTAGGTAGCCTCATCTAAAACCGCCATAGAAATTTGGGAAACACTTGAAGTCTCCTATGAAGGAAATGACGAGATCAAGAATACTCAAATTGAACTATTTCTTACTCATTGGGAGTTATTCAAGAAGGAAGAAAAAAGAGCATTTTTGAAATGCATACTAGGTTCACTAAGCTGATCAACGAAATGCTTGTGTTTGGAAGAACTATCTCAAATGAGGATCAAATACAAAAATTCCTCACATCACTTCCTGCATCCTTTGATAGCAAAGTCAATGCCATGTAAGAAGTCTATGATCTCTCAAAGATCTCTCTAGCGGATATGTTGAGATTGTTAATGGCATTTAAGCTAAAATTACAGCAAAGAAATTCAGAAAGCTCAATAATGGAGAAAGGAAAAGGCATAGCCTTTCAGGTAGCTGAAAATGAAAAATCTTAGTCAGGAGAAGACGACGATGAGGTGGTCCTCTATGCCAAGAGGTATTTTCGAAAAAAATTTAAAAATAATATGAGAAGAGGAAAGGACTCCAAGGAATCTGAAAATCGCCAAATAAAGAGCAATGACAAGTGTTTTGGGTGTTCAAAACGTGGGCACCACACCAAAGACTGCCCACAATGACCCCAAGAGGACAACAACAGGGTCAGGAAACCTGTCCAAGGATTGTTCAACAAAAAGCCAAAGAAAGAAGCCTTCGTTGCTGTATGGGGAGACTCAGAACTCAGTGATGATGATCAAACCACAGATAACGATCAATAGGGGATGAAAAGGCTCACTTTTGCCTTGAGGAAGTTTGCTTGATGGCTCAAGAAGGGAAACGTCAGAATCAGAAGAGAAAGAGGAACAAACCGAGGTAAACTACTCTCGAATTAGAAGGAAAGTTCAAAAAGATGAATTTCTAGAACTCATAATGTTTCCCTTATATTGGTTGATCAACTAGGGCACTAGAAAATGAAAATAAGGTGCTCTTGGAAGAAAATAAAAAACTGGAGAAAAGTTCATATAAGGATAAGGTAGTGAAACTTACGAATGCACTCAAGAAATTACAAACTGACTATTATGAAATACTTGTTGTTCTTGAGAAAATGAAGCTAGGAGAACAACCTTAAATCGATGAGTTGATTGCTGCACTTGACAAGAAAGAAAAAGAACTAGCATCCACTAAAGAAAAACATGCAAAACTAGAAAATGATGCTAGGACACCCATGTGGAAGAATAAATGACCGGTCAGGTACCCATCGGGAACCCATCGAAGAGGTGTCTGTTACCTATGCAGACAACCCAGTCATCATGAAACCAAATGTTATAGAACATGATTTATGGGGAATTGACAACTAAAGAAAATTGGGCTGAGATGGGTATTCAAGGATGATCATAGAACAATATCACTTGGTGGAGATGGGTCCAAACATTCTTGAGACCCTAACTCCACACTACTAACTTGTTAAGCGCAAAATAGAGTGGGAAGGGATCCCTACTTATAGATTGACAGTGGGTGCTCTGAACATATGATAGGAGACAAGTGGAAATTCTTCTCACTCGAACTAGGAAGCCAAGGAACCGTCTCCTTTGGCGACAACAAAAAGGGAAAAATCATCGGTATAAGTAAGGTTAGTCTTACTTCAAATTATGTCATTGATAATATCAATTTAGTTAATGGATTTAAATTCAATTTTCTCAGTGTATCTCAAATTTGTGACAAATGTAACTCAGTCCACTTCTATTCTACACATTGTAGTATAGTAAGTCTGAGTAATGAGAAAGAGTTATTAAGGGGTAAAAGATGGAAAAATGTATATGTAACCAGTCTAGAGGATATTGATAGTCTAAACCTTTCATGCTTGTCTTCTTCAATAGATGACTCCACATTATGGCACAAAAGACTAGGGCATGTCAGTATATCCTTACTAAGAAAGCTAGTCAAAAATCAGTTGGTGAGAGGTCTCCCTTTGATTAAGAAATCTGAGACCAATCTTTGTGATGCCCATGTGAGAAGTAAACAAACTAAAACTTGTTTTAAATCAAAGACCATAGTGAGTACATATAAGCCACTTGAACTACTTCATATGGACATATGCAGACCAGTGAGAGTTAGATGTTTTGGAGGAAATTGGTTTATGCCTGTTATTGTTGATGATTACTCACAATTTGTATGGACAATCTTTATTGCTTCCAAGGACGAGGTCTTTGAGAAATTTCAATCTTTTGTAGGACAAATCCAAGTACAACTCAACCTCAAAATCAAGGCCTTATGGTCTGATCATGGATCAGAGTTTTAGAATCAACAATTCATGGAAATATGTGACAAACATGGAATCAATCACACATATTCAACACCAAGAACACCTCAGCAAAATGTGGTGGTTGCGCGCAAGAACGGAACATTACAGGAAGTATCTAGAGCCATACTATTGGGGAGTAATCTTTCTCAATTCTTTTTGGCTGAAGTTGTAGCTACTTTCTGCTACATCACTAACAGAACGCTCATTCAACCAATCCTTAACAAAACACCTTATGAGCTGCTCAAGGTAGAAAACTAAGCATAAGCCCTCTTAGAATCTTTGGTTGTAAGTGTTATGTCCATGACAATGGAAAGAATTCCCAAGGAAAGTTCGATGCCAGGAGTGATTTGGCTATATTCCTTGGGTATTCAAAAAGGACCAAGGCATACAAAATCTACAACAAAAGGACTCTGAAAGTAGAAGAGAGTGTACATGTGGTCTTTGATGAGGTTGAAACCCATAAGATCAAAGAAACTGAAGGGGGTGAAGCTCTAGGATTTCATCTAGCCAGACAAGATCACATAGAAAATACCAAAGATGAGTCATCGACAAAGGAATACTTGCTCGACAGGCCAGCGACTGGTCAGTAGCATGACAACGACGGAAACTAAGATGTCTAAGATCCTCTATCATCATCAACTATTCGTTAGTCACGAGTCATGTATAAGAATCACCCTTTGGAGAACATCATATCTGATATCTATAAAGGAATTCAAACAAGAGAACAAACTCATGATCTCTTGGACTTCTCCATAACAGTTTCACCTATCGAACCCAAGAGCATCAAAGAAGGCCTACAAGACTCAGACTGTATTAAAGAAATGCTAGAGGAATTAAACCAGTTTGAAAGATGCAAAGTTTGGCATCTTGTGCCTCGCCCAACACATCAAGGGGTACTTGGTACAAAGTGGGTCTTCAGGAACAAACTGAATGAAACAGGAGAAGTCATTAGAAACAAAGCTCGCTTGGTAGCACAAGGATATCATCCATAAAAAGGGATAGATTTCCAAGAAACCTTTGCCCCACTAGCAAGGATGTAATCTATTCGACTATTTATTGCATTTGTCGCACATAAAGGAATCAAACTCTTTCAACTTGACATTAAAAGTGCTTTTCTTAACAGGTATGTCAAGGAAGAAGTGTATGTAGAACAACCTCTAGGTTTTGAAACACAAGAAGGGAAATACATGGTACTTATACTTGACAAAGATCTCTATGGGCTCAAACAAGCTCCAAGATCATGGTATGACCTCCTGTCATCCTATCTATTGGAAAACAATTTCAAAAGAGGTAAATTTGACAAAACCTTGCTTGTGTACAACAACAAAAGAGATTTCCTGATAGTACAAGTATATGTTGATGACATAATCTTTGGAGCTTCTGATGAGAAGTATTGCAAGAAATTCGAAGTATTGATGAAAAGAGAATTTGAAATGAGTGATTTAGGAGCATTGAAATTCTTTCTAGGACTTCAAGTTAAGTAGGATAATGAAGGGACTATCATATCCCAGCAAAAGTATGTAAATGAGTTACTGAAGAGATTTGGGATGGAGACATGTAAGCCTTTTGATACACTAATGATGGTTAGCATTAAGATGAGTATCACGACTGGTGACCAACCGGTCGACCAGCGATCATATAGAGAAATGATTGGTTCTCTACTATATCTAACTGCTAGTAGACCTGACATTATGTATAGTGTTTTCTTGTGTGCCAGGTTTCAAGCAGATCCAAGAGAGAGCCATCTCACAGCCGTGAAAAGAATCCTACATTATCTTAAAGGATCCATGAATCTTGGACTCTTTTATTCAAAATTCACTAACTGTGACATTGTAGGATATTCAGATGCAGACTATGGTGGTTTTATAACTGATCAAAAGAGCACTTCAGGGACAACATTCTTTATTGGATCATGTTTGATCACATAGGGATCAAAGAAACAACAATGAAATACCCCGAACTTAAATATGGTGATTATATTATTCTAATATAGTATTTAAGGGCCTAATAGTGCCTAAGTAATTTTGGTAAAGAAAGTAAATCCAAAAAGAAATGAGAAAAACGCTTAGAAAGCGGAAAACGCTAAAATGAGCGTTAAATAACCATAGGAGGTACGAGACCTCGGTTATAGTATCGTAAGTATTCCTAAGGCTTATTCATGCCTAATTAGTATGCGGGAACGATTCCCGAAGAAAACGGATCCAAGAAATGTATTAAAACGCTAAAAGAGCTTTAGCGCACGTTTTTCGAGGAAACCCGAAAACGTGACTTTAAGTGGTCAAACAGACCCGTAAAAATTAGAAATCATTAAATAATAATTATTAAGCATTTATGGAAGCTTAATAGCCAATAAAAATAAAGAAACGAGAAAATTCCAGAAAACGGGCCCGGTTAGTGAATAGTATCAAAACCGGGTAAAATAACGAGCGTTTTCTATAAAAGACGAAAAACGCTCCAGCTAGTATTACAGTGGGGGCCGGTTTTAACAGATAAATAAACCCCCTCTCACACACTCACAACTAGCAAATAAGTAAATCAAAAAGCTAGAAGTAAAAGTACAAAAGCAAAGGGGGACTCTCTCTCCTCCTTACTTTTTCTTTTCCTCCCTCTCTCTTTCCTTCTCCTCCTTCCCAGCCGGCAGCAACTCCCTCTTTCCCCTTGATGGCGATTTTTGAGAAGCTCCAACACCTCTCATGGCTTCTCTTCTTTCTCTCCTTGCTCTACCTTCGTTTGAGCCCCAAATGTAAAATAAACTACATATTTGCAATCCCCTCATCCTCCTCTACATTTCTATCTTTTCAAAATTCAAAAAGGATGAGTTTCATCTCCATGGGTTTTCCCCATTTGAAGAGAAAAGCACACCATTGTGAAGCTTGGAGTCTCCTCTTTCCAACAAGGTAAAAATCTCCATGAAAGACCTCACTTTTCTCCATCTCTTGGCATGGCCGATTTTGGTCTCCCTCTCTTACCTTGTTTTTCCTCTTGTTTTGGAGCTTTGCTTCAACCCTCCAATGGTGGTGAGAACACCTTCTTGAACCAAGGGCTAAAACCCCTCTAAAGCACTCCAAAGGTAACCCTAGAATTTGTATTTTAAACACTTCAATGAATTAGTGTTATTATGAGGGTTAGTAGGTTAATTATGCTTGTCTTTGTGTGCTTGGGTAATGGGAATGGAGTTTGGCAACTCCATTCCCCACAAAATCGATTTGGACAAGAAAGAGAGGAAGATGAGAAATGGAAAAGAAAGAAAAAGTATAAGCTCAAGGTAAGAGCTCCTTCCTAATGTAGATTCCATTGCATTAGAGTAGTGGGAATGGGTAAAATATTTAAAGAACCCAAAACCTTGTACTAGTATTGAGAATTGTGAAGTTTGAGTATTTAAGAGCAAGTATGTGGATTGTAGGCCTTAGAGCCAAATAATTGTATATGAGTATTTGTATTGTGGATTGAGGAAGTATTGGTGAATTTATATTGTAAGATTTCTTTATTGCTGGTAGGACCCTTGTATGGGTGTGCTAGAATAGGAATGATTTTGTGATGATGGGTAAGTGTGGATAAGTAAGAATTATAGGTGAGCTATGGCAAAATTTTGGTAGGAATTGTGCATTAAAGAATGACTTGGTGAATGGGAGAACCAAGGTATGTATTGGGGATAGTAGAGATGTTTAATGACCATTGGAATGGTAATTGTAGTGTGAGAGATAAGAAGTGTAAAATCTGTAGCAAAGTGTATAAGAATACCTTAAAGAAGTTAGGAGAATTTAATGTGCAAGAATTGGTAAAGGAATGTTAGACTTGGGTATAGATATTGTAATTGCTTGGAAATGTATTTGGGATACTAGGAGTAGCATTGGTAGAGGGAGTATTGAATGGTAAAGGTTAGAAGGAAAATCTGTAGCATGAGAGTAAAGAAAACAATTGTAAGAATTGAAAGGAAGTGAGGAGAAATTGTGTATGTGGATTTAGAGAAGAGTAAGGAATTTTTGGATGAACTAAGGCAATTTGGAGGGCCTAGATAGTGTTTAAACATGTGGGACTACATGTAGGAAGATTGGGGAAGTAATGGGTAAAAGAGAGGACTGAAAACAGATTTTAAAACTGAAGTACTGGGCCGGACCGGACTTGCGACCGGACTTGCAAGTTCGGTCGAGCCCAGATTTACAAAGACGGGAAACCTTCTGGAATCGACCGGACTTGCGACGGACATGCAAGTTCGGTCGGACCAGAAATTCTCCTGTCAGAAACCTTCTGGAATGGACCGAACTTGCGACCGGACTTGCAAGTTCGGTCGGCCAGAAAAATTCCCGTAATGCAAGCTACTGGAATGGACCGAACTTGCGACCGGACATGCAAGTTCGGTCGAGCCAGAAAATTTCCCGTACTGGTAGCTACTGGAATGGACCGGACTTGCAAGGTCGGTCGCAAGTCCGGTCGAGTAAAAAAAAATATATATTTTTACTATATGATTATGATAATCATATGTATATATATATATATATATATATGCCTATACACATATATGCATATATATGTAGTAGTACACTACAATTGAAATAATAAAGGTAAGAAAGTAAGTATATGAGTATGAAAACAAGTGTAAAAGTAACTAAGCAAGTTGAGAGTATAAGAACATTAAGTACACCGGGATAACGGGGTAAGTACGGGAGTAGTAATTATTTGTGTATCGTAAGAGTATAGTATTAATAATAATGTTGAAACATTATCAGTGGAACAAGTGTGAACCAAGGAACAAGGGAACACGTGTTAAAGCTAACTCCGGTGAAAGGTATGATTTCCTCATGCCCCATATGCTAACCGAGTTACGTTGATTTGTGTGCTATATGCCGGCTAATCAAGACTAAAGCATGAAAACGGTTTATTGCCTTTCATTATATGTCTTGCTGTATGTTGATTGAGCTAACCTTCTTGATTGATTGTGTGGCTTTACTTAGTGCGTAGACCGACTCATAGATGAGTCTTATGGTGTATTGACTCGTAGTGAGAGTCATGGGTGAACTAATGGAACTGTAACAACGCACTAAACTAACGAATCAACAAACGATAACGCAACCCAACGAAATTCACAAGAATGTGAGGGAGTGTACGGGAGTAATACCCTCCCGATAACGGTTGGAGAATTGAAATGAATAATCCGCAAATAATAAGTAGTGGAAGTATATCAGTAACCTATATTAGAGGAATTAATCTCGGTGCAAGACAAGAACCATGAGAGTAGTAAAGAATGATGAGGGATCTCCAAACCCCTTAGCAATTAGTCGACCCATTATGAGAGGACCCGACTGATGTAAGTATGTCCCGAACATGAGAGTATTCGATATGTTGGGGAAACCCTTAAATCTGAGGATAATAGACGGTGGTAATTCCCTAAGCTAACGGAGGTTATCGAGAGAGATACTTCTAGGCTAATCCATGAGGTTGTATTATGCTCTGAGAGAAGAGTGTTGGGAATTCGTGTAGTCCGGTAGAACGGACATTTGAGTATTTGAGGAGCTAAGCGTATAGCCCTCGAATTGTAGGTCCGGTGGCGAGTCTTGTGTATGACCCCGCCCAGAGGCCAAAGTAATGAGTATTGAGTATTGCCTACACATGAGTAAAGTAATGAGTATCGAGTAAGAAGCAAGTATGAGTATGTAGTGAGTACCGAGTATTGAGTACGTGTGAGTAAGTATCGAGTATTGAGTATGTATGAGTAAGTATGGAGAATTAGGTAGTGAGTATGCACTAGTATAGTAAAGAGTACAGAGTAAGGATCGTGTACGAGTAAGGTATTGAACATGGAGTGATGAGTATGCAAGAGTAAGGAGTAAGTACGAGTAGAGTAACGAATATCGAACACAGTACGAAGAGGAACGAATGTATAACAAATATGAACGGTTGACTATTGAATTGTCTTCCTCAGTAAGCATTGAACTTGTATATTTATGTAGGTATCTTTGATTGTATGGTTGTAGTATGAGTATGTATGTATGCATGTAAAATGAACTCCATGTATATCCGACCCCAAGTAGTCGGCGTACCACGGTTAGCACGCGGTATATGCGGATTTCATATGCAGCGTAAGCTGACCCCCTCGGGGGACCGTTTTTAGTGTGCAGGTACCGAAGCTGTTCACCGTTCGAGAGAGTAGGACGGGAACTGCTACATAAGCATGGGTAGTTGAGTAAAGGGAATTATATGTGTAAACATAGTATGAATTTGGATGTCTAAACTGTATCGGTAATGTAAGGATTGTAGTATACTCGGTATAGTATTGTATTGGAGTTGTATCGAATTATGGATTGGTATGCAAGGGAAAGTAATGTATTGTGTAGAGCACTCGGTATGTTCATATTCATCAGACCGATAGTATGTAGTATTGTAACTCGCCTTGTTAGTCACGTGGGTGACTAACGGCATTGTACACCCGCCGTTGCGTAAGTAATATCCGCTGCGAAGGTAAGTTTGGTACGGTAATGACGGTATTAGCGGTAGGGGTGTTACAAAAAGTGGTATCAGAGCGAAGTATCACTCTGATGGATGAAATACCGAGTTAGGGAAATACCGAGTTAGGAAGTAGAGACTTAGGGCTAAGGGTTGAGTGCTAGTGTGCGAGGACGATAGATAGGAACCTCTGCGTGAACCGGAAACCTACAACAACCATACCCCGCCCTCCGCAACCCACGGTATTAAGCTGGGAGAAGAACGCTAGAGAGATGGAAAGACCTCTCACACTCGGGTAAAACCCGATCTGGCAGTTGCAAAACAAACCTTATTAGAAAAGAACCTGTCTTACGGCAGGGTCCAAGAACTGGAAGTCCCGAAGACGGTTTCCGTTAAATGACAAGAACCGCACTTAATGGCGGAGAGATAAAGATCATGAACACAAGGATAATGGAATTTATGGCACCATGGGGCGACATGCTTCGCAGTCGTGAGAACCATGTGTAGCCAGCAAGAAGAGAAGCGCAATCGTGCAATGAAGCAAGGAAGATGGAGTAACAAGCCCGAGACAAGGGAGTCTACGGAATGTAATGTTTGATAATACCAACAACGGTATGCAAACCGACTAAGGAATTAGTCAAGGTCGGATTAACGCCAAACCTGTACGCCAAGAGGCTGCAACAACCGAACGACATAGTTCAGGTGACAATGGAAGTAATAATAAAGCATATACCCCTAGGACTACAACGTGGTTCCTAAGGATAAGTCGAGTCTCGTTAACCACAGTGAAGGTGTGAGACCACAGGATTGACAATAACCCTGTCAAGAACACTGAGACACGGCTCAGGAGATGGATCACCAAGATCAAAAGATCAAGAGAAGATCTAATAAGACCACCAAATATGGATGAAAGCGATACCGTAACCAGTATACGATAACCGAAAAACAACCTACCCGCGCACTTGCCTAGGGCAAGTGCAGCAACTACAGGATGGTTGGAAGACTTTTAACAACCCGCAAATACTTGCTAAAGTACCGCTATGACGAATGGAGCAAAAATAGGATCACCAATCCTGAGTATTTGAATAATGAAACCTCGGAAAGGCCTAACGGCCCGACCATTGTATTGAGAGTATACCGGTCAGCGAGAAGCTGAACTTGGTCAGGACCTGAATCATGGCAACGCCATAAAGAATTCCTTTTCACACCGAATTGTTATTTCAAAACCCAAATTTTTCTTTCAAAACCACCAATCCTTCTTTTAAACCTCGGATTTTTAAAACCAAACTAACGGAAATACGGTGAGTATCATAGAATGATACAAGAGGAGTTAGCAATAGAATACTTCACCTAGGCGTGTGACGAACACTACGAGTGTACCCAAATACGGGATGTGGGACGACCGCACTCCGAAGGAGCTTGCGGGCCTGACATGTAGTTAGGTAAGTGGTAACGTGCCAAGACGGTACCCCACGTATGTATACATGTAGTGTACGAAACACGGGAAGTAGTCAACTCGGTTCTACGGACCATAAGTAAATTTGAAACAGAACAGTTGGTTATCTCAACCGAACAAAGGAAACTCAGATAAGCTACAAGCTAAGGAGTCAGAAACTCATTTCAGGAGAACCATTAAGAGTTGAAAGTGCAAGAAGCACTAACAACGGGATAAGACATTGGATATGTCACGAGGATATCTAAGTAAAGCATGATAACTGGAAGGAATACCCAGTCTAAGCACAGTAAGGCAAATGCCTAACATTAACACATCAGTGTTCAATGGACGGGATAGAATTCCTAGATAAACTACCGCAAACACACAGGGTGATGTTATAAGGTACCCGAAATACCATTCATCACCGGAAGGGATATCAATTCGTTATAACACAGGGAAGAACACCAATGGTCTACCCTAAGAACGGGAGACGTTACGACCCTAAACGGATAACTCAGATCCAGAACCGCAAGGTAGGACAACAAACTGGAAATACTCATACATACCAGATGCTACCACATAATCGGTACTACCCAGGAGCAATCCATAAAGGAGAGTAACTCAACACAGTTGAACGAGATGTCGTGGCAAAACACCACAATCGGAACGAACATACGGTTAGAACACCGAAGGGATCCCACTTGACAGGGGATACCCCTAATCAATAAATGCCATCGATCAATACCAGGTTACAAAAAGGGTCTCCAACAACCGGAAGTGTGATGTGACGATCTTATCATGGAGCCCAGTATCACCTCCAAGCCATTCTACGGTATACGGAGAAGTAACCAATTTGGAACAACCTATGATGAGCAGAGCTCTAGGAAATATGGCTAGTAGGCCATTAAACTATTACCACACAACCCAACGGTTATGGAAGGTTGTCAAGGACGACACCGATAAAAGAGTAACAACCGATGAATGAGGACGCCCCTCATAATATGAGACCACAAGAGTGGAGAACACATGGATCCCAAGAAGGGGATACCATCAGTAACTGTCAGGAAATATATTCCTTTTAGAACTACTAATGTAGTCAATCTTGAGCATACAACTACTGTCAAGCAACGTGAAATAAGCTTCAACAGCAATTGTTGACAAACAAGGAGTAATCGGTTTAGAAGGAACATAACCATCGTATAAATGATAGAGATGCATGAGCTGAAGCTAGCAATAGTGGATGCCATGTAGACCAATACCGTGAAATCAGTAAGAACATGGTGCGCAACAGGCGACCAACGTATGTGAATAACCACCCAATACTATAGGGTTGTTAATACAAGATGGTAGACAGATCGGGCAACAAGCCAGAAGTCTGCACCAAATGATGAAGCACCACCTGAAAGAGTAACGATCAGTCCTATTGCAACCTCATAAGAGACTTACTGCCAAGAGTTTACGCCTCTACACTCTGTATGACTGAGTGTTTTGGTATTGCACTTGTGCAGTAATGATCGAGTGGGATAGCTAGGAATATGAGGAAATGTAAATCGTGGTAAATTATTCCTTTCACCAGTGAACATGGCATAAGCTAGCTAAGCAAAAGCTTAGAAACAAACCGCGCGGCCTAAGGCCAAAGAAGCACGAAGAGTGTGAAACACACCAACAATCACAAGATGTGAAATCCATTGGAACAAAAGTGAAAGGAGACTTAAGAAAGTCACAAGGACCGACGCATTGAAAATGCAAGGTCATATAAGTAAAGAACACTTGTAATGAACCAGAGAAATTGGCATAATTCAGAAGCTACTAACAGTAGAGGAAGCACTACAACTAAGTAGTGACTTAACCTCAACCGACAATAAGTCGGAGAAACCAAGTGAATGATCACTACAAAACACAACAGTGTGCATACGGATTGCCAGAGAGCTGGTTATGAATCTAAAACTCATCGAGTTCGAGCACGGTAAGAGAACACCGCATTTGGTCAATAAACCTTATTCTCACAATAAGAGGGATAAAAGATGATGCGTAACACGTTCAAGATAACAAGAAGGGCGAATAACCCAAGTTATCAGGGTCGCGCAGCAGAAGCTAGTGGACCCAGAATTCTTAGCGAAATACACCTAGTGAATAAAAGGCTAATCACCAATGCCTCAAAGCCATTTAGGCTAGAACCGAATCCGGTTAAGAGCTGAATAACTCCGATGAAAATTCTTGATGCAGGGACTAACCGATAGTACGGTTAAGACCCGTTGATCAAGGAACATTGTATAATGGACCGCATGGAAACTGAACCACTCCATGACGGCTGAATGCCTTCGACCAATGTCCAATGTTGACACATGGTAGATTACGTGGGCGTAATCCCTTTTAAGGGGGGTAGAGCGAAAACCGCAAAATGTATGTTTTACGGATAGGTGCGTAAACTACAATGCGCATAGCGCAAAAGAATTTTTTTTCATGATTGATTCTTATGTTACATAAACATTTGTATTCACTCATCGTGTAATTGTAGTTATTTGAGGAACAAGAATAAGAAAGGAGTGGAGAAACTCCAGGGGAATGAGTACCCCGATTGGTAATAGTATGAAGAATGAGTATGTATGGGAGACTTGAGGAGTATAAATCGGTGTGGAACTAATGTATGTAATGAGTATGAATCGGTGTACAACCGATGTATTTTATGAGTATAAATTGGAGTATAGTAAACTAATGGGATATTACACCCATGAATTTCTTAAGTATAGTAGTTGGAGATGATGTAGTAATAATTGATGAAATGATTAGTAAGTAAGTAAGTGAATCATATAAATGGGAAAATGTATGTGTATGATTATGAGTAGCAAGATTAAAAAAGATAGAAAATGAAATAATGTTTGACGAGCTGTCTGTTTGTATTGAGGTGGGAAGTGGAACTTGATTTGCTAGCGATCAAAGGAAGCCGAACACAAATTGGGGTGGAAGGATAATTCAACACCAATGCTGATCACATTGGGGTTGAAGGACTCTGGAAGCTCCCCTAAGTGGCCACAATAATAACACTAGTAATAGGAATGATCATCATAAATTGAAATTGGGAGATGTATGCAAGGTTTTCAAAATGAATTTCCAAAACTAATTTGGTACAACGTTTTCTTCAAACTTGAGAATGAGGATCGGTTTTAAAACCGCTCCCACGGACGCTAGTGGATCTTCCATGCCTAGGCACGGGTATCCGGTCGAAACCATAGGAGGTGAAGCTAGTTTTGAGTCTGTGGAAGTGTAGAGTAGTTTGAAACCACTACACCGGGTGTACGGTAACAGTGTGTGTTTTGTATTTTTCCAAGGGCACTGGGGCAGTGTAGTCCCGAGTAAGTATGAGTAAGTATGAGTAAAGTATGAGTAAGTAAGCATGAGTAAGTGCCTGAGGATCTCTATATGTGCAAATGAATTTGATCAGAACCAAAGGACCGTAGAGCCAGAAAGCGTAAGTGCTCAAGTCATGACGGCCGTGAACCAGAAAGCGTAAGTGTTCAAACGTGACCGGTACCTGAGGGATCACTCGCCATTGGGGGAGGATTGTACCTAATTGTCTGCGGATGGACCCCCTTGGAGAGGAGTAAAACGGATATTTTTGATTGCTATGCATGCAGTGACATGTTGTTTGGATGTGTAGTATGCATCATGTCAGACATTTGGAGTTTGACAAGTTATATGTAGAGGTCATAACCTTAGCGTAGAGTATATGTACGAGTAACAGTATTAGATTCACCAACTTTGAGGGCAAAGTTCTTTAAGGAGGGTAGATTGAAATACCCCGAACTTAAATATGGTGATTATTATTCTAATATAGTATTTAAGGGCCTAATAGTGCCTAAGTAATTTTGGTAAAGAAAGTAAATCCAAAAAAATGAGAAAAACGCTTAGAAAGCGGAAAACGCTAAAATGAGCGTTAAATAACCATAGGAGGTACGAGACCTCGGTTATAGTATCGTAAGTATTCCTAAGGCTTATTCATGCCTAATTAGTATGCGGGAACGATTCCCGAAGAAAACGGATCCAAGAAATGTATTAAAACGCTAAAAGAGCTTTAGCGCACGTTTTTCGAGGAAACCCGAAAACGTGACTTTAAGTGGTCAAACAGACCTGTAAAAATTAGAAATCACTAAATAATAATTATTAAGCATTTATGGAAGCTTAATAGCCAATAAAAATAAAGAAACGAGAAAATTCCGGAAAACGGGCCCGATTAGTGAATAGTATCAAAACCGGGTAAAATAACGAGCGTTTTCTATAAAAGACGAAAAATGCTCCAGCTAGTATTACAGTGGGGCCGGTTTTAACAGATAAATAAACCCCCTCTCTCACACACACAACTAGCAAATAAGTAAATCAAAAAGCTAGAAGTAAAAGTACAAAAGCAAAGGGGGACTCTCTCTCCTCCATACTTTTTCTTTTCCTCCCTCTCTCTTTCCTTCTCCTCCTTCCCAGCCGGCTGCAACTCCCTCTTTCCCCTTGCTGGTGATTTTTGAGAAGATCCAACACCTCTCATGGCTTCTCTTCTTTCTCTCCTTGCTCTACCTTCGTTTGAGCCCCAAATGTAAAATAAACTACATATTTGCAATCCCCTCATCCTCCTATACATTTCTATCTTTTCAAAATTCAAAAAGGTTGAGTTTCATCTCCATGGGTTTTCCCCATTTGAAGAGAAAAGCACACCATTGTGAAGCTTGGAGTCTCCTCTTTCCAACAAGGTAAAAATCTCCATGAAAGACCTCACATTTCTCCATCTCTTGGCATGGCCGATTTTGGTCTCCCTCTCTTACCTTGTTTTTCCTCTTGTTTTGGAGCTTTGCTTCAACCCTCCAATGGTGGTGAGAACACCTTCTTGAACCAAGGGCTAAAACCCCTCCTAAAGCACTCCAAAGGTAAACCCTAGAATTTGTATTTTAAACACTTCAATGAATTAGTGTTATTATGAGGGTTAGTAGGTTAATTATGCTTGTCTTTGTGTGCTTGGGTAATGGGAATGGAGTTTGGCAACTCCATTCCCCACAAAATCGATTTGGACAAGAAAGAGAGGAAGATGAGAAATGGAAAAGAAAAAGAAAGTATAAGCTCAAGGTAAGAGCTCCTTCCTAATGTAGATTCTATTGCATTAGAGTAGTGGGAATGGGTAAAATATTTAAAGAACCCAAAACCTTGTACTAGTATTGAGAATTGTGAAGTTTGAGTATTTAAGAGCAAGTATGTGGATTGTAGGCCTTAGAGCCAAATAATTGTATATGAGTATTTGTATTGTGGATTGAGGAAGTATTGGTGAATTTATATTGTAAGATTTCTTGTAATGCTGGTAGGACCCTTGTATGGGTGTGGCTAGAATAGGAATGATTTTGGTGATGATGGGTATGTGTGGATAAGTAAGAATTATAGGTGAGCTATGGCAAAATTTTGGTAGGAATTGTGCATTAAAGAATGACTTGGTGAATGGGAGAACCAAGGTATGTATTGGGGATAGTAGAGATGTTTAATGACCATTGGAATGGTAATTGTAGTGTGAGAGATAAGAAGTGTAAAATCTGTAGCAAAGTGTATAAGAATACCTTGGAGAAGTTAGGAGAATTTAATGTGCAAGAATTGGTAAAGGAATGTTAGACTTGGGTATAGATATTGTAATTGCTTGGAAATGTATTTGGCATACTAGAGTAGCATTGGTAGAGGGAGTATTGAATGGTAAAGGTTAGAAGGAAAATCTGTAGCATGAGAGTAAAGAAAACAATTGTAAGAATTGAAAGGAAGTGAGGAGAAATTGTGTATGTGGATTTAGAGAAGAGTAAGGAATTGTTGGATGAACTAAGGCAATTTGGAGGGCCTAGATAGTGTTTAAACATGTGGGACTACATGTAGGAAGATTGGGGAAGTAATGGGTAAAAGAGAGGACTGAAAACAGATTTTAAAACTGAAGTACTGGGCCGGACCGGACTTGCGACCGGACTTGCAAGTTCGGTCGAGCTCAGATTTACAAAGACGGGAAACCTTCTGGAATCGACCGGACTTGCGACCGGACATGCAAGTTCGGTCGGACCAGAAAATTCTCCCGTCTGAAACCTTCTGGAATGGACCGAACTTGCGACCGGACTTGCAAGTTCGGTCGGCCAGAAAAATTCCTGTAATGCAAGCTACTGGAATGGACCGAACTTGCGACTGGACATGCAAGTTCGGTCGAGCCAGAAACTTTCCCGTACTGGTAGCTACTGGAATGGACCGGACTTGCAAGGTCGGTCGCAAGTCCGGTCGAGTCAAAAAAATATATATTTTTACTATATGATTATGATAATCATATGTATGTATATATATATATATGCCTATACACATATATGCATATATATGTAGTAGTACACTACAATTGAAATTATAAAGGTAAGAAAGTAAGTATATGAGTATGAAAACAAGTGTAAAAGTAACTAAGCAAGTTGAGAGTATAAGAACATTAAGTACACCGGGATAACGGGGTAAGTACGGGAGTAGTAATTATTTGTGTATCGTAAGAGTATAGTATTAATAATAATGTTGAAACATTATCAGTGGAACAAGTGTGAACCAAGGAACAAGGGAACACGTGTTAAAGCTAACTCCGGTGAAAGGTATGATTTCCTCATGCACCATATGCTAACCGAGTTACATTGATTTGTGTGCTGTATGCCGGCTAATCAAGACTAAAGCATGAAAACGGTTTATTGCCTTTCATTATATGTCTTGCTGTATGTTGATTGAGCTAACCTTCTTGATTGATTGTGTGGCTTTACTTAGTGCGTAGACCGACTCATAGATGAGTCTTATGGTGTATTGACTCGTAGTGAGAGTCATGGGTGAACTAATGGAACCGTAACAACGCACTAAACTAATGAATCAACAAACGATAACGCAACCCAACGAAATTCACAAGAATGTGAGGGAGTGTACGGGAGTAATACCCTCCCGATAACGGTTGGAGAATTGAAATGAATAATCCGCAAATAATAAGTAGTGGAAGTATATCAGTAACCTCTATTAGAGGAATTAATCTCGGTGCAAGACATGAACCATGAGAGTAGTAAAGAATGATGAGGGATCTCCAAACCCCTTAGCAATTAGTCGACCCATTATGAGAGGACCCGACTGATGTAAGTATGTCCCGAACATGAGAGTATTCGATATGTTGGGGAAACCCTTAAATCTGAGGATACTAGACGGTGGTAATTCCCTAAGCTAACGGAGGTTATCGAGAGAGATACTTCTAGGCTAATCCATGAGGTTGTATTGTGCTCTGAGAGAAGAGTGTTGGGAATTCGTGTAGTCCGGTAGAACGGACATTTGAGTATTTGAGGAGCTAAGCGTATAGCCCTCGTATTGTAGGTCCGGTGGCGAGTCTTGTGTATGACCCCGCCCAGAGGCCAAAGTAATGAGTATTGAGTATTGCGTACGCATGAGTAAAGTAATGAGTATCGAGTAAGAAGCAAGTATGAGTATGTAGTAAGTACCGAGTATTGAGTACGTGTGAGTAAGTATCGAGTATTGAGTATGTATGAGTAAGTATGGAGAATTAGGTAGTGAGTATGCACTAGTATAGTAAAGAGTACAGAGTAAGGATCGTGTACGAGTAAGGTATTGAACATGGAGTGATGAGTATGCAAGAGTAAGGAGTAAGTACGAGTAGAGTAACGAATATCGAACATAGTACGAAGAGGAACGAATGTATAACAAATATGAACGGTTGACTATTGAATTGTCTTCCTCAGTAAGCATTGAACTTGTGTATTTATGTAGGTATCTTTGATTGTATGGTTGTAGTATGAGTATGTATGTATGCATGTAAAATGAACTCCATGTATATCCGACCCCAAGTAGTCGGCGTACCGCGGTTAGCACGCGGTATATGCGGATTTCATATGCAGCGTAAACTGACCCCCTCGGGGGACCGTTTTTAGTGTGCAGGTACCGAAGCTGTTCACCGTTCGAGAGAGTAGGACGGGGACTACTACATAAGCATGGGTAGTTGAGTAAAGGGAATTATATGTGTAAACGTAGTATGAATTTGGATGTCTAAACTGTATCGGTAATGTAAGGATTGTAGTATACTCGGTATAGTATTGTATTGGAGTTGTAGCGAATTATGGATTGGTACGCAAGGGAAAGTAATGTATTGTGTAGAGCACTCGGTATGTTCATATTCATCAGACCGATAGTATGTAGTATTGTAACTCGCCTTGTTAGTCACGTGGGTGACTAACGGCATTGTACACCCGCCGTTAAGTAAGTAATATCCGCTGCGAAGGTAAGTATGGTATGGTAATGACGGTATTAGCGGTAGGGGTGTTACAAACAAAGTGTGGCAATCTCAACTGCTAAATCAGAATACATAGTTGTGACACGCTGTTGTGCTCAACTTTTGTGGCTCAAACAATAAATTAGTGATTACGGTGTCAAAACAAGTATGCTACCTATTATGTGTAATAATACTAGCGCTATATCTATCTCCAAAAATCTAGTACATCATTCTCGTACAAAACATATTGACATTAGACATCAACTTCCTAGAGATTGATGTTAAAGGAACTAGTTGGGTTGAAATACATTTCAACAAAAAACCAGCTTGTAGACGTCTTTACTTTAGTAGAGAAAGATTCAACAAGATTATTCATGATCTTGGAATGATATTCATTAATCACGATTAGGCTGTCTTTCAACTCTCACTATCAGTCACCAAAAGATCAGCAACATTTCAAGTATGTCGTTCAAAGGTCTTTGTATAGCTTAATGCATGAACGTTGAATCAATTCGCTACTTGAAACGGATATGTCAACCAATTCACAAAAGAGAAACTAGGATAGGAGAGGTGTAACGGATAGAAACGTACAACTTGAAACGGATCGATTACTGATTGTCACTACCGGTGCCCGTTATGAATAGTACCGTTATGACCTGTCAACGAGCTAACGGGGAACAGTACCCGACCGTTACCCGATTATCAATAAAATGGTGATCAGAGTCTCACTCTTGTCACACATTGCCTTCAATCTCTTTAAACTCTCAAACCACAAAAGTAGCTTTCTCTTCTCTCTTACAAATACTCTCGTGAGTTTAGTGCAAAAAATCCCTAAAGTGTTCATCTCACAGCCTCGCTAAAAGAAATTTTGATATAGAGTACTAAACTTTAGCAAATTCTTCATCTGAAATGGCACCTAAGACTACTCGCCACTCTAATGGTCTCAAAAACATGTTCAAGGATCACAGTCCCGAAAAGATCATCAACATATAGCCGACAAGTCCTGCCACAGCACCGCCACCCACTCGCCTATCAAAAACAGAAGAAGGTATACTAACACTCAAAGTAATGGACAAAGGTGAACTCCGAGCAGAGGAGGTAACCTATATAAACACCTATCTCCCTAAACTTCAAAGCCTCATTCACTTAGGAATCCTCAAACCCACCATTCTCCCTACTATCAGCCCATTATAAGTCATGGCACCCAGCGATCAACATCAAAATCCGCCAAAATTCCCACAAAACAATTGGCCGCAAACTAACTCAAAACTTCCAAAAGCAAAAGTTTCACACACGCTTCTACCAGCCACACCACTCACGCTTCAAAACGTCTTCAAGACATACAAAAGACACCTGAGCAAGCATACTCTACACCCGACCCTACATCTCGCAGACTTTACTTCACCGATGAAGATGAAGTGACTCCTTCAAATCTCATCGAGCAAATAACTCAAGATGTGGAGGAAGAAGAAGTCCAAAGTGATGAGATGTCACAAAAGGATCAGTCAGTAGAAGAAGAACCTCAAGAAGAAGGTCTGACCGCACCAAACTCCAGCAAAAAAAAGCACCTACTACTCAAGCTGATCAACACATCGACGACCGCTCCCCGACACCTCGCCAATCCAGTCAAGAAGGAGGAAGCGATACAGAATCACTCTCTTTGGTCATCCAGACTTTAGAAGAACGTCAGCAGCTAAAGAAGGCCAAGGGAATGCAAACCATGGTTCCTTCACCTCACACCCAAAGGCTAGAAGAGCTCTTCCAAACCGAATGCAATGTTGCTAAGTCGTAGCCCAAGCAATAGATTAAACATCTAAAGAGGTTGAGTCAACTACAACCCACCATCATCAAGGTAGTCAATGTCGATGACATGTCGTGTCCCGTCTTGCCAAGGATGATGGACATAGAATGGATTGATAAGATGGGTCTAGGACAGATAGTGGAGCTTCTGGAGTTCCAAGGATGGGTCGACTACTTCCAAGAACCCGTCGCCTGCTACACTGAACAGCTGAAGGAGCACATGAGGCATCTTGGCCCTCTACAGAGCGACAAAGATGAGGACTACATCATCTTGGAAGTTCAGAGCACCCTCATTAACATCACTAAGTCTTGGATATGCAATACATTTAACCTAGAGCCTGAAGTATTAGTCGTTCCAAAGGAAACCATATGGAACGACCTCGGACATCAAGGGGGAAAAATGGTCGACCTTTTCAACAAAGGGATGACTATGAAAATTTTTCAAGCAGTTCAAATGTCCATCCCTGCCAGAGTTCTCCACAGCATTCTCACCCACAACATCACCCCAAGGAACCAGTGTACCCAAATCGTCAATGCAGAAGATGTGTGGATCATGTATGCGCTCAAAATGAAGAAGAAAATAGATCTTCCAACAATGATTCTCCTTACACTTGATGGGAGCATGCATGTAAATCAAGGGTTAGTGCATGGCGGAGTGGTCACCACGTCACTAAATGAGTTTGGAGTGGACATCGACCGATTCAAAGAGTGCGCGTGGACCGCTTAGGACAGCATCTGCTGAGAGATGTTGTCCAAAATGGGGATTAAAACTCAAGTAGAGAAGCTCGTGGTCCTACAAAAGCCTGCAAGGAGTGAGGACTCATGCTCAGAGCCTTGCCCAGTCGCCAAGCCTTCAACAAAGAAGAGAAAGAGAAGTCTTTCACCAGTTCAGGACAGGTCAGGAACCAGTCTGGATACTTCACCTCAAGATGTTCTTCAGCGTGTGAGAGTGACTCTTACAACTGTTCAGACTGTCTTCGAAGAACCAAGTGTTAAAGACATGATTCAAGGAGCCATTGATTACATAGACAAACAAATATATATATATCTTGAGAGTTCTACGCCTTCTAGAGGCTTGTGCGAAGCCGTGAGCTACTTTTAATTTTTTTTTAGATTTTTGTGTCTTTTATTTTTATATCTGTTTCAAGTGAATCTTTTGATATCAATAGATTGTATGATTGTTACAATTTCTCACTTGAATACAACACGTATTTATGAATGACTTTATTGTGTTGGCCGCATCTTTCTAAATTAAAAATTGCAAAATGTTGAAAGCAATGGATTATGTCATTACACTAATCCAACTCCATTACTTGACACCTACAAACCTACTCTCTAGACTGCAGACATGATGGTGACTCATTTATTACATCTCACTGATCAATCGGTTTGCCTATCTTTCAGCCATGTATAAATCACTTGATCAGTCGTCGTTTTCTTCATCGCCTCTCTTTATAATCATCAATACTTCTCTTACAATTCATACACATTCACCTTACTCTTTCTATGGAACCACAAAGTTCATCAAGCTCAAATGAGCAAACAGTCTACTCAGCTATTCAAAAATTTATGTACATAACACCCAAGGATGTATATTGCCCAAACATACATATATACATCCCGATTCCATATCATTCATAGCTTGGTCTACCAACGTAAGCCCCAGTCATTCTGCCAAAACCTACTCGATAAACTCCACACTTTTGGACACTTCAGCCACAGCTGAATCTCTGGAGTTCCAGGGATACTCTAATGGTGAAGTCTATGGTTTAGATCTCTCAACCTCCACCACAACCAACCGCCACAACATCTAAAATGTCTTCATCATCATGTAGTTTAAAATCTATAAAATGTTATGGTCTTTTCAATAACTTCAGTTGTGTCGTATCTCCCTGCTTTGCTGGATGGCAAAAGGGGGAAAAGATATGTACTGGGGACTTATGAAAGATATGTACTTGTGAATTATGACTATCTTCCTTGTATAACATGTAATCTTAATGAAAAACTCTTTTCAAATCGCTTAACAAACTCAGGGGGAATCCTGAAGAGGGAATTCTCACTTCCATAGTTAATACAAGAATGTCAAGTACATTGTCCAAATCAATTTTGTATCAGTTGCCATCATCAAGAAGGGGGGAATTATTAAGTCATGATCCTTTAGTTTTGATGATAGCAAACCTATGTTGTTTATCTAATGTGTTTGTCGAGTTTATAATTCAGATAAACGAGTAGAGGAGTGGCTTAGCATGCAAGGTTGCAAGCGCACTCCAGTCATGATAGATGCCCATCCAGTCGGGTACCTGTCTATGAGAGCTCCGACAAAACTTCTGGTACACACAAGAAGTTAAACACTACACAACTATGTCCCTGATGCATCAGAAGTAGTAATAGGACAAAATACATCAAGTGTGCTGATAAGTGGGAAATTTATCTATGTTTATATGCTTTATTGTTTATTAATTTAAGGTTTAATGTTACATATTTCCCACTTGAATGCTTAATTATATTAAATGTTAAGATTATTCCTTACATGTGATTTTTATACTTTAATAGGTTAATATATATATATATATTCTTTGACTAACAAACATGCACGTGGGCTGCATAATAGAAGCAGCAGGACTTCACGCTAATGAGGAAAGGATTATGATAATGATGGGTTGACATATATATATATATTCAAAAGACAAACAAAGTGATGCACATTTGGTCTTCGTGAGTCACGTACAGCAATATATACATACAGGGCCAGACTAATACGGTGGGCTATATAGTACATCATACATCATCTTTTGGATTTATATTAATCAACCCACTCTCAAGTTTCAGACATGCACGTGGATTGGCATAGACAAGTTCAATGATGGGCCTGCATTCATGCGAATGAGAATTTGCAGACTGGCCACCAAATTTAATGGGCCGCCGAGTTGATGATTAGAAGACAGAGGCGCAGACAGTTTATGGAGAAAGAATATAGAGGAGGGCAAATTCGATCACACGGACCGGTTGCACCGTATAAAGGTGTGGTCCATCTATGTGGCAGTCCAGTCAGTAGTTGACTGGAGTGTTTTGCTGACTAGATTGCTGATTGGGTTAACTTTTTATTATATTAATTTTAAATGGTAGTAATTTTTAATATATAAGTCCAAAATGAAAAAAAATATATCATTATTCATCTAAATTCAAGCTCTTCAAAACAAGACCAGTCATGGATATGTTTTGACAACTTTAAAAAAAATCTATTTTTACATGTGTGTGATGATACACTAAAATGATAATATGATTCATTAATTTTGATCTTATGATTCATCAAAATTGATATTATCATTCATTAACTAATAAGTGGTGAATTAGATTATGAGTTTCGGAACTGATAAAAAATCATTATTATTTTTTAGTGTATTGTTATTGTTGTATGGTGTATTTTAATTCTTATATGGTGAATCTTTTTTTTCATACATACCAAATATTGTTATGTGTTATATTATTGTTTAATTTTTTTTTGTTAATACACTAAAATGATGATATGATTCATTAAATTTGATATTACGATTCATTAAATTTGATATTATGATTCATTAAAATTGATATTATGATTCCTTAAATAATAAGTGGTGATTTAGATAACAAACTTTGGAACCGATAAAAAATCATTATTTTTTTGTAGTATATTATTATTATTGTATGGTGTATTTTAAACCTTCTACGGTGAATCATGTATTTTTCATACATACCAAATATTATTTTTGTGTTGTATTATTGTTTACGTTGTTTTTATTTTTACATGTTTATAATGATACACTAAAATGAAGATATGATTCATTAATTTTGATATTATGATTCATTAAAATAGATATTATGATACACTACAATGATGTTATGTGTTTATATTCATATGTGTCATTAATATATGGATATATATGTATATGTAATTAATACAAATTTTTAAACTTCTCAAAACATATTCATGTATGGTCTTGTTTTGTAGAGCTTGAATTTAGATGAGTAATGATGTAATTCTTTTTTATTTTGGATTTATATTTTAAAAGATATAATAATTTAAAATTAATATAATAAAAAGTAACCCAGTCAGCAGCTGACTAGACTGCTGACTGGGCTGCCAACTAAGCTACCCACACAATACTTTGTGCGACCGCGCTGCACCATCTCCGTTCTGATAGAGGAGGCGCAGACCTTTATCAAAACGAAGCGCAGACATTAAATAAATATATACAGCCGTATATATTTAGACGAGAAGAATTCGAGAGGCAGAGGATTCCAAGCGACGACACAATCCAGAATTCGAAACCCGAGACCTAGAAGTCGCCACCGAAAGGAAAACAGAGAGATACTGCTGCTGGTCATTTACGACTATGGTAAAGTGTAGAGAGAGGAGTACGCGCTATTCCACGTGTCCCTCTTCTCGTTTCTCCTCCCCTATCACACATAAGGGCGTGCGATTTTTTTCAGATCTGATAGTCACTAGCTCAAAATCAAGCTCTACCACCATGATTATACCCTGCAAAGAGCGTTGTAATAGTCTCCTCCTCTCGCCCTCTCAAAAAATCTCAGTCAGACGATCGCCCCCGTCTTCAATGCCGCCGAGTCCCAAGGATACTTTTCAGGGAGTCCCCCCCTCGCCTCTCTCTCGCTGACCTGCTATCCAGGGTGGGATTCACTTGTAGACAATCTGACTCCTCCAAAAAAGGTAAGCTCGCATAATCTCTCTGAGATTTCAAGAATCATACTAGTCCCTCCTGATGAAATACTAGAGTTGCTAAAGCAACTTAGGTTGGTAGTAAAAATTTCCAATTTAGAGAGAAAAGTCGACCACCCTTTACCTAATCTCCTTAGCGTTAGCATTCACCACCTCCCCCCGACTTTCTCTTTCGCACCTCCCATGGATTCTATCATAGAAAATTGTTCCAAGATGCAAATCCACCCAGCGGAGTTGAACTTTCTCGATGAAGATAGCCTGTCTGTCTCCTTACCCCTCCTTGACTACAAAAAAGCTTTATTCGGAAGGATTTGGAGCCCTAACAGAGTCGTTCCCAAAATTCTTCAAAGTGTGTTGTTCCAGATTTGGAAACCTAAACCGGGTTTCAGAGTAGCTGAAGTAGGTACAAACCATTTCTCGTTTCTATTTGCTACTGAGGCAGAAAAAGGAAATGTCCTTCACAATGGGCCTTGGCATTTCCAGAATCGTCTGTTAGCAGTGGCGGAAATCAACCCCTTGATCAATATAAAGAAACACGACACTACTACTGTTAAGATCTGGGTAGGTATTCACAAGATCCCCATTGCTTTCTGTAATAGTCAATCTGCGATTACAATAGCAAACAGAATTGGAAAATTTGTTGAATGCTCAGATCGTATCAATCCTTTGTCTGCTAGGGTCCTAAGGGTGAAGATAGAAATTAAGATTTCTGAACCTTTATGTCGAATGATTGTTCTTAAGACAGCCCAAGGAAACCGAGTTTGTAGGGCATCTTATGAAAATCTCCCTAGTATATGCTATAGGTGTGGAAGGATTAGCCACATTATGCCTGAATGTATCTTTCAGAAAGAGGCGTCTAGCTCTCAGACAGATTTGGCCCTTGGATTCGATCAGAGTTTGCTAGAGCTATGGATATAGCTAACGACTGTCACTTGCTAAACCAGTGGAAAGAAGAAGGTATTCTAGACAGTCTCACAGTGATGGCATCTCGAACTGAACTCCTCCCTCACAGTGTTGACCCTAAAGTTAATGTGGATCTCTCCCTAGCTACCCTTCCTACTGTTACACCTCCTACTTGTGCTTTGCCCCCCAGATCTTTCCCCCATATCACCCAGTTTTTGAATCCTCCTCATAGCTCCACTGATTCGCCCCAGGTCAACCTGAGCCCTTCCTCTAGCTTCACCATCCCCCTAGACCAACAAAAGAAATCCTTTGAAGCCCTGATGTCTAATGCTTTGTTACCTAACCATGAAATACCCTCCCAGTTCACCAAGTCTCAACCTGCTACAGATGTTAACACCCTTGTTTGGGCAGCTGCTGTCTCTTCCTTTTCTGCTGATTTTAACTCTTCTATCCCTACTAAGCCTGCCCCCCTGATAATTGGCCATGATAGCCCTTCTGTCCCAATATCCAAAAACATCCCTGAGAGTGTTCTCCCAATTGTCCCCCCTCAGATTGAAAGCCCCCTCCCTCTTGGCCCCGTTCTGGACTCTCAGTCTGTTAACTCCTCTCTTGGTGGCCACAAAGGAAAAGCAAAAATGTTCCCTGAATCAAGCCTTAGTGTCAGACACTCTGATTCCTTCAAATCCAAAAAAAGGAAAGTTGTTAATATCAGCTCTCTGATGACCTCCTCTCCTGATCTCACAGAAGAGGTGGAGGAATCTGATTATCATGAAGACATCCTTGCAAGGGCAGACCCTGATCAGGATCAGGGCTGCCTGAAGAAATGAGTTGCCTTACTCTTAACTGCCGGGGGTTGGGTCGCCCCTGTGCAGTGGCTTGGGTTTCCTCCCTTTTGAAGAAGCACAAACCCAAGATAGTTTTTCTGATGGAGACCCATAAGGCTGAAGGTGATATGGATAACCTTATTAAGTTGTGGAAGGATTTTGAGGGACTGGCCATTAGCAGTGTTGGGAGAAGTAGAGGGCTTCTTCTGTTGTGGTCTAAAGATAGTCAAACTACCATCTTCAGTTCCTCCAACAATCATATTTCAGCTGAAGTCAAACTCCCAGGTATGGAAATTTTTAACTTTACTGGCTTTTATGGGTGGCCCGGTTGGCACCAAAAACATCTTTCTTGGATTCTGTTAAAGAACCTTAGGGCTCAAATCTCTATGCCCTGGTTAGTTGGTGGTGATTTTAACCAGATTTTATATAATAGTGATAAGAAAGGGGGTAGGTTTAGAAATGAGAATTTTCTGGAGCAGTTTAGAGAGGCTATTGCTATGACTAAACTTGTAGATCTGGGTTTTGTGGGCTTCCCTTTCACCTTCACACACTGCCAAGATGAACCTTATACTTCATGGAGTAGGATTGATAGAGCTTTTGCTAGTGAGGACTTTACCCATAAACATAATTCTATCTCTGTCACTCACCTCCCAAGAGAATGCTCTGACCACTGCCCTATCCTTATCAACCTGCTGGGTAGCCACAAAAATCCCCAAAAAAGAATTTTTAGGTTTGAGAATGTCTGGACTTTGGAAAAAAGGTGTAAAAGATTGTGCAAAGTATTTGGGGTCACTCTTCCTATGATCTGATGACTAATATTAAGGTTTGTAAAAACAAACTCCTTGCCTGGAATGGATGGTCCTTCTCTAAAATTAATCTCAAGTTGAAGCAGAAAAGAGAGGAATTGGAGAGAGTTTCTAATGGTCCTCAGAATCAATGGGCGATTGCCAATAGGAAAAGACTCCTCCTTGAAATTGAACTTCTACTCCTTAAAGAAGAAACAAGATGGAAACAGAGATCTAGGGACAGATGGATCAAGAATGGGGATAGAAACACTTCTTACTTTCATAGTAAAGCTTCTCAAAATAAAAGGAGGAATGATATATTTAGCCTCCAAGATGAGAATGGGGCTTTTAAATTCCTTTGGCTAGATCTGGAAAATATCTGTGTGGACTTCTATGATAAGCTTTTTGATGCCCCTCCTGAGAAAGACATGACTAAACCCCTGGAAGCTGTGTCTAATATCATTTCAGCTGAGAGTTTTGAGGCCCTCTCCATACCCTATTCCCATTCTGAAATTCTGATAGCAGCCAAACAATTGGGGACCAACAAGGCCCCTGGGCCAGATGGTTTTAATGGCAATTTCTTCAAGACCTACTGGGCTGATGTGGGTAGCCAGGTTACTTCTACTGTTCTCAATATCCTCCAAGGAAACCCTTTGCCTACTGATCTCAATAAGTATTTTATTGCACTTATTCCAAAGGAAAAGGGTGCTACCTCTCTTTCAAAATTCAGACCTATAGCCCTCTGCAATTTTGTGTACAAAATAGCTACAAAAGTCCTAGCTAATCGGGTCCAGGACCTTTTACCTCTCATAATCTCTCCTAATCAATCTGGCTTTGTCAAGAATCGCCTTATCACTGATAATGCTATCCTAGCTGGGGAACTCCACCACAAAATAGCCAACTCCAAAGCTAAGAAGAATGGTTTCTTCTCCTGTAAAATTGACCTGAGTAAAGCTTATGACAGACTGAGCTGGAAATTCCTTGACATGATTATCCTCTCTATGGGTTTCCCTGACCTTTGGAGAATCCCTGTGATGAACTGTGTCTCCTCAGTTAATGGCGCAGTCATTATTAATGGCTCTCCTTCCAAAGAGTTTAATCAGAAAAGGGGGATTCGTCAAGGTGATCCTATCTCCCCCTTCCTTTTTATTCTGGCCCAAGAAGCTTTGTCTAGGATGATAAACAACTCTATGGATATGAATTCCTATGATGGCATTAGCCTGGCAACCCAAGCCCCTCCCATTTCCCACCTAGCCTTCGCGGATGACATTATCTTCTTTGGCAAGGCTAATAAGATCAATGTGCAAACCCTCAAAGAAATTCTTGATATCTTTCTTGATGCCTCTGGTCACCAGATAAACTCCCTTAAATCAGAAATTGTCTTTAGCAAAAAAATTCCTCAAACTACGAAAGACGAGATTGCTTCCATCCTCAATATCCAACATGTTCCTCATTTCACCAAATATCTGGGTCTTCCTCTTAAGGTGGGAAGAAACAAGAAACAAACTTTTAGCTATCTGGTGGAAGCTATGCAGAAGAAAGTCCTGGCCTGGAGTAGACCTATGTCCCAAGCTGCTAGAAATACCCTCACTATGAGTGTCTTGCAATCGATCCCTACCTATACCATGTCTCTATTTAAACTGCCTAAAGGTATCACTGATAAAATCAGCTCTATCTGCTCCCAGTATTGGTGGTCTGGTTCAGGAAACAGGAAAACAATGAGGTGGAAAAAATGGAACCTTATTTGCTCTGATCTGGATTATGGTGGATTAGGGCTTAAGCTGGTGGAGGATTTTAACCTTGCCCTCTTGGCTAAACAAGTCTGGAGAATTCTCATTTATGACCAATCCCTTGTCAGTAAATCGCTAAAAGCCTTATACTTCCCAAACTCTTCCATCCTCCAGGCTACTAAAGGTAACAGGGATAGTCCTATCTGGTCCTCTCTTCTGATGTCTATTCATGTGATCAAACTGGGTGCTTATGTTGAACTTGGAAATGGAGAGGACACCCTGATTCGGGACCAGCCCTGGATTTCCAACAACAACCCTAGAGCTCCTATTGCTTCTCTTAACCTGCCTTCGAACATAAAGACAGTGAACCAGTTGGTCAATACCCCGAACTTGGGTTGGAACCAGACTGCGATTGAGATATTTTTCCAGCCAGTGGACAGACAGGATATTTTGAATACCAAGCTCGATCTAAGGAAAAAAGATAGTTGGAACTGGAAAGGAAATAAATCTGGCTCTTACTCTGTCAAGTCTGGGTACACAAAACTTTCTGATCTCCACAGAAATGAAGGTTCTTCTACTCCCTCGACTCACTTCTCTGAACTTAGGAAGAAAATGGATAATTCTCTTTCTCCCTCTAGAGCAATTCTCTTTGCTTGGAAATTCCTTAGCAGAATCTCCCCTTGCCTTGCAAACATTTCAAAAAGAATTGGCGGTACTGACTCTTGTTTCCTCTGTGGGGACAAAGACACTGACTCCCATAGTATTTTTAAGTGTTGGTCTTCCAGAGACTACTGGAAGAACTTTGTCGACTTTGACAACATCCCCATTCACAGTGAAAATTCAATCCAAGACTGGATTGTATCAGAATCTCATTTTTGGAATAGACAAAAAGTTGCGAAAGTTGTTAATCTTATGTGGGCTATATATGATGCAAGAAACAAGGTTCGACACAACCCCGACATGGCTATGATTGAATGTATCAACTCCAATTTAGCTTTCACTGATGCTTACCAGTATAATATGATCAAGAGTAGTTCGTCTCTAGCTTGTAATAAAAATAGTGTTTTGCATAAAGATGAACTGTTGTTGTCTACCTGTTGTAATAGAAGATTGGGTAGGAGTATGATTCTGAGTGGTATTATTATGAATCACTTGGGTGACTTGGAACTAGCATTTAACAGGAATTCAAGAAGTATTGGTGCAGACAATATGGCGGATTTGGACTCTATCTGTTTTGGTCTTCAACAAATCTATGAGAGGAAGGGGAGAATGAAGGTGCTGGTGCTCATCAACAATCAACGAATGTTAGAAAAGATGGAGGAGACTATCAATAGAGCCAAGGAAGAATCTCTCCACTTCAACAACCATGCTGCTGATGTTTTTTGTATTATGCCAATTAGACTTCAGTTATGTAATGATCTTCAGACTAATTTTCTAGCGGTTTTAGTTAGTAGAAGTCCTAATCTGTCTTTTGAATGGAGTACTTGGGATAGGCACAATGTCTCTAGCTCTATTAGTCAAGCTTGCAAGCTAGAAGTTGATACTTATGTCGCACAAAAACAATCCTTTTGTAACAGTTTGGGAACTTCCTCTTGATATGTATAATATGCAGATGACAAGTTTCTCAAAAAAAAAGAAAGGAAAACAGAGAGAGGGGCGACAACAGTTCTGACAGACCGTAGCAGAAGACAGAGATCGAATTCGTCATCATCTCATAATTAGATGATGTTTTTTAATCTCTTAATTATTGTTATTATTTCTTTGTCTCCGATGTCTAAGTAGTAGTTAGAATTCTAGTTTTACTATGGACAACTAGTTTGTTGTTTTGTTTCTTGAGTTGTTACATATAAATTCTATACTGATTGTAGTTCTATTCCTAGTTATTCATTGAATTCTCTTGTGATTAATTATTGCTTGAGTTTATTTGGTATGAATTGCTTACAAGTGAGAACTGCAGCGTTCATTAGATCTTAGGAATATTACCAATGAAATTACAGATGGCAATTCCTGGGGATTAGCTGACTAGAAACCAGATGAATCATTAATGCTACTAGTTAATTTATAAATTCGTAACAAGAGTTAGGATTTGACAATTGCTAGTAAGGATCTATCTTGCGGGAGACCGGTTTTAGATTAATTTAGATCTGAGATTGCAATCTAGAATTTAGAAACACTCAGGAAGGGAATTGATAAACTAGGTAGAAGTAGTAAACTAGGATTCACCCTTTAGATTTGTCAAACAATCACTTTTAATTGTTTTTTTTGCTTTAATTAATTTGTTTATTTAATTTCTGCAATCAAACCCCCAATTATTACTGTTATTTTCTATAGTTTATTAGTTAGATTAGGGTAGAGATTAAACTAGACACAGCCTCCTTTGGTTCGATAGCCTAGGGAATACTACCTAGGAAAACTTGCTATGACAGACCAGTACACTTGCTGATAATACGTTACATACCGTACATGTGCCGACAAACTCATGTAAACTCATGCATCCACGCAAGCAGCTAGTTCACGTCAAAGGCTACTTGCTCATTAATGGACAAGATGATAAGAAAAGACGGGGGCTATTAAGAGGCACTGATTACGCAACATTAAATGAAGCCTTGAAGAGCATTAAATGAGGCAAACAAGATCAGGCAAGTGGAGAGTGCAAGTGGTGGCCGACCACTAGAGTACTCACCTTCAAAGTGTCCAACCACAGGGTGACACGTGTCCTGACTGTTCCAGAGCAAGTTGAAGATCAACCTATATTCGAGCCTGGCTATTCTACTAAGGATAAATAATCAAACGAATCTTAGAGTCTAGGAGATCGTAGGTTGTGTGTTACAAGTCTAAATACGCATATATAAATAAGATGTATAACGTCTTATGTAAGATAACTTGGTCATATATGGAGAAAAGAGATAACTAGAGTAAAGTGTGAGTCAGACTGAGTGTGTGTAAACACTACGAAGTTGGTGAGCTGGATAAGACTGGGTTGGTGAATTAATACTAGGTGTATTTGGTAGACTGACTAGTTAGGGAACGGTGGGGGAACTGTAACACCCCTCTCAAATCAACACGTAAAAGTCACTCACGTCAACAGATAATAGAGCGTCTTACAGCGGAAAATAAACAACGACATTAAACTCACTCGGGTGTCACCTGCCGTTACTCGCACATGCGAGTAACGAAGCAGAACTAAATCCAACAACTAGAATACACATCACTACTAGACCACTGTGATAACGAGATATCCCTATACATCATACTAAGTCCACAACCATAACAGTAGACAAGTGAGCATCTATTTCAAATCCCAGGTAAATGCAACATTACCATCATACGTCTACAGCCTGGTATCGTTATACAATAATTTCCTTACGCAATAATTGAAGTAATCCTATCTACCCTGTTCCCGCACTTCGGCTTCAATGAAGATCAACTGCACAATATGTAACACCCCTACTCTAATCGGCTCCTAATCATTTTACTTAACATTGTAATCGCAGCGGTAATCTCAATACCTGAACTACTGGTGTCACCGTTCTCACTCGCCCATACGAGTAAAAACGTGCTTACTGATATATTCATAAATACAAAACAATTTCCCACAGTGACAATAAGAGATAGATCTAACTTTCCCAAATCAATATAAAATACATTCACAGTGAGCATTCTATGTATCCCAATCCTATACACGTTTCTAAGTTCGAATCAAAATGCAACAGTGCATATTTAAACAACTGTAATTAAACTACCCAGCGCGTCCCTCTCTTTGCTGACACCGGAAGCTGCATACCTGCAAAAATGGTTGTTTGTGGTATGGAATCAGCCCTTGATGAGTATGTTACTACATGACTGTCATGCCCCCTCGGACCCTGAGTTATTTGGTCAAGAGCATGCAATTCATTTTCATGCAAGTAGTTTAATGTTAAAACTGTAAAGCAACAATATATATTGCAGTAAACTCAAATAACAAACAAGCCCCCGGCTTCACACATCGCATCGTAATAAACCACTGAAAGCGTTACAACGCTTATACGAGTACAAAGACCCTATTTCAACAAACACTTGATAGTTCTTAACTGAGTACGACGACTCACTCGACCAACGATCCACAATAATCCACTCACGAGCACAGCGACTCGACTCAAGCAGTTCACCAAACAGACAAGAGTACAACGACTCAATCAAACCAATTCACAACACACAATATGAGTACAATGACTCGCCTCAACAAATCCATCAACATACCACACATAACCACAAAGCATAACCAATGAACAACAAGGCGAAACAACGAGAATTATAAACGAGTATAAACTCTCGTCTTTGGCATGCAAGCCCAAATAATGTTCGCCTAATGTACGAGCTAATATAGTCGTTCGTAATTGTTCAGTCATGTCTAATGACAACGTCTCGTTAGAACGACGTGTCTCTAAGTTACCCATCACCTATGGCGGGTCACCCACGGCAGTAGCCACTCCAGCGGTAGAGTCTCTGACCGACGAACCATCTGTAGTTCGTTGGAAATTTATCCAGATACTTACGGCTACCACACGGTATCCTAGTATCGTTAATGGATCACACTTCACAACAAGAGCCACATCCTCTTGATAAACTTACTTATTCCATCGCATCATTTTACTATTCTTCTTAACACAGTAGACTAAGGTCATTAGTCCAATCCTGAGTATGTCGACTCGGGATCTAGTGTTAGATACGAGAGCGGCGTTAAACAGACCAGTGCTCCGTATATAAGTCTCGGATAATATGTATATATATATATATATATATATCTTATTATCCTAATGCTACAACGTTTTTACTTACGTTCCTTATATTACACATATAAGATAGCCTCATTGCCGCTAGTTCGTTTTATAATATGTTCTTATATACGAACGGTACTGTTATCGCACAACAGTAATAATAAAGCAGCATTAATACACAACTCAAGCATATTAATTCACACAAGAAGACATTCAATCTTATCACAGATTTTCATACAATGTCTGAACTGAGGAAATTCTCAGAGACAATCAAGCCACATAAATAACATACCGTTCACCCTGAAAGTATTACGGTGGAGTATGATTCAGCAAGATCCGATGCTCCTCGTGTCGTCTCTAACAATCTATCAATATGCATCACACTATGCATCAACATCTCATACTAACAATACACTATGGCACCCCGTACCGTTACTAATCCATCCCGGTTTATTCCCTGTTGCTAACTGATAACGTTTGTCGGGTTTTCGGTTTAACTCGGGATTTGGAACAACGTCATATTTCATGCGTGATTACGTCGAGTATATTAATATACTTAACTTTAAACGTTTATTATCGCATGTAATTTAATACACATTTGTATATCATATAGTCTATCACTATATTGCGTGCGTATCTTAACCATATACTATACATTTCACCTTAATATTTATTTTCCTAAGGTTTTGTTTTTCCACCATCCATTATAATACATGGTTTCCAACCATAATATATATTCATCCTTATATACATTTTTCTTGTATATGTATATATTTACCACATAGGTAAGTCCCATGAGTTATAAACTCTTATATTATATGTTACATTTTTATCATCTTTTATTAGATGATTATTCCCTTTAGTTGTACTATGTTATACAACTTATATTAAGATTATTATCCTAATATTAGGTAACATTTTATGTTGTAGCTTTACAACTCCCAAGGTTTAATTAACAAATTCCTTAGTTTATAAATCCTATCTATTTATAGTTTGTCACATTACTTAATGTGAATATCCTTACTTTTATTAATTCCATCTAAACCATATAATTGTTATAACATTTATAACATTATAGACCTTAGTCTAAAATTCATTTTTCAACCTTTAATATTTCGGTACAGCCCTTGAATTTATTTAAATTCTATTTTGACCACATAACCTAATGTAATGTTATACCATATACTAATATCATATATTATGATATTGAAATACCCCAAACTTAGATATGGTGTTTAAATGATAAACTAAGATATAAGGAGGCTAAATAATGCCTTAGAAACATTAAGAAACATTTCTAATCAAAGAAAATATAAGGAAACACCAAAAGAGCAGTTTTAACAAAAACGTGTTCTAAGCTTGGAGAGACATGGGAGAGTACCCAAATATGGTTCTAAGACCTTAGTAATATCCTAATGGTCATTTTAAATCAATTACCAAAGAAAACCAAGCTTGAAAACAAGTTAAAACACAAAATGTGCTTTAAGGAGTCTTAAAGCACGTTTTTGAAAAATTGTCTTGTAAATGAGTTTTGAATGGCCAAATGTCCATCATTACTCTTTAATTAATATGTGTACTATATAGTATCACATTTGGAGGTCTATATCAATGGGAAATCAAAAATTTCACAACAATGTGCCTTGTTTTTGATGAATAGTGAATTAATTAAGCTAGTTTATAACATAGGTCTATATAAGTGAGACATTTGGTCAACAAAGACTAAACTACCCTCATTACTAAAAGGGGGCCGGTTTCTTAGGAGGTGAGTCACCACCTTCATGACTCATTAAGTAATTAAGAAAGCAAATAAGTCTTATAAAGCATAAAGTACTATTCACCTTTTAAGATAAATATCACACTTTACTTACCTCTCTCCTCACTTCTTCATTCTCCCTTGTTTCACACGGTTTCTTGCTCTCTTTCTCTTCTCCATTCACGTAGAACTCAACTCCATGAAAGCTCCATCTTCTCTTGCACACTACTTGCTCATTTAAGCTCCAAATCCAAAACAAAATACATATTCCTCTTAGTTAGCTCAAGCTCCTTCTTTCTATCTTTTCAAAACTTCAAGAGCTTCATTTTGGTGCCAAGTCAAACCACCATTAGAGGAGGAAATTCAAGTTTGGAGACTCCATTGGCATCTCCATTCTCTTAAGGTAAAGAAAGTGTAAGAAAATCTAGGTTTCCACCATTTTCTTCACATATCCGAAAATATATACTCATGGAACCCCATGTTTATGCCTTGTTCTAGCTTGTTTCTACTCTTCAAAGGAGAGAGGAGGTCCTTCTTGCTTCATATCCAAGTTTGTCTTGAGAAACCAAGGTAAAACAATCACATTAATACCTTAAAACATATTTTTAACCTAGGGTTTGTTCCTTAGGGTTAATGTGTTATCTAGTACTCATTGGAGTCATTGGATATTGGTTAGAACATTGGCAAGGAGACACACATTGGTGACCGAGATTGAACAAAGAAAAACCTAAGGAGAAAAGCTTTTAAGCTTGTGAGAAAACAAGGTAAATTACTTACCTTAAGGTGTTTTGTTGTTTAAGGGAATGAGATGTAGGTATATGATGAGTTTAGTGTAGAGTTTATATTGGGAAGGTTATATAAAACCTAGGAGAAACAATGACTATACTTGTGAACTTGTGACTAAGGAGCAAATGAGAAAAAGAGATAGTTTAAGTAAATCAAGGTGAAGTACAAGAAGCATTCTAATTCAATGGGAGCCTTGTTGAGTGTATTTGCAGGTTGAAGGCATATATATGTGGAAATTCAGTGGTTAAGATTATTGTCATTTAAGGGCCTAAGTGCCAAGCATTTTAAGTTTAAGCACTATATGATGATGTGGTGTGGTTGTTTTGGTGTAAATTGGGTGTTAAGGTGTTGTGGTGAGAATTTGTGTGACGTTGGTTGTTTGATGGAGAAAAGCCATGTATTAGGTGGTATTATATACTAGAGAACCCATGGCAAAATTTAGAGGAGAACCTAAGTGTTTAAGATATTCTAAGGGAATTTAATGACTAAGGAGGTACTAGGATGTTCTAGAGATTGTCTTGGTGAAAAAGGGTGATAATAAGGTGTTCTAAGGACTTATAATGACTTAGGCATTACTAGGAAGGATTTAGAAATTAAGAGAGTGCATTTGAGTATTTAGGACTTAGGTAAAAGTTGGTAAACAACTAGGAAGGAAGTTTAAGTTGTGAAAGAACATTAAGTAAATGCTTAAGAGAGTTTTAGATAGTGAGAGATGCTTGGGAGATGATGTTATGGTGGTGAAGAAAACATTTGGCATAGTGGTTACATTAGGTATGAACCACCACCTAGAAACCTAGAGGAAAGCATTACAAGTGTAGCATTAATACAAGGAAGATGCATAATGACTAAGGGGATTTTGGTGGAATGCATGTGAGAAATGTAAGAAAATAAGTGCTAAGTGTTGGGAGCTTTGTAAGAATTGAGTAAATGTTTGAGAAGATCTTTGGAAGTTGTTTTAATGAGTTTGGTGGAGGTTATAAGGTGGATTTAAGTTGCCAAGATGGTGTTGGACCTATTAGGACACTTGTGGGAGAGTTTGGAATTGAGAGAGGCAATTTAAGAGGAAGGTGTGTAGAGGACCGACCCAGGGTCCGACCCAGTTTTGGGTCGGTCGGGCCATGTTAAGCCAGCCGGAATGCCTCTAGACTGGACCGACCCAGGGGGTTTGGGTCGGTCGGCTTAACCTTGGGTCGGTCGGGCAAGGTTTAAGTAGGAAAATGGGTTCTGTAAGGGACCGACCCAGAGGGTTTGGGTCGGTCGGCCTAGCTCTGGGTCGGTCGGATGGGTTTCAAGAGACGGAAGAGTTTCTGTAATGGACCGACCCAGGGGTAGGGTCGGTCGGTGGGTCGGTCGACCCTTAACACTTAGAAAAAAAAAAGAAATTTTGAATTCTAAGAATGGTGATAGGTAATGAGGTATACCTTTGGTAGGGTGGTAATGATTAGGACCCTAAGAACTTAAGGAATTAAGTTAAGGTTAAGTATAAGTTTTAATGTTTAAGGTTAAGGTTGTAAGCTAAGTGGCAAAGACTTAAGAGGGTATTAAATGGGAATCTTTAGAGACTAAGTGAGTTAAGAAAGGTACAAATAACTAATGACCTAAAAATGAATGAATGTTTTAGGTTTGTGAATTGGGACCCCGGAGAAGGTTAAACAAACAACGATCGACGGTGAACGGTACAATCCTTCTTGTGACCCGCTTGCTAACGAGGTGTCCCTCGGCTTGTGTGCTATCTGTTTAATTGCTATGACTAAAAAAGATAAAGCATGCAACCGGTTATATTGTTCTCGTTGTGATTGTGTTATATTTACACTAACCCGCGAGACTTTAGATTGTTACTAACCAAGTTTAGTACTTACTGAGTTAAGAATAAGAGTTAAGTTTGGTGGTTGTTGGTTAATGCCTGTTAAGGCTTAGCTAGCACATGGTGATTAAGATTTCTACTAACTGGAACTCGAGTGAGGAAACCCGGGACCGATCTCCGGTCATGCATGCTAAGGAAAAAGGGGGACGGTATCTGAATCAGATCCGCCCTCCGCTTAAGGACTTGTCTTCGGACTTGTAGCCTAGGGCCGGTTGCCGGCTCAGCTGCGCTGGACTCCCGTCCAGAGTAGGTGGCATTAAGATGGTGCGGTGGGATCACCTAAATCCCAGGTTCGAATTAAGCTACAACCAATCCCTTCCAGGAAAGGTTTGTATACTGAGATTAAGATTAAGATTGAGATTAAGATTAAGGTAAGGTAAGGAACTGAGATTAAGGAAATGAGGACTAAGGAGGGGGTTACTAACCCACTTGTTAAGGGAACGCTTGAGTCGTTCATTGATTGTGAACTATATATGTTCATCTGTGGTTATTGTTATTGCACTTCACATTATGCTTGTGTATGTAATCAATTTCCATGCTATCGACAATTAGTCGTCGTAGCCCCGTTAGCTTGGGGGCCATGAGAGGGTGTACCAGCATTCGTGCTGACCCCCTCGGGGGCTATTTTTACACTTGCAGGTAAGAGGCCCATGAGGACGCACTACGAGAGTAGGAGCGGTTAGTCTTAGGGTGGGACATTTATTTTGAGTTCGGGTTGCGCCTGTGCACCCGACTGTTTATATTAAACTGATGTAAGTTTGGATTATGTTTAAGATACTAGTACTCGGTTGGTTGTGGTGTTATGAATGTTGATGTTTAAGGGATAAGTTTTGGATAAGTGTTGTAAGCATTTAAGCCGGTATATTCTAACGATCAGACCGTGGCAAGGTCCAGGTGTTGTTTATTTCCGCTGCGACGTATTCGATTAAGTGTTCAGATTGCGATAACCACGATAGGCTTTGGATGGGGTGTTACAAAAAGTGGTATCAGAGCGTAGTTACGCTCTGATCAAGAAATACCGGACATGAGTAACCACCGAGTTAGGATATAAGTTAAGGAATAAGTGTTGGGTTAGGGTGAGAGAAGTTAGAGTGAGTAGAGTCAGATGACCACTAATAAGTGTGGATTGTCTTTACCGTCTACGGACGTTATAAATTTACTAACCAAAACAATGGTGAGTACGAATCTAATGTAAGTTATGCTTGTTCAGATGGCAGGACGCCCTAGAGGAGGCCGAGGTCGCGGCGGGGTGAGGATACTTCAGGGATACCTGGAGGGCAGACGATCGCAGAGATCGTAGCTGCCGCTTTAGGGCACATGGGCTATCAGCCTGGTGTGGGTGCACCACCTCCACCGCCACAACCTAGGGAACCAAACTGGGTGAAGAGTCTAGCAGATCTTCGACCCGCTCATTTTAAGGGGGAGACCGATCCCGCCAAGCTTGAGGCGTACATCTCCGAGCTGGAGACCGCCTTCGAGACCCTTGATGTCCTGCTGGGATCAAGGTGCGCTTAGCTGCTTTCTACCTGAAGGGGGCGGCAGGCGATTGGTGGAAGCTGGTGAGGGCCGAGCATGTGGCCAATCCAGAGTTCGGCTGGGAGCAGTACACCGCCTTGCTACGAGCAAAGTACTACCCCGCCCATGTCCAGACGAAGAAGCGCTTGCAGTTGGATGCGCTTAAGCAGTCGGACAAGATGACAGTGGACGAGTATTACTCAGAGTCACTGCCTTGCTCCGTCTTCTGCCGGGTCTAGGGTATTCTGACCAGATCTTGGTGGACCGCTTCTATGGCGGGCTTAGCCATCGACTCCGCTACGGCATGGGGCCGACGAGTTACACTACCTTGCAGGTAATAAGAACGATTGAGATTTGAGTAAGTGATGAATAAGATTTAGATTATGAGAAATAAGTGAGACTAATACTATGGAAAAGCAGGAGTGCTATCATGTCGTTGCTAAGGTAGAGATTACCGTCCAGCTGAGGGACGAGGAGAATGCAAAGAGGAAGAGTGCTGGGAAGAGCTCAGAGAGTCAAGGGCAAGGAGGGTACAAGAAACAAAGACCAGCCTCAGGCCCAGAAAAATCAGAACCCGAAAGGGAAGGAGGAAAAGGAGAAGGCTTCGGAAGAGCCGTTGAAGCTGACATATGCTATAGCAGCTACACCCCTGCGCTCTAAGGCGCCAAAGGGTAAGGAAATTGATATTGAATGAGTTAAGAAACAAATTAGTAACCGTTTGAGATATGAGAATTGACAGTATGAATCATCAGGATCTGAGACTGAGAGGGGAGCCGGTGGTGGCTACCAGCGACGCTTCATCTGTAGATGGTGTCACAAGGACCACCCCGGGCTCGACTGTAAGGGAAACAAGGTGGAGTGCAACTTCTGCGGAGTGTATGGACATCGAGCTTATGAGTGTTACCGGAATCCTGCTAGCAGGGCCTATAGGCCCGACACCAGGGGCAAGGGCAAGACCGATCAGGGAGCTGGATCTGACGGTCAGAGAAAAGTGCAGCAGCCGGCGGACAAGAACCCAAGGGTGACCCAGAAGACGGGGCCCACTCTACACATGGTGGACCGGGACGATGAGCCTGAGCCCTCATCGAGGCCAGGTACCACTATAACCATTTAGTAATAAAACTACCTGCTTACCGCATTATCATGCATGTTTGGTGAAATAAATGAGTTAAGTAAGAATAAGATGAGATTAGAATTAAGTAAGACATAACCTACTACCACTTTAGGAAGATTCAACATCTGCTACCCTATACCATCTACACCTAACCCGGAGCACACCGACATCGAAACTGTACACTTTCCAACCGAACAATGTCAGGTTATCCGCCCAGGTATGATTCTATTAAGGGGATACCTGACACCCGAGGCACAAATAGCCATCATCAGGAGATGCAATCAACTAGGAAGGGACCGGGAGGTTTTTACACACCGGAGTACCCAGGGGGAGCAAGGATGAAATTAAAGATGATGAGCTTGGGCAAGGATTGGAATCCGTATGCCAAGAATTACCAAACCATGAGGGAGCAAGATGGAGTCTCACCACCGGGAATACCCGAAGAGTTCCATCCAGTTATTACACAAGTCGTGGAAATCGCTCAGCAGTTGGAGGCTGAACCGATTCCAGACATCCAAGCAGACATTTGTATTGTAAACTTCTACGAAAAGACGGGAAACTGGGACTACACCAGGATAAGGACGAGACAACGGAGTCTCTCGAAAGAGGGATACCCGTAGTGTCTTGGTCCATTGGAGATGATGCGGAGTTTTTATACGGCGAGCAGAAGCGTGCGGACCGTGCAGATAAGATAGTACTTAAGTCAGGTGATGTATTAATTTTGGGAGGAGAATCAAGGATGTTATACCATGGGATTAAGAGAATCAAGCTGAATACAGCACCATCAGCAGTAGTCAATGCGACGCATATGAGACCAGGAAGATTAAACCTAACCTTTAGACAATATTAGCCATGTAATGTTAGAATGAGATGAGAAATGAGATGTAAGATTGAAGCACATGTTGTAAACAGGATGGTCATGAATAAAATAACAGTGTTGTTCATATAATTGATTACGACTCTTGTTATACCATCAATACTCATGGAGCTTGTGAACACAATTAGGTTATGGACTCGGTACGGAAGGTGCACTAAGCATACTCACAGAGGCACAGGCCGACGCTAGCGGTACTATCCTCACCGGCACCTTTCCGATCAATGGGATTGAGGCATCAGTTCTCTTCGACTCAGGGGCCTCGCATACCTTTGTCTCTGCATCATTTGCGAGCAGGTTGGGGCTAGACGCTGATGAGCTACCCGACTTCACGGTTACGCTCCCGTCTAAGGAGAAGGTTCGTTGCACTCGTTACTACCGAGGAGCCACCATCAGAATTAAGGGGGAAGACTTCCCAGTCAGTTTCATTGAGTTCAGTAAGCTAGGATTTGATGTTATTTCGGGATGAACTGGTTGGAGCGGCACAAGGGACGTATCCTCTGCGCCGAGCATAGATTGCTGCTCAGGAGTCCGTCTGGGGTAACAATATCATACCGCCAGAGGCCCAGAGAGCCTTCGACTAAGATCATCACCGCCATGGCAATGCATAGAGAATTAAGGAGAAAGGAAGAAGTATACCTCTGCTATGTACAGGACATAGAGAGAGACCCTGAGTTCGACCCCGACTTACCGGTAGTGTCGGAGTTCCCCGACTTATTTCCACGGGAACTGCCCGGCATGCCACCCACTCGGGAGGTAGAGTTCACCATTGAGCTGCTACCTGGTACCGGACCGATAGCCAAAGCACCATACCGTATGGCTCCGGCAGAAATGACTGAGTTAAAAGAACAATTGAAAGATTTGTTGGATAAGGGATTCGTTAGGCCAAGTGTGTCACCATGGGGAGCGCCAGTCCTCTTCGTGAAGAAGAAGGATGGTAGTCTCCGCCTCTGCATCGACTACAGAGAGCTGAATGCAGTGACAGTGAAGAATAAGTACCCACTACCCCGCATTGACGATCTGTTCGATCAGTTGAAGGGAGCATCTGTGTTTTCCAAGATTGATCTCAGATCGGGGTATCATCAGATAGCCATTAAGGAGGGAGATATTGAGAAGACGGCATTCCGGACACGATACGGCCACTATGAGTTTACAGTGATGCCGTTCGGTTTGTCGAACGCACCGGCGAAGTTTATGGATCTGATGAACCGCTTGTTCCGGGAGCAGCTGGACAAGTCGGTTGTGGTTTTTATTGATGACATTCTGATATATTCAAAGTCTAAGGCTGAGCATGAGGAACATCTGAGGAGAGTATTGGAAATATTGAGGGAGAACCAGCTATATGCTAAGTTCTCCAAGTGTGAGTTTTGGCTTGACCAGGTCTCTTCCTAGGTCATGTCATCTCAGATGCTGGGATCGCAGTGGATCCAGCAAAGATTGATGCCGTACGTACCTGGCCAAGGCCGAAGACTGTTACCGACATCCGGAGCTTTCTCGGTCTGGCAGGTTACTACAGGAGATTTGTTAGAGATTTCAGCAAGGTCGCGAAGCCGATGACCAGTCTGATGAAGAAAGATGCGCCATTTCTGTGGACAGTTGACTGTGAGAGATCATTTCAGCGCTTGAAGGACTCACTGACCACTGCACCGGTACTGACCATTCCAGACGGTACAGAGGGCTTTGAGGTTTATTGTGATGCATCCGGCAGAGGGCTGGGTTGCGTGCTCATGCAACATGGCAAGGTGGTGGCATATGCCTCACGCCAGTTGAAGAAACATGAGGAGAACTACCCCACACATGATTTAGAGCTGGGAGCTGTAGTCTTCGCTTTGAAGATATGGCGCCACTACTTATATGGGGTTAGTGTCACGATCTACACCGATCACAAGAGTTTGAAATACATATTCACTCAGAAGGAGTTAAATCTTCGACAGAGGAGATGGTTAGAGTTTCTGAAAGACTATGACATTGACCTCCAATACAAAGAAGGGAAGGCCAATGTTGTAGCAGATGCCCTGAGCCGTCGAGCACACTCACTCCATTCGCTAGTTTCTTTCTCCAGCTTGGTTGATGAGGTGCGAGAGGCTCAGAGGACAGATGAGTATATGAGAGAGGTCAGACAGAAGCTGACAGATGGTACCTTTGAGAGTCAGAAATACGACTTCAGACTTCATGATGATGATCTGATCAGACTTAAGGGCCGATTATGCATACCACGAGGTAACACGGATCTGAAAGACCGTATACTTAGAGAATCACACTGTTCTTCAGTTTCCATCCATCCGGGAGCCTCTAAAATGTATAAAGACATGAAGAGATACTTCTGGTGGTCGGGGATGAAGACAGATGTTACCGAGTTCGTCTTGAGGTGTCTCACATGCCAGAAGGTGAAATTCGAGCACCGACGACCGGGCGGAATGGTACAGTCGATGCCAGTTCCGGAGTGGAAGTTCCATGATATCTCCATGGACTTCGTAGTTGGGCTTCCACCTGCTAGGGGAGGTCTCAACATGATATGGGTGGTGGTGGATCGCCTTACCAAAGTAGCCCGATTCATACCGATGAAGGATACTTGGAAGGTGACCAAATTAGCTGAGTTATTTGAGAAAGAAATCATGAGGCATCACGGCATACCAAAGACCATAGTGTCAGATAGAGATACCAGATTCCTTTCGAGGTACTGGAGAGCTACCAGAGAAGCGTTGGGTACAGAACTCAAACTGAGTACCGCGTTCCATCCCCAGACAGATGGTCAGACTGAGCGTACTATTCAGACACTCGAGGACATGCTGAGGGCATGTGCCTTAGACTTCCAGGGCAGTTGGATTGACAGATTGCATCTGATCGAGTTTTCATACAACAACAGCTATCACGCTTCGATCAAGATGGCACCTTTTCAAGCGTTGTACGGTAGACCATGTCGTACACCGCTCTGCTGGGATGAGTCGAGTGAGACGGTCATTATAGGACCAGAGTACTTAGAACAAGTTAAGGCTGAAGTTCAGCAAATCAGGGAGAACATGAAAGCTGCTCAAGATAGGCAGAAGTCGTATGCTGATGTTCGACGACGGGACCTGGAGTTCGCAGTGGGCGACCGGGTATTTCTGCGAGTATCACCGATGAAGGGTGTATTCAGGTTTGGGCAGAAGGGCAAATTAAGCCCGAAATTTGTTGGTCCTTATGAGATTACGGAGCGGGTGGGCCCGGTTGCTTACAGGTTAAATTTACCTGCTGAGCTGGGTAAAGTGCATGATGTTTTTCATGTTTCACAGCTAAAGAAATACATGCACCACCCCTCCCATGTGTTAGAACCTGAGAGGTTGACTTAGAACCAATATGAGATCCGTGGAACTCCTCAGAGAATCTTGGACAGCAAGACTAGGGACACTCGCCACAAGTCAGTGCGACTGGTGAAGGTTCTCTGGTCTAACCAGGATGTCGAAGAGGCCACGTGGGAATTAGAGGATAAGATGAGGGCGAAGTACCCTTCTTTATTTACTGACTAGATCGTCTGTATAGGGTACGGGGCGTACCCCTTTTTAAGGGGGGTAGAGCTTCCTCGCTTTTGAGTTAGGAAACGATCATGTTTGTCGTTTGTTTGGTTGTTTAAGATGTGAATTTGTGTAAGTTGCTACACTTCGGTGTAAGTTTGAGTTATGTATGATACTTATGTATTGTATTTGAGATTGACCTTTGAGTCTTGAGATGTATGAATGTGAATATAAGATGTGGTATTAAGATTAAGAGAATGTGTACCGTGAATGGTTAAGCACATGTGTGAACTTTGAGGACAAAGTTCTTTTAAGGGGGGTAGATTGAAATACCCCAAACTTAGATATGGTGTTTAAATGATAAACTAAGATATAAGGAGGCTAAATAATGCCTTAGAAACATTAAGAAACATTTCTAATCAAAGAAAATATAAGGAAACACCAAAAGAGCAGTTTTAACAAAAACGTGCTCTAAGCTTGGAGAGACATGGGAGAGTACCCAAATATTTCTAAGACCTTAGTAATATCCTAATGGTCATTTTAAATCAATTACCAAAGAAAACCAAGCTTGAAAACAAGTTAAAACACAAAATGTGCTTTAAGGAGTCTTAAAGCACGTTTTTGAAAAATTGTCTTGTAAATGAGTTTTGAATGGCTAAATGTCCATCATTACTCTTTAATTAATATGTGTACTATATAGTATCACATTTGGAGGTCTATATCAATGGGAAATCAAAAATTTCACAACAATGTGCCTTGTTTTTGATGAATAGTGAATTAATTAAGCTAGTTTATAACATAGTCTATATAAGTGAGACATTTGGTCAACAAAGACTAAACTACCCTCATTACTAAAAGGGGGCCGGTTTTAGGAGGTGAGTCACCACCTTCATGACTCTAAGTAATTAAGAAAGCAAATAAGTCTTATAAAGCATAAAGTACTATTCACCTTTTAAGATAAATATCACATTTTACTTACCTCTCTCCTCACTTCTTCATTCTCCCTTGTTTCACACGGTTTCTTGCTCTCTTTCTCTCTTCTCCATTCACGTAGAACTCAACTCCATGAAAGCTCCATCTTCTCTTGCACACTACTTGCTCATTTAGCTCCAAATCCAAAACAAAATACATATTCTCTTAGTTAGCTCAAGCTCCTCCTTTCTATCTTTTCAAAACTTCAAGAGCTTCATTTTGGTGCCAAGTCAAACCACCATTAGAGGAGGAAATTCAAGTTTGGAGACTCCATTGGCATCTCCATTCTCTTAAGGTAAAGAAAGTGTAAGAAAATCTAGGTTTCCACCATTTTCTTCACATGTCCGAAAATATATACTCATGGACCCATGTTTATGCCTTGTTCTAGCTTGTTTCTACTCTTCAAAGGAGAGAGGAGGTCCTTCTTGCTTCATATCCAAGTTTGTCTTGAGAAACCAAGGTAAAACAATCACATTAATACCTTAAAACATATTTTTAACCTAGGGTTTGTTCCTTAGGGTTAATGTGTTATCTAGTACTCATTGGAGTCATTGGATATTGGTTAGAACATTGGCAAGGAGACACACATTGGTGACCGAGATTGAACAAAGAAAAACCTAAGGAGAAAAGCTTTTAAGCTTGTGAGAAAACAAGGTAAATTACTTACCTTAAGGTGTTTTGTTGTTTAAGGGAATGAGATGTAGGTATATGATGAGTTTAGTGTAGAGTTTAATTGGGAAGGTTATATAAAACCTAGGAGAAACAATGACTATACTTGTGAACTTGTGACTAAGGAGCAAATGAGAAAAAGAGATAGTTTAAGAATCAAGGTGAAGTACAAGAAGCATTTATTTCAATGGGAGCCTTGTTGAGTGTATTCGCAGGTTGAAGGCATATATATGTGGAAATTCAGTGGTTAAGATTATTGTCATTTAAGGGCCTAAGTGCCAAGCATTTTAAGTTTAAGCACTATATGATGATGTGGTGTGGTTTTGGTGTAAATTGGGTGTTAAGGTGTTGTGGTGAGAATTGTGTGATGTTGGTTGTTTGATGGAGAAAAACCATGTATTAGGTGGTATTATACTAGAGAACCCATGGCAAAATTTAAAGGAGACTTAAGTGTTTAAGACATTCTAAGGGAATTTAATGACTAAGGAGGTACTAGGATGTTCTAGAGATTGTCTTGGTGAAAAAGGGTGAGATAATAAGGTGTTCTAAGGACTTATAATGACTTAGGCATTACTAGGAAGGATTTAGAAATCAAGAGAGTGCATTTGAGTATTTAGGACTTAGGTAAAAGTTGGTAAACAACTAGGAAGGAAGTTTAAGTTGTGAAAGAACATTAAGTAAATGCTTAAGAGAGTTTTATAGTGAGAGATGCTTGGGAGATGATGTTATGGTGGTGAAGAAAATTTGGCATAGTGGTTACATTAGGTATGAACCACCACCTAGAAACCTAGAGGAAAGCATTACAAGTGTAGCATTAATACAAGGAAGATGCATAATGACTAAGGTGGATTTTGGTGGAATGCATGTGAGAAATGTAAGAAAATAAGTGCTAAGTGTTGGGAGCTTTGTAAGAATTGAGTAAATGTTTGAGAAGATCTTTGGAAGTTGTTTTAATGAGTTTGGTGGAGGTTATAAGGTGGATTAAGTTGCCAATGGTGTTGGACCTATTAGGACACTTGGGAGAGTTTGGAATTGAGAGAGGCAATTTAAGAGGAAGGTCTGTAGAGGACCGACCCAGGGTCCGACCCAGTTTTGGGTCGGTCGGGCCATGTTAAGCCAGCCGGAATGCCTCTGGACTGGACCGACCCAGGGGGTTTGGGTCGGTCGGCTTAACCTTGGGTCGGACGGGCAAGGTTTAAGTAGGAAAATGGGTTCTGTAAGGGACCGACCCAGAGGGTTTGGGTCGGTCGGCCTAGCTCTGGGTCGGTCGGATGGGTTTCAAGAGACGAAGAGTTTCTGTAATGGACCGACCCAGGGGTAGGGTCGGTCGGTGGGTCGGTCGACCCTTAACACTTAGAAAAAAAAAAGAAATTTTGAATTCTAAGAATGGTGATAGGTAATGAGGTATACCTTTGGTAGGGTGGTAATGATTAGGACCCTAAGAACTTAAGGAATTAAGTTAAGGTTAAGTATAAGTTTTAATGTTTAAGGTTAAGGTTGTAAGCTAAGTGGCAAAGACTTAAGAGGGTATTAAATGGGAATCTTTAGAGACTAAGTGAGTTAAGAAAGGTACAAATAACTAATGACCTAAAAAGGAATGAATGTTTTAGGTTTGTGAATTGGGACCCCGGAGAAGGTTAAACAAACAACGATCGACGGTGAACGGTACAATCCTTCTTGTGACCCGCTTGCTAATGAGGTGTCCCTCGGCTTGTGTGCTATCTGTTTAATTGCTATGACTAAAACAAGATAAAGCATGCAACCGGTTATATTGTTCTCGTTGTGATTGTGTTATATTTACACTAACCCGCGAGACTTTAGATTGTTACTAACCAAGTTTAGTACTTACTGAGTTAAGAATAAGAGTTAAGTTTGGTGGTTGTTGGTTAATTCCTGTTAAGGCTTAGCTAGCACATGGTGATTAAGATTTCTACTAACTGGAACTCGAGTGAGGAAACCCGGGACCGATCTCCGGTCATGCATGCTAAGGAAAAGGGGGACGGTATCTGAATCAGATCCGCCCTCCGCTTAAGGACTTGTCTTCGGACTTGTAGCCTAGGGCCGGTTGCCGGCTCAGCTGCGCTGGACTCCCGTCCAGAGTAGGTGGCATTAAGATGGTGCGGTGGGATCACCTAAATCCCAGGTTCGAATTAAGCTACAACCAATCCCTTCCAGGAAGGTTTGTATACTGAGATTAAGATTAAGATTGAGATTAAGGTAAGGTAAGGAACTGAGATTAAGGAAATGAGGACTAAGGAGGGGGTTACTAACCCACTTGTTAAGGGAACGCTTGAGTCGTTCATTGATTGTGAACTAGATATGTTCATTTGGTTATTGTATGCACTTCACATATGATTGTGTATGAATCAATTCCATGCTATCGACAATTAGTCGTCGTAGCCCCGTTAGCTTGGGGGCCATGAGAGGGTGTACCAGCATTCGTGCTGACCCCCTCTATTTTTACACTTGCAGGTAAGAGGCCCATGAGGACGCACTACGAGAGTAGGAGCGGTTAGTCTTAGGGTGGGACATTTATTTTGAGTTCGGGTTGCGCCTGTGCACCCGACTGTTTATATTAAACTGATGTAAGTTTGGGATTATGTTTAAGATACTAGTACCCGGTTGGTTGTGGTGTTATGAATGTTGATGTTTAAGCTGGATAAGTATTTTTGGATAAGTGTGTAAGCGTTTAAGCCGGTATATTCTAACGATCAGACCGTGGCAAGGTCCAGGTGTTGTTTATTTCCGCTGCGACGTATTCGATTAAGTGTTCAGATTGCGATAACCACGATAGGCTTTGGATGGGGTGTTACAGATATTTTTTTATTCCCTTTAATTTATAACCCATAGTTTTATACAAAACTATTATATATTGCCGCATAGGCACATATATTAAACCTTATTCTTTTCCATAAACCATAGTTTCCTTTATTTACAAAAACACCCATTATTTATACCATGTTATATACCATTTAATATAACATTTCTCACTTATAAAAAAGGGTATAACCTATGGTTATATTTTGTAAAATTCCGAACAGTCCCATATATGTTCTATAATTGCCATTTGGCCCAATTTATAACATATAGTTTAATAATTCATTAAAACTATATTATACATATATCTTAATAAATACCCTTATATAATTCTAAAAATCACCAAATTTCACCAAAGGGTTATAATTACCTTATTAACCCATATACTTTCGGTATTATATACCACCACATAATTTCTCCCAAGTGTCATAAGGACATAATAACTATATATTATACATATATAGTTTATTTTAATTCCAAAAATCAACCCAATAAATTCCTAAAAATTCCTAATAGCCCATGGGTGTTATAATACCATTATACACCCTTTATTTTCGGTAATAACAATATACCACATATGTTATAAAGTTGTTACAATTAAATACATAACTTATTATAAAACCTTAAATAAGTTATCTAACTTATTTAATTTGGTCAAAACCTACCATATGGTCAAGGTTGACCACCTTAATATTTCCTTGACCGTCCTTTTCCATTTAATACGGTTTATACCCTTATCTTTTAGAAATTACCATTTAACACCAAAACTTTACATAATCTTATAATTTTCATATAACTCATTTAAGCTTCTAAATTTCGGCTATATCCTTTTATAGCTCCCAAATTTAATTTAATTACACTATAACCTCAATAATATGCGGTAATGCATATTTTAGCACCTAAACTTAATTAAAAGCTTATAAATGCATAAATAAAATGGCCTAAAGTACATGGCCTTATTACAAACATTGTCTTATAAAATAAATTACACATAAATGTCCATAAAAGCCTTAAAGTCTCGGCCCTTACACATATATTTTCTTTATTTACCAATTTTCCACATAATGTCTTAAATTTGACAATTATGCTAATTAATTAGTTATAAAATTTATTAAACCATTCCTTAATCACCTAAGGTCAAAATAAGACCTTAAATACCTTGTTCACTCACGACACAATTATACACATATGTATAATTACATATTAATATACCAAGTGAAGGTTTAAGTGATTTATACCGTATTTTTGCCTAGTTAAGGCCTTGTTTGGCCACGCCCAGCTTAGGATAAAATTTCCACAGCATTATTTACATGTTTTCAAACAGCAATTAAGGCATGATTAGTCTCCAAGCAAGATTTAACCATAAGAAGTATTTAATGTCAATTTTCAAGGTAAAATTTACCTTAGAACACCAAGGTAAACAAGGTTGGTCTCGGCCTGTTTTTACAGTAGGTAAAGAGTGTTAAAAGAGCTACTAAAACCAAGTTTTAAACTGGTATAACTCCGATTAGAAGATAGCTAATCTTTACCTTGTTTAAAAATGCCTAAAATGGTGTTTTTGGCTAGGATCTGGTTATACTTCGAAGCTCTTGATGTAACAACTGAATAAGTATGTTAAGATGAAGATTATAAGCTTAGAAACAAAGTTTCACAGCCGAATTTGAAGGGAATCAAAAGATATGTGCTTAAAGCACATTTTTATACCTTAAGAACAAGATTAGCTTTCTCCACCTTCTTCCCTTGTTAAGGCCGAGATACACCCTCCATTTAACCTCCAAAACAACCTAAGAACATTGATGAAAGTGTTTGATGCTTTGCTCCTTTGAAAGAGGAAAGAATTGTGAAGAAAATGAACATTTCAAGGCTTAATTAGCTTACCAAGATTAATTGATGTTCTCTTCTGTTCTTGGTGAGTTAGCCACGGCTTGGAGAAGCCAAAGGGAGGTTTGGAGCTGCTGGTGTCGGCAGGAAAGAAGGCAAATGAGAGAGGTGAGTCAATTTTGCCTTATAAGTCAATTATTGTTACTTTAATTTGCTTTTTGAATTGGCAATTAGGTGACTCATCATAACAGCTGGTTAATTGATTGAAGATTGATAATCAAGTGGTCAAGACAGCTGTAGGGGGGCGGAAGCCTTTGGTCAAGGTAATAGGTGAGCTTTGACCATGATTTAAGTTAAGTTAAGTAATTAGTTGTTATTTTTCGGGTACTATTCATACTAAATTGCCAAATTTGATTTTTATTTTTAAACTTTGATTTAGACTTTATAATATAGTTTATCATGTCACATTAATGTTATAAAGAACTTATTATAGTCTTTACAGTGACAAAAAGTCATTATCTTAGAGCTCATAGACAAAAACGTGCTTTAAGGAATTTTAGTGCACATTTTGAGTCACAGGGTGTTTCTGAGCTCTGTTTTCTTTGAGAACGGTTTTTTTGTGTTCCTTACATGATATTTGATCATGGTATCCAATTTTATATCATTTAGAGGTCATTAGACCCTTAAGGTATTCTTAGAGCACATTTTTGCCCTTCTTGACCTTGAAGCATGTAAATGCCTGTTCTTTGTGTTGGAGTGTTGTCCAACAATTGTAACATGTTTAGTAATGTGTTAGTAAGCTTTGGACTAAATCTTAGGTCCTAAGAAGTTCATTTGGGTATTTATTTACCCTAAACAGTCAAAGGGTGCAACATCTTGCTTTGTGTTGACCACTGTTGTTCACAGTTGACTTTTAAGGCATGTTTAGGCCTTAATCAATGTGATTAAATATTTAATCCATATTTTATTTGTTTGGGGTATTTCACAATAAGTGTAGTCTCAGCGATAGACACTGAGTATGCCAGATCTGGACCCTATTGGTCACTTGTCATTTTTAACCGTCTTGATAATATATTGATTTCATGCTTTGTCATATTACAGATATAATAGATACTGTAACAACATGCATGATTATATAATCATTCATCCAATCAAAACAGTCACTTATAAACATACACAACAATCACACATCATACAATGCGACGACATTAGAAATTCATACGTCGTAATTTATCGTCATCATGTATTACAACATTCGGCCCCCCGGGCCCTCACATATTATTTGTTTTAGTTAGCACTGTCGGGTGTCAATTAGGACAACCCGAAATATATTCACTTGGACAGTAGTCCCACGTACACACAAGGTGCTCACTGCCCTGATCATCCGAAGACTCTAGGACTAATTCACTTTGCCTTTGTAAAGGCGTCCATTTAGGTGGCCAAGGGCCTGGTGCCAACGGTAGCACACTCCGCCTGACGATCTATGTAGGCTCGTTCAGGATTAACTAGGGTAAACCCGATACGGGATAACCCAAGAGAACTTTCTGTAACACCCCTGAATAAAACATCCCTAGAATAAATGAAACGCCCGATGATAATGTAAACTAGCTTGCAGCGGTATAACCTCCATCCGGGTGTCACAGACGCCAACCATCCACGTGGTTGACAGACCACAATACCAACTCCAAGTTACGGTCTGAATGACTGGAATTAAACCATAACCAAATCCAAGTCCAACACAAAAAGATACAACCGAGTACCGAGAGTCTACAACATAAGTTCTTAATCCATCAACATAAACCGAAAGTACAACCCATACATTAAAAACCTACTACTAAAAGTCTTGCCCAAATGGACTACCCCCATGGTAGCCATCCCGCCTACGCTCCGTTATCGTCTGGCACAAGACCTGAAAAAAAATTGGGTGTAAAGGACTCAACAAACTACGCTGAGTATGAACGTGTGAAGCCCGCATGTTACCGGGCCACACGCCTACTTGGTCGAATATTATTAAGTCAATTTACATGCTATAATAAAGCAGCAAAGTACACATCAGCACATCATGATACCATACACACTCATCGGTAGCATAGCAATATCAAAAAGCAACCAAGCACAACTTGCAAGCAGTATAGCAATGTCAACACACAACCCAGCACAAAAAGCTGCTAATGTAGCAACAACCATCAAGTAATTTATAGGACATGTGCGTAGGTATATTATACCGTCGATCCTCACTATGGGATCATTCAAGAGATTATGTATTGTTTTCTTGTTCTCATTACACATGTTTTCCTTTCTTCTCTTGCACCGAATCAGGGGATATAGGTTAGATCCCGAGACTTGCTATGTAGGTGCTATTCATTACTTGTTTCTTAAAGGATCACATTCGTGACTTTCTCTTGTTTGCTTGGTCCCATTACACAAGTTTTCCTTTATTCTCTGGCACCGAGTCAGGGGATATAGAGTAGATCCCGAGACATCATCATGTAGGTGCTAATCGTTCCTTGTTTCATTAAGGATTATTTGTGAATTCTTTTATCACCGCACGTTGGAGGACGTCTCCTCCATAGCTAATCCCTCATCCCCGGCGTCATGCGCCGAGAAAGCGGAGTCGCCTCTTGACTCCAGGATAAGCTCCCCCAAGTTGTCACTCCCCCATTCCCGTCGTCATGCGCCGGGAAAGCGGAGTCGCCTCTAGACTCCAGGATGTGCTCCACATAGAAGGGCGAAGGATCTGATGCAGATACCAACTCCCGAATATTCCATACCACGCGGCCCGAGATGTCGTCTTCCCGGGTTATCCTCATGTCCCACCAATTGAGCTTTTCTCTTCATTATCATTCATGAATAGACACCATAGTGGGTGTCGAGGTATGTCCTCTATGGTTAGAGAGGAGTTCCCCTTTTATAGAGTTTTCTTTTGTTTTCGCCGTTCACAGTGTTTCATCTCAATTTCCATAAACGCGAAGGGACTAAACTACTGTGTGCGCGCAAATAACATACAATAATGATATAGCAATCATACAACACAATAAGCAAGCAAACCAGTTTCATGCTTTAATCTTGTAGTCTTTTCACACAGAGAACACAGCACACAAGCCGTGTAACACGGCAACATACGAACCACACATGTCCATACCTCTTATCGGTCGACGTGTATACCAGCACTACGATTCCTCGCCGCTCGTGTGACACACTCCTTAAGGATCTTCAACTGGGTTTCTTTGCTGTTTTCCCCTCGGTCCTCCTTGGACAATTTTCGGTCCTTGGTTTGGGGATTAACTCCTCTCTGGTTATCCTCTCAGTTGGGCTGCGATTTGACTTAGAGCCCTTGGCTTGGAGTTGTTTTCCGGATAGGTTGAGATATGTTTCTTGAAGATTTCGGTGTAACCTTGAGACGGTTTTCCCACGATACTCTTTGAGCGATCAAGGAGAGAACCCTTTTTTTTTTCTGTTTCACCGGATCTCAGAGACCCAAGCAGTAGGCTTGCATGCATGATTTATGCGAAGGAAAAGAAGTAGGTTAGGGGACTGGGAAGGGATCTTCGGATCAGACAGAACAAGGAGTCAAGGACGGAGAAACAGCAGAGAAGAAGGCAAACAGAAACGTTCACCTTGCGCTATCATCTCAAGAGGAATGACGTGGTCTTCCTTGCAGATCTTGCTATTGGACTATGCGGTTCCAGATTCTCAGGCCGGTATGAACTCCAAGACCCAGACATGCAAGGGAGGGATTAAGGAGTTTGAGTTATGGTGGAGGTGTGAAGTAAAATAACTCGCAAAGAGGGACTGATTCTCCAAGCGACAATTTCGGGAATCACCAGAAGAGGAGGGGGACTTACCGTGTTCTTCCTCTTACGAGAAGTCAGAAATCCTCCTCATGCGCTAGAACTTTGGAAAGTTAGAGAGTCCTTCTCTGGACTTGCGCAAGCAGTGAAGGAATGGGAGAAGGTGAGGCAGAGTGGGTTCTTCATCGGGCATACACGCGAGAAGGAAGAGCGAGAGCACTGGTTGGGAAAATCGGAAGGGAACCGCATGTGGACAAGGCTAATAAGATTTCGATCATCAGAATCGGTATAGTGTATGGGTGAGTGAGTGATTAAGTGAGGGTTAATGTAATTTGCATCATATTTTTTGGACAGGCTAGGCATGGGTGGGGGACTGATTTATTATTGGTCTAATAATTATACAAGTAGATGGAGTACTGCTCCAATAGGTATTTATTTAAGTAACCATATGGGTCTTTATGTTATAATGTTACTTGCACAAATTTGCAATCAGCACTACTACTCATATCTTATACTCTCGTTTTTATGTTGGTTAGTACCAAAGTCCTCACATGGAATAATTTAGTTTGCTCAATTTTTTGATTAAGGTCAAGACCGATGAGCACCCATACTTATATTATAATGTGACTTGCTATCACATTCACGGACATATGTATGTCCCTTAGTATCTTAAGTTATACGTTATGAGATGTTTATATCAATGTATCAAATTACTTAAACACTCCTTATATATTCATGATTTAATGTGTTACAATTATTAGGGGTGTTTTAGCCCGCGACCAGCAGCCAGTGACTGTCTGGATTAAGGTACATCATCACATCCATTCACACTCCACTGTTAACTTTGTTAGTTAGATAGTCAGTTACAGTTTTAGTTCTGGAGAACATCACTTAATTTGTTGGCTGCCCTATAGGTCTTACGCATGCCTAGAATTATTCTAGGTAGTATTCACGTTCGAGTCAAAGCTCTAGAGACCGAAATTGTCGTGTCCAGTTCCTAAGTGTTTTACTTGGGTTATAACTACATACTTGTAATACTTAGCGTATTAGGTCAAGCAACAGTGGTCACAATCACACATTTTGCATATGTAGTTTTGTATAAGTCGATCTATAGTCGACGTAGTATTAGTCCCGTAGGACGTTCGTGCATAAATAAATAATGCAGTAAACATAACTACACATCACACACATAAATCACATACATACATTCACACAAGTTATTTATCAAACAAATCCGAGCCCGAGGAATTCCTCAGGACAACTTGGATCAAACCCCTTTACATACCATACACCGTGGACCAAGGATGCGCAATATGGATCTCTAAGCTTCTCGAGCGCGCACGTCCGACAGGCGGTCTAACAATACGAAGAACGCTAAGTGTCAATCCACATGACAATACGATTCGGTATTTCCGAATGACGCCAGTAACCCCGGTTTTACACCCCCGGACTTTCAATCGTTAATAGTTAAGGTATCATTATCCTTGGAAACTCTTTGCTCGTAGTATGTATTAATATACGGTTTACAAGGACGTCGGTTTTTTTTTTCGAACGTCGTGGCTAACGTTTTCAAACGTAGGAAATATTTTTTTTTTCCAAATCCATAGTATTTTACAAATGTTACGCCTGATTCAGAATTTGCCCGTTCTCGTATTTTTAACTCGACTGTTACATCGCATGCACAGGTATTGTTATAACCTATAGTTGCACGCATGGTTATATTTGATAACCTATGGTTGCATGCATCCCATGCAACGTTAATTTATTTTACATAGTATTTTACTATTCTTTAATATACCCTATATTATACAACTTCCCAATTATATAACAACTTGTATTCATTCATAACCTTATGACATTATAGTATATATTTATACTTATAAGTTGACATTTATTATTTACTATTATATGGTCTGTAAACCATATTATATATGCATGACACTTGCGCCAATATACATATGTGTATACATATACTTTGTTTCCTTAAAGAAATAAGAACTTTATATTATGCACATATTATTCCTTATACAAGGTTTATTTAAACCATCCCAAATCATACATTAACCATAGTATTTATGTCATTGTATACTATAGTTTATATCTTCATTCTTGATGTATAATGTACATATGAGTGTGCTAGTAAGATAGTTTTAATGACTATACTCTTGGCCACTCGATATTATTTAGTGTTACATTTATATCATGATACCATGTAGTATGGTATTTTATGTGTCATTTAACTTTATAACGTGTAGTTGACAAATGCATATATGTACCGAAAATGGTGTATACATATAATACACTCATACTTCTTTATTCCCTTAATTTTCATTAGTTCACAATATCCCCACATAATTTAATACCATGTTATAAATACTTCATTTTATAACATCAAAACTTTGTAATAAGATGTAATCTATAGTTTTGTGATATTTCCCTTTTATTGCCGAAAAGGCATATATTTAATCTTGCATTTCCTTTCAAATCCCAACTCTCCAAATATTTATACTTCCACCACGTATCTTATAATATTTTTTTTGCATAAAATATGTTATATCATCCAAACATTATATTATTTGTAACATATGGTTTTTATATATTATTTCTCACAGCTCCACGAACTTTTAAAAATCTTTTTTCCGCTCACAAATCTTTCTCCTTATTTTCATTTGATCCCTCCTTATATAATATACTTTCTATTTGTCATAAAACCATATATTATACACTTTTATTAATATACCCACTTATATAACCCCAAAAATTCCCAAATTTCATACTTAGGATATAAATCACCATATTAACCAAACTACACTCAAACTTTCGGTAATTACATTGTATACCCCATAAGTTTTATAAATTCAACATTCCACTTATAATGTTAACATAAGTTCACAAATTAATTATTTATGAAATTAATTTTGGTCAAACCTCCTAGTATGGTCTATGTTGACCCAATAACTTTCAGTTTGACCAGAAGTTTATATAATTACAATCTGACCCCTATACTTTTCGTAAATTACCTTTTTTGTCTTATTGAATTTCTATGTAATTCATAAAATAAGGTTTTAAAGCCTAATTTTCGGCTAATGTTTAGGGTTGCCCCCAAAATTTATTTAAATTACAATTAAACCCCAAATCATTACGGTAATATTTATTCTTGTTCTAGATCCATTTAAATCCATTTTTAACTTAACATAATAATTAAATTAAATGGCCTAAAATGCTTGGCCTTCTTACATTAATTTATATTTGATAAAATTACACATAAATGTTATAAAGACCATATTGTTTACGGTTAATTGTATAGCTTTTATTTAATGTTTCCTAAAATTATTTAATTATTTCCTATGACATTATATGTCATCTAAACCTTGTATTATCAACTAAAAATGTTATAACACATTATAATACATAATTTAGTCATTTAAGACCATGTTTGGTCTCGGTTCACATCACTCACATTCTAATATTTTTATAAATCATATTTTTGACCCATAATTTATTTACTTGACCTTATAGGTCATTTAAACACCAACTATCTAACCAAAAATGCTATTAATTATTCTAACACAAGGTTAGGTCCTATAGAACCCTTATACTCCACGGTTTGATTTATACTACAACTTAATAACATATCAACTATATAATATTCTGCTTTAGCATCCTTACATTGTTTTTCCAAGCCTTTGAATCAGCCCAGCACACTCCAACGCTCACGGTTGTTAGGCTCACACTGGGATTGGTTCTCCTCTTTTGCGCAGATCTACCCCCATGGTAATAACACCACTCGGTAGCATTTATGCAAGGGAAAAAGACCCGCTTAGTCCCATGATATGAAGATCATTAGGAGCTAGTTCAAGCTCAGTACAAGGCATATTATTTACCTTAACATTGTGACTTAGAGTGGGGCTGTTAGCGCCTGATTTTAGTGAGCAAAAACAAGAGTTAAATTGGTGCTTAATCCAGCAACTAAACTTGGTAGAACAAGAAGGAAAACAAGGCTTGTTTTTCTTACCGAAAAGGATGGGAAGTCAGTTCCCTGTACTCACGTTGCAAAGCATGGATAAAGGAGGTTATTTCCTCTCTGTTTCGTACGTGAAGGACAAGGAAAAAAAACTTATAAGAAGTTGAGGAAAACTGCTACTTATACTAACCCATATTAACTGCAACAGTAGGATATTATGAAGCTACTAAGATCAGTTCACATTACCGGTGGAAGAAGAGAATACATGGGAAGGAAAGTCCTTACCGGAGCTTGGTCGAACAAGAACAATTGCATGGGTCCGTTCTTTCACACTCTGGGTAATTCTTACTAGTACTTGTGTGGGGAAAACAGAAAAGAAGAGTTCAGTACAACCCATGCATACCACCGGTAAGACAGGGAGGAAGGGAGTGAGTGGAGCTCACCGAAGCATGGCCTAACTAGAGAGCTTTGCTTGGACTTGCCTCTGTTTGAGTTACGGTGTTTTTCCTCTGTCCATGTACATAAAGAAAACGGGAAGAGTTTATAAGAGTTGGGGACACTGGTCATTTCCACCGGAGCTAGAGGAGAAGGGATGTACAATTTTTGTATCAACGATTACTTACCTACAGCAGTAGCAGTGGCCATGGTGGTGAATGTTGTTCATAGTTCTAGAAAACAACCGGAAGGAGCATGGAACTTCCACCGGTAGTTACATGAAAGAGTAATGCAGAAAACAAGGAACAATTCTCATACTCACTGGGAACATTGTCCTCGGTTCTGGAAAGAGAGAAGAGAGGTTCATGAGACTTGCTTGCGATGGAGAAAGAAGACAGACCTGCGTTGTTAACGTAGCAGAGGAAGGAATCAAGTTTGGGTTTAGACCTCACCTATAGCTCGAGCGGCTGTGTTGGGAGTTGGGAGCTTTTCTCGCTTCTAGTTCATGACGTAGCAGCCATGGAAGACGAGCATCGCACTCACGGTTCTACAATAGCAAGGATGGGTGCGGTTCACTACAGCATAGCAGCAAACAGGAAAGGTAATGTCTCCTCTCTGTTTACGTGAAGAACCAGGAGAAGAGATTCAAGAAACTTGGAGCATCACCGACAATGCAAGGAAAGAGCAGTGGTATATTTCTTTACCGTGGCTGTAGCTTGGGTCTTGATACCACATGAGTAGAGGTTGTTCTCTGTTTTTTTTTTGTACGTGGAAGAAAGCCATGAAACTGGGCATTGTTCTCGGTGAAAGAACGATATGGAGATGGCATGGACTTCCGACTGGAGGAGGAGGATGGGTATATTTCTTTGAGTCGAAATCACTTACCCACTGCAAGCGGTAGCAGACATGGAGGATGGTTTTTTTTTCTCGGTCGTGAAGCAACAGAGAAGGGCTGGACTGCTCACGCTTGAAGAAGGAAGAAGAGGCACTGTCATATTGGAAAGGACCGACCGATCGCATAGGAAAAGGAGTACTGGAGAAAAAATATAGAACGTGAGAGGATTGGTAATGATGTAGTAGGTGGGGTTGGTAAGTGTAGTCAAGTTGGAAAATTGAGGTGGTCTCCCGCTTGCACATGTTGTCGGATGTTCTTTCTAGTAGTAGTATGGGTTTGATTTGTCAATACATATATATTGTGTATATTAATGACATAGGGGTACTCAATATGTGTGTGTGTTCGGTGGGTATTGATGCTGCAAGTGGATGTGGTGGCTAGACAGGCAGGCGGATGTAGCTAATTTCGGTGGGGTTGATTAGTTACATTAGCTAGTATTATTTAGTAGTAGATGTTACTTTATATCATAGATAAGTATGTCATGAAGGCTTGTCCCCTACATATGGCGATAACAGGTGTCTAGGGACTGCAATTGGAGGAGAATAACATGTTATAGCTGGCGGAAATACATGGCCAAGGTAGATAGGTGAGTTTGGAATACGTGAGTAACTTTGCTACTTGTAATAATTCGTTGCAGTTTATTACTGAATTTGAGCACAGCTCACCCGGTTAAGGCTACGGGAATGGTACGAAAGGTCTCGGGTTCGAATCCCGTCTAGAGCATGTTTGCTCATTTTTTTTTGTTTCAGCTTCTTTATGCTTATTCCTTGTATATGTGCGACTGTATTAATATGTCGCATTTTTAGTTATACGTACAACGTCATAATATTGTAACGCTGTGTATATGTATATATTTATATGTACGTGACCGTATTAATATGTAACGTCAACATATTTTCGGACATGTATATGCTCGTACTAATTTTAATTATTCGTTCGCTCACAAGTCGTTATATGCTCATAATAATGTACACATTATTATTTAGGCCATAATTTAATTGGTTATACGTCCAATCCATATTTAATTAAGTAGGGGTATTTCAGGAACCATAGGCCGGTTGTTAGGAGAGGGTAGAGGACTTAGGGATAAAGTCATAAATTGTCCCTGAGTCTGTAGGTAGGCCAGAGGAAGATTGAGTGAATTTCTATGTACATTCTTAATCGAAAAGGAGTTTCCAGTTTGAGTTTATCAAGTACTTCCCTGAATCATCAAGTAGTTTACCTAGGACAATGACACGTCCATGACCGGTCAATGACGCATCAGGAGCACTAGCCAGTTTCAGAATAGCTCGGCATAACCAACGAACTTTTAGTAGAAACTTGAGACATGGAGCAGATTCTTAAAGACCAGGCAAAATTTTTGGGTCTCACTCAAGCATCAACTAGCCTTTTCATCTTCAGTACAAAGTCTAGTTGATGGAGGGCAATCTGTTATACCCAAAATTTTAACCCCTTAAAAGGGGTATTTTAAGGCACGAGTGTTGTAAAAGGTAATTTGGTCAAAGGAAATAGAATCACGGGTTTACTACCATGTCGTAGGACATTGGTGACAGCTTGGTCATCACAAAGGACATTTTTATAATTTTTAGGGCTCCAAAGCCATCTTGTAAACATTCTCTCTCCTCTAAAAACTACTCTAATCAATTGGAACGCTTTAAGATTTAAACACATGGTAAAGGAAGACATTTAGAGCATAATGGCTTTGGAATTTTGGAATTTTCAATTTCGAATAATAACCTAGTAATTTCTGAACAGATTTGACGCAAAATTGATATAAAAAATATTCCTTTATCCAAAAATTCCAATTTTTCCTTAGAAAAATCTGAAATGTCTTTGTTTACATGCCTGTAAAATCTCATAGTCACATTTTTCAAGACGGTACCTGACCAAATCCCGGTAAACCTCGGTCTTTTACTAAGTTTACTCTATCTTTAGTGTTGTCTATACGGGGAATATTTTCTCTGGACTAAATCAGATCAACAAGAACCCTAAGCCATCAGAACTCCCAACCATCTCAAAGCTCCCATGGTTTGAACTTCTGAGCTCCGATCGAAAGCCGAAAATCCACTAAAATCATCACTAAAACAAGTTTTCTAACTCCCATTGGCATACAAATCATCAAACACCCACCAAATCTTCACCAAAACTGTAAGAACATCGTCAACAAGTAAACGTCAGAAGCTTGGGTCAAAATCAATCCGGAACTGACATCAACGAGGCTTTCAGAGATTCCCAACGTGAAGAATCACCTGGGGAAGATTAGCTACTATCAAGTCAAGATCCTTTAAGTTTGATGATAGCAAACCTTGTATTGTGCATTTAACATGTTTGTTAAGCTTCAATATTCAGATAGACAGGCTAAGAAGTGACTTCGCATGCAAGGTGGCAAGCACACTCGATTCATGACATGTGCCCAATCGATCGGGCATCTGTCTGGGAGAGCTCACGGTAGAACATCTAGCACATACAACAAGTCAAGCACTGCACGAAGATATCTTTCATGCTTAAGAAGAAAATCAAAGACAAAAGACTGCATGAGGATCGACACATATACAGACTCATACATTCACACTATCAACTGCACATGACAAGAATACAACACATTAATGTGCAAATGGACAAGATAAGTAAAGGGCTACTTATCAGACCAATTGTATAGCCGTAATGAAGACTAAAGGAGCATTTATGAGCATTTAATATGCCATACAGAATCAGGCAAGTGGGGCACACAAGTGGTGCTCGACCAATCAAAGAGGGTTGCCGCCGATGTGACCAACCGTAAGACGACATGTAGTCCAAACGTCTTCAGATCAAGTTGAAGACTCTCTACAAGTCTATTGTGGTTGTTATGTGAATAATAGGAGCAGTAATCGACCCGTAGAGTCTAAGGATTTATAGGACGGTAGTTACATCTTAACTAACCGTATATATACTTGCATTTATTTCATATGTAAGAAAGCCTGAACAATAGAGAAAAATAGAGAGATTATCTAAGCAAGAGTGATTCAGATTTAAGTGTGTATGGGCTAGAGAGTTAGTGACCTAGTTAGGACTAGTGTTGTGTGTCGACTCTTTGTATTTGGTAGATTGATCAGTCGGGGAGCGATAGGCCAACTGTCAGGTTAGGGTAGAGGACTTTGGGATAAAGTTCTAAACTGTCATGGAGTTCGTGTACGGGGCAAAAGAGATTGCGTGAATTTTGTGTGAGTAAATTCTCAATCGAAATGGAGTTTCCAGTTTAAGTTTATCTCGAGTCTTTCCCTAACTATCAAAGTTTCATATAAGTCCACAACATGTCTACGACACGTCGAGGACGCATTAGGAGCGCTTGCTAGCTTCAATTGATTAAAGCGGGTCTCTTCTAGAAAGCTAACTGCTTTGGAAGACAATCATAATGTCTCACGCACGCCTACGAACGACAAAAGAACGTTCTGCACCTAATCGACCACCACTCTTCAATGGAGACAGCTACACTCACTGGAAGAATAAAATGGAGTTTCACATCAAGTATTTGATCCAGGAATGTGGAGGGTGATAACACATGGAGAGTACACCTTCCAGAACGGTCAAAGACAAGACATATCTATTCACAGCATGACGGATGATCAAATCAAGCTTGACAAAGATCTTTATGGGCTCAAACAAGCTCCAAGATCATGGTATGATCGCCTATCTTCTTATCTTTTAGAAAGCCAATTCAAGAGAGGAACGGTGGATAAAACCTAGTTTGTTTACAATAACAAAAAGGATTTCTTAATTGTGCAAGTATATGTTGATGATATAATCTTTGGAGCCTCTGATGAGAAGTATTACAAGAAATTCAAGACTTTAATGAAGAAGGAATTTGAGATGAGTGATCTAGGAAAATTGAAGTTCTTCTTAGGACTTCAAGTCATACAGGACAACGAAGGGACTATCATATCCCAGGAGAAGTATGTAAAGAATTTACTAAAGAGATTTGGAATGGAGGCATGTAAACCGTTTGATACACCAATGGCAGTTGGCATAAAGATGGGTATCATGACTGGTGACCAACCGGTCGACCAACGATCATATAGGAAGATGATTGGTTCCTACTATATCTTACTGCTAGTTGACCAAATATCATGCATAGTGTTTGCTTATGTGCTAGGTTTTAAGCAGATCCAAAAGAAAGCCACCTCACGGCTATAAAAAGGATCCTACGTTATCTCAAGGGGACCATGAATCTTGGTCTTTTCTATCCTATGTTTACTAACTATAACATTGTAGGATTCTCAGATGTAGATTATGGAGGATCTATCACCGATAGAAAAAGCACGTTAGGAACAACATTCTTTGTTGGATCTTGTTTGATTGCATGGGGATCAAAGAAAGAACAAAGTGTTGCAATCTCAACTGTGGAATCTGAATACATAGTTGCTGCAAGCTGTTGTGCTCAACTCTTATGACTCAAACAGCAAATTGGTGATTATGAAGTCAAGATAGGTACGTTGCCAATTATGTGGGACAATACAAGTTCCATCTCTATTTCTAAAAATCCTGTGCATTATTCTCATACCAAGCGTATTAACATAAGACATCATTTCCTTAGAGATTGTGTGAAAAGGAATTAGTTGGTTTAAGTACATTTCTATCAAAAATCAACTACCTGGCATCTTTACTAAGCCATTAAGTAGAGAAAGATTTAATAAGATTGTTCATGATCTTGGAAAGATATTCATTGATCACAATTAAACTATCTTTCTATTCCCACGATCGGTCACCGACATGTGAGCAACACCTTAAACTAGACATTCAGTAGTCAACAATCAGTTTAATGCATAGAAGTTATGTCAAATGACTACTTGAAACAGATATGTCATTTTCCACAAAAGTGAGGTTAGTTTAGAGAGGGTCTAACAGATAGAAACCGGAAAAATACCAATGATCGCTGACAGCCTATCACGACCGCCGCCCGTTATGAATAGTGCCATTGGGACATGTCAGCGAGTGGACGAAGAACGGTCACCGACCGTTACTCGATATCTATAAAAGGGCGACGGGAGTTTTGCTCTTGTCACACTGTTTCCCTCATTCTCTCTAATCTCTCAGTGCATTCAAAGCAAATTCTCTTCTTTCTTACAACACTCTCGTGAGATTAAGTGCAAAAGTCCCTGTCTCACAGCCACTCTAAGGATTCTCTAACAAAAATTGTATAAACTCCAAACAAATCCCTCGATCAAAATGGCACCTAAAACTGCACTTTGATCCAAGAAGAAGGCTGCCCTCAAAGAATCTCCATCAGCACAAGTGGTCGAGACACTACTGACATAATCTCTCAGAGCATCACCACCCCCTCGCCTATCAAAGGAAGAGGAGGATCAACTTGTGCGTAGGGTCACAGATGAAGGCAACCTACTCAAAGAAGGGGTAACCTATATAAGCTTCCATTTACCCAAAATTCATCATCTCATTCAAACCAAAAATCCTCAAACAAAAATCCTTCCAACTCCTACCACCACAGAAAAATCAACAATGTCTTCTCCCGTTCCATCATCTAAAATTGCCACCAAACACTCCAAGGCCAAAGATACCAAAAACATAAATCTTTCAACTACTACAATGAGTCGCGTAACTCGTGCCTCAAAACGTGCCAAAATCCAAAAAGAAACTCCACAAAAAGCCCACTCTACACTTGAAGGAGCAACTCGCAAGTTGCACTTCACCGGTGACGAGGAAGCCACTAACTCAGCAGTCGTCAAGGATGTCGTTCGACAGATAGAGGAGGAGGAAGTACAAAGTGATGAAAAGTCACCGAAGGAGGTTACAGCAAAAGAAGGGGGTCACGAAGAAGGTATAACCTCCAGAGATTCTAAGGAGAAAGTGGAACCAGTCGCTTAGACTGTAGTACCAGTCGATGACCAGTCGTCGACACCTTAACTATCTAGTCATGAAGACAAAAGCGACATAGAGCCTCACCAATCTTTCCAACAGCAGAAGAGCGAAAGAAAGCAGAAACGAACAAAGAGAAGCAAAAGATGGTGTTGTCACCACATGGTCAAGAGCTCGAGGAGCTTTTCCAAGCTAAAAAGGCGGTTGCAAGGCCTCCGCCTCTATAATCCCTAAAACGTCTCAAGAAGCTCAAAGAGCTAGAGCCAGCACTGATAAAGGTAGAAAACATCAACGACAAGTCTTGTCCCGTCTTACCTAAGACGTTGAACTTGGACTGGTGGAGAAGATGGGTCTTGGAAAGATTCAGGAGCTGCTGGAGTTTCAAGGATGGGTTGAAATCTTTTACAAGCCCATCGAAGTCTACACTGAGCTGCTCAAGGAGCACATGAGACATCTTGGACCGCTCCAGAGCGATGATGACGACAACTACCTCATCTCCACGGTGCAAGGCATCACCATCAACATCACCAAGCCTTGGATATGCAAGACTTTTGGTTTAGAACCAAAAGGATTGGTGGTTCCAAAAGAAACCACATCGAATGACTTGGGACACAAGGAGGAAAAATGGTCCAGCTACTCAACCAAAGGGCCACAATGAAGAACTTCAAAGCTATAGGGATGTCCATCCCCGACAGGGTGCTCTTTAGTGTCCTCACCCACAACATCACCCCTAGAAATCAGCGTACTCACATAGTCAACGCTAGGGATGTTAGGCTACTCTACGCACTGAATACCAAAGATAAGATCGATCTTCAAGCAATAATCCTGCTTACCATGGACGAGAGTTGACATGTGAACCAAGGTTTGGTGCACGGAGAATTAGTGACCAAGGCGCAAGAACAATATGGAGTGGAGGACACTAACGGGTTCCAAGAATTGTCGTGCACCGCTCAGGATAGCACCTGTTAGAGATGTCACCCAAAATGGGGATCAAAACAAGGGGAGACGAGCAAGAACTCAAGGTTAGAGCCTTAACCAACCACTAAAGCATCAGCACTCAAGAGGAAGAGAAGTCTCTCACCAGTCCACGACAGGTCAGGGACCAGTCTGGATACTTCAGCTAGGGATGTTCTAATGAGTGTGAGAGTTACTCTCACTGCTGTGCAGGCAGTCTCCAGAGAACTAAGTGTTCATCACATGGTTCAAGGAGCTATAGACTTCATAGACTCCCACCTAGCCTGAGTGTTCTTTGTCTCTTAGAGACTTAAGTGATAACTGTGAGAAAAATTAGTTCTGAGTTAGATTTTTTTTTTCCTTTAAATATTTTTGCTGCCATTGACTATCTGTTTCTCAAAGAATCTTTTGATATTAATGAAAATGCAACTATTTCTTGTCGACTTGAATGATTGTCTTGGTTATGAAATAATTTATGGTATTGGCCGCTTCTTCCTTGATTAAAAATTACAAAATGATTAGAGATATTTAGTCCCATCCATTCCACTAATCTTATCTCCTAACTTGACACCTAAAAATCCATAGACATAGCCCACAAGATGTATCACCTCATTTATTACCACTCATAGAGCAGTCGTCGACACATATCCTCAAGTACTTGCTCACTTCATTTACCACTCACAATCATTATTTCACATCTCACAAAATGGCACAAACTCCACAAAGCTCATACAAATCAAATGAACACAGTACATTCCACCATTCGCAAGTTTATGTTCACTAAACACCCAAAGAAATACGTTGCCCAAAGCTTTGTTCAACCAGTCTCCGACTCACTTGCAGCTTGGTCTATCACTTCAAGTGTTATTGGTTCATATACTCGTTCTCCGCACTGCTTAGAGTTCATAATCAATTCTGATGTGTCAGACCTTTCCACTACAGCCAAATCACCCTTGATAACTTCCACCCCAGCTGACAAGAAACCTTGGATCAAGATTTCCTTTTCAGAGGATGAACCCTTTGGACTAGATGATGTAGAATGGGATCTTTAAACTCGTCACTCTATCTAGCCTATCTTGATCATATTTTGTAGTTTGAAATCCATGGAATGTTATGGCCTTTACAAAATCTTACGTCGTGTAATCGCTCCCTATTTTTGCTGTATGGTAAAGGGGGAAAGAAGAAGATATGTACTTGTGTGTTAATAACTATTGTCCTTATGTTGTGTAGCATCTTAAGTAAAGAACTTTCTACTACTATGGTTATAGTAATAAAGTTATCTTTTGTTGCGGAATTTAATTTGTTCATCTTTAACAAACTCAGGGGGAATCTTTCTTGGGGGGAATCTCTCAAATTTTCAAATTGCCAAGTACATATATTTTAGTATAGGTTGCCATCATCAAAAAGAGGGAAACTGTTAAGTCAAGATCCTTTAAGTTTTGATGATAGCAAACCTTGTATTGTGTATTTAACATGTTTGTTAAGCTTCAATATTCAGATAGACAGGCTAAGGAGTGACTTCACACTCAAGGTTGCAAGCACACTCGATTCATGACATGTGTCTAACCGGTCAGGCACCTGTTTGGGAGAGCTCATGCTAGAACTTCTAGCACATACAACAAGTCAGGCACCACACAAAGATATCTCTCATGCTTAAGAAGAAAATCAAAGACAAAAGACTGCAAGAGGATTGATACAGTCATACAGACTCATACATTCACACTATCAACTAGCACACTATCAGAATACAACTCATTAATGTGCAAATGGATTAGATAAGTAAAAGGCTACTTATCAGAACAATTGCATAGCCATAATGAAGACTAAAGGAAAATATATGAGCATTCAATGAGCTAGACAAAATCAGGCAAGTGGGGCACACAAGCGGTGCTCGACCAATTGAGAGGGCTTCCACCGATGTGACCAACCGTAAGGCAACACGTAGTTCAAACATCTTAAGATCAAGTTGAAGACTCTCTACAAGTCTAATGTGGATGTTATGTGAATAATAGGAGCTGTAGTCGACCCCTAGAGTCTAGGGATTTATAGGACGGTAGTTACATCTTAATTAACCATATATATACTTGCATTTATTTCATATGTAAGAAAGCCTGAACAATAGAGAAAAACAGAGAGATTATCCGAGCAAAAGTGATTCAGACTTAAGTGTGTAGGGGCTAGAGATTTAGTGAGCTGGTTAGGACTAGTGTTGTGTGTCAACACTTTGTATTTGGTAGACTGATCAGTCGGGGAGCGGTTGGGGAACCATTGGCCGACTGTCAGGAGAGGGTTGAGGACTTTGGGATAAAGTTCTAAACTGTCCCGGAGTCCGTGTGTGGGGTGAGGGAGATTGAGTGAATTTCTTGTGTGTAAATTCTCAATCGAATAGGAGTTTCTAGTTTAAGCTTATCTCGAGCCTTTCCTTAACTATCAAAGTTTCACATAAGTCCACGACATGTCTACGACACATCGGGGACGCATCAGGAGCGCCTGCTAGTTTCAATTGGTATTAGAGCACGAGTCTCTTCTAGAAAGCTAACTGCTTTGGTAGACGATCAAAATGTCTCATGCAAGCCTACTAACGGCAGAAGAAGGTTCTGCACCAAATCGACCACCATTCTTCAATGGAGACAGCTACACTCACTGGAAGAATAAAATGGAGTTTCACATCAAGTCTGTTGATCCAAGAATGTGGAGGGTGATAACACATGGAGAGTACACATTCCAGAACGCTCAAAGACAAGACATATATGTTGACAACATGACTGATGATCAAATCAAGTAGCAGGTATTCAATGCTCGAGCCATAAGAATACTACACTTTGCACTACTACCTGAGCAATACTCCAAGATAGCCTCAGCCAAAATAGCTCAAGAGATTTGGAAAAATCTTGAGGTCACGTACGAAAGGAATGATGAGATAAAAAAGACTAGCATTGAGTTGTTGCTCACTCATTGGGAGCTATTCAAAAAGGAAGAAAATGAGAGCATTTCTGAAATGCATACAAGGTTCACCAAGCTGATCAACGAAATATTGGTACTTGGAAGAACTATCTCAAACGAGGATCAAATTTGGAAGTTCTTGAGATCTCTTCCTGTCTCTTTCGACAGCAAGGTCAATGCCATGCAAGAAATCCATGATTTGTCTAAGATGTCTTTGGCAGACATGCTAGGTTCCCCAATGGCGTTTGGGCTAAAACTACAACAATGATACTCAGAAAGGTCAATAAAAGTAAAAGGGAAAGGCATAGCTCTTCAAGCAGCTGAAAACTCCAAAATAGGAGAAGAAAATGATGAGCTGGTCCTCTACGCTAAGAGGTACTTTCGAAAGTTAATGAGAAATAACATGAGGAAAGGAAGAGAGCCCAAGGAGACCGACGATCATCGCAAAAAGAACAATGACAGGTGTTTTTGGTGCTCAAAGCGTGGATATCACATCAAAGACTGTCCTTAACAACCCCTAGACGACAACAACAAGGTCAGGAAACCCATATAGAGATCATTCAATTAAAGGGCAAGGAAAGAAGCGTTTGTTGCTGCATTGGGAGACTCATAGCTATGGGACAACGATCAAACCTTAGATAGTGATTCCTCAGAAGACGAGAAGGCTCACCTATGCCTTGAAGAAGTTTGCTTGATTGCACAAGATAAGGACACTTTAGAGTCGAAAGAAGATCAAAATAAGGTAAACTACTCTAAACTTAGAAAGAGGATTCTAAAGGCTGAACTCCCGACTTAGAAAATTTTCTATTATATTAGTTGATCAACTTGAGGCTTTGGGAAATGAAAATAAGGAACTTTTAGAGGAAAATGAGAACTTGGAGAAAAACTCAGATAAAAATAAGGTAGAAAATCTCATGAAAGCACTCATGAAATCGCAAATTTATTATAGTTTTCTCTGCTCATGAAAAGATGAAACTGAATAAACAACCTGAAATCGATGAATCGATTACTGTACTTAGCAAAAAGAATAAGAGCTACCGTTAGTCAAAGAAAAACATGCGAAGCTAGAAGCTGTATCTAGGACACCCATATGGAGAAACAAACGACCAATTAATTGGGTATCAGTCAGTGACCAGTCATGAAGGTGTCTACAACCTATGCAGACAACCCAGTCATCATGAAGCCAATTGCTATATAACTTGTTTTATGAGGCATTAACAACTCAAGAAAATAGGACTAAAATGGGTAGTTAAAAAAGATCCTAGGAACATGATTACCGGTGGAGATGGGTCCAAACCTTCTATGGACCCTAACCCCACATCACTAATGTGTTAAGTGCACAATCGAGTGGAAATGGACCCTTGCTGGTACATCGACAGTGGGTGCTCTAAACACATGACAGGAGACAGTTGAAGTTCTTCTCACTCGAATCAAGAAGCCAATGATCTGTTTCCTTTGGTGACAACAAGAAAGGAAAGATCATCGGTGTAGGCAAGGTTGGTTTCACCTCTGACTATGTCATAGATAATGTCAATTTAGTTAATGGTTTAAAATTCAATTTGCTCAGTGTATCTCAAATATGTGACAAAGGAAATTCAGTTCACTTCTATCCTACGCATTGTAGTATAGTAAGTCAGGACAATGGCAAAGAGTTGTTAGAGGGAAAAAGGTGGATAACATTTATGTAACTAGTTTTGAGGATATTGACAGTCCAAACCTTCCATGCTTGACTGCTTCAATAGATGACTCCGCTCTATGGCACTGAAGATTAGGACATATTAGCACTTCATTATTAATAAAACTTGTCAAGAAACGGTTGGTAAGAGGTCTCCCTGAGATTAAAGAATCTGAGACCAATCTTTGTGATGCTTGTGTTAGAAGCAAACAAACTAAGACTTCCTTCAAATCAAAGAACTTAGTTAATGCATCCAAGCCACTTGAATTACTTCACATGGACTTATGTGGACCTATGAGAATCAAAAGTTTTGGAGGAAATTGGTATATGTTTGTGATTGTTGATGATAACTCACGATTTGTTTCGACACTCTTTATTACTTCCAAAGACGAAGTCTTTGAGAAATTTAAAGTCTTTGAAGAAAAATTCCAAGTACAACTCAACCACAAGATCAAGGCTCTTCGGTCTGATCATGGGTCAGAGTTTGAGAATCAACAATTCATGGATATGTGTAAACAACATGGAATCAATCACACGTATTCAGCACCAAGAACACCCCAACAGAACGGGGTAATTGAGAATAAGAGCAGAACACTACAAGAGGTAGCCAAGGCCATGCTATTGGGGAGTAGTCTTCCTCAGGTCTTCTGGGCAGAAGCAGTGGCGACTGCATACTACATCACAAATAGACTCATACTACCTATCCTCAACAAAACTCTCCATGAGCTAATCTGAAATACCCCAAACTTAGATATGGTGTTTAAATGATAAACTAAGATATAAGGGGGCTAAATAATGCCTTAAAAACATTAAGAAACTATTCTAATCAAAGAAAATATAAGGAAACACCAAAAGAGCAGTTTAAGCAAAAACGTGCTCTAAGCTTGGAGAGACTTGGGAGAATACCCAAATATTGTTCTAAGACCTTAGTAATATCCTAATGGTCATTTTAAATCAATTACCAAAGTAAACCAAGCTTGAAAACAAGTTAAAAACACAAAATGTGCTTTAAGGAGTCTTAAAGCACGTTTTTGAAAAATTGTCTTGTAAATGAGTTTTGAATGGCTAAATGTCCATCATTACTCTTTAATTAACATGTGTACTATATAGTATCACATCTGGAAGTCTATATCAATGGGAAATCAAAAATTTCACAACAATGTGCCTTGTTTTAGTGAATAGTGAATTAATTAAGCTAGTTTATAACATAAGTCTATATAAGTGAGACATTTGGTCAACAAAGACTTAAGTACCCTCATTATTAAAAGGGGGCCGGTTTCTTAGGAGGTGAGTCACCACCTTCATGAGTCATTAAGTAAATAAGTAAGCAAATAAGAGTTATAAAGTAAAAGCACTATTCACCTTTTACATAAATATCACACTTTCTTAGTTCTCTCTCCTCACTTCTTCATTCTCCTTTGTTTTCCCACGGTTTGAGCTGCTCTCTCCCTTCTCCATTCACGTAAAACTCAACCTCCATGAAAGCTCCATCCTTCCTTGGTTACATCTTGCTCATTTTAGCTCCAAATCCAAACAAAATACATATTCTTCTTAGTTAGCTCAAGCTCCTTCTTCCTATCTTTTCGAAATTGCAAGAGCTTTGATTTGGTGCCAAGTCAAACCACCATTAGAGGAGGAAACTCAAGCTTGGAGACTCCATTGGCATCTCCATTCTCTTAAGGTAAAGAAAGTGCAAGAAAATCTAGGTTTCCACCATTTTCTTCACATGTCCGAAAATTAGTGCTCATGGGACTCCATTTTAATGCCTTGTTCTAGCTTGTTTCTACTCTTCAAAGGAGAGAGGAGGTCCTTCTTGCTTCATATCCAAGTTTTTCTTGAGAAACCACGGTAAAACAATCACCTTAATACCTTAAAACATATTTTTAACCTAGGGTTTGTTCCTTGGGGTTAATGTGTTATCTAGTACTCATTGGAGTCATTGGATATTGGTTATAACATTGGCAAGGAGATACACATTGGTGACCGAGATTGAACAAAGAAAAACCTAAGGAAGAAAGCTTTTTAAGCTTGTAAGAGAACAAGGTAAATTACTTACCCTAAGGTGTTTTATTGTTTAAGGGAATGGGGTTTAGATATGTGATGAGTTTAGTGTAGAGTTTACATTAGGAAAAAGGGTGATATAAAACCTAGGAGAAACAATGAGCATATTTGTGAACTTGGGACTAAAGAGCAAATGAGAAGAAGAGATAGTTAAAACAATGTTGAGGTGAATTACAAGAAGCATTTTATTTCAATGGGAGCCTTGTTGTGTGTATTCGCAGGTCGAAGGCAAATATATGTGGAAATTCAGTGGTTAAGATTATTGTCATTTAAGGGCCTAAGTGCCAAGCATTTTAAGTTTAAGCACTATATGATGATGTGGTGAAGTTTTAGTGTAAATTGGGTGTTAAGGCGTTGTGATGAGAATTTGGGTGATGTTGGTTGTTTGATGGAGAAAAACCATGTGTTAGGATGTGCTATGTACTAGAAAACCCATGGCAAAATTTAAAGGAGAACTTAAGTGTTTAAGATATTCTAAGGGGATTTAATGACTAAGGAAGTACTAGGATGTTCTAGAGGTTGTCTTGATGAAAAAGGGTGAGAATAAGGTGTTCGAATGACTTACAATGACTTAGGTATCACCATGAAGGATTTAGGAAACAAGAGAATGGATTTGAGTATTTAGGACTTAGGCAAATGTTGGTGTACAACTAGGAAGGAAATAATGTGTTGATGGATGGAAGTTTAAACTTGTGAAGGAACTTTAAGTAAAAGCATAAAAGAGTTTTAGATGGTGAAAGATGCTTGGGAGATGATGTTATAGTGGTGAGGAAAACATTTGGCATAGTGGTTACATTAGGTATGAACCACCACCTAGAAACCTAGAGGAAAACATTACAAGTGTTAGCATTATTACAAGGAAAATGCATAATGACTAAGGTGGATCTTGGTGAATGATTTAATGTGTTTAAAGGAGGGCTTAAGGTGTATTTGAGGTGCCCAAATTAGGTTATAACATATTAGGATATATGAGGAGAAGTTTGGAGTTGAAAAGAGAATTTAGAATTAAGGTTCTGGAGCCGACCGACCTTAGGGACCGGACTTGCAAGGTCGGTCGGGCTCAGTTTACACTACCGGAAAATGTTTCTGGAACCGACCGAACTTGGGGACCGGACTTACAAGTTCAGTCGGGCTTGTATTTTGTGAAGGAGTTAAGTCACTGGAATCGACCGAACATAGGACCGGACTTGGCAAGTTCGGTCGAGCTTAAATTTCCCACGGGGGAAACTCTCGGGAATGGACCGACCTTGGGACCGGACTTGCAAGGTCGGTCGGGGTAGAATTTTCTAACAGTGAAGTGTTCTGGAATGGACCGACCTTAGGTAAGGTCGGTCGGAAGTTCGGTCGGGCCTAAAAATAAAAAAAAAAAATTTTGAATTCTAAGAATGGTAATAGGTAATAAGGTATACCTTTGGTAGGGTGGTAATGATTGGGACCCTAAGAACTTAAGGGATTAAGTTAAGTTAAGTATAAGTTTTAAGGTTTAAAGTTAAGTTTGTAAGCTAAGTGGCAAGGACTTGAGAGGTTATTAAATGGGAATCTTTAGGGACTAAGTGAGTTAAGTAAGGTGCAAATAACTAATGACCTAAAAATGAATGAATGTTTTAGGTTTGTGAATTGGGACCCCGAAGAAGGTTAAACAAACAACGATCGACGGTGAACGGTACAATCCTTCTTGTGACCTGCTTGCTAACGAGGTATCCCTCGGCTTGTGTGCTATCTGTTTAATTGCTATGACTAAAACAAGATAAAGCATGCAACCGGTTGTATTTATTCTTGTTGTGTTTGTGTTATCTTTACACTAACCCGCGAGACTTGAGATTGTTACTAACCAAGTTTTGTACTTACTGAGTTAAGAATAAGAGTTAAGTTTGGTGGTTGTTGGTTAATGCCCGTTAAGGCTTAGCTAGCACATGGTGATTAAGATTTCTACTAACTGGAACTTGAGTGAGGAAACCCGGGACCGATCTCCGGTCATGCATGCTAAGGAAAAAGGGGGACGGTATCTGAATCAGATCCGCCCTCCGCTTAAGGACTTGTCTTCGGACTTGTAGCCTAGGGCCGGTTGCCGGCTCAGCTACGCTGGACTCCCATCCAGAGTAGGTGGCATTAAGATGGTGTGGTGGGATCACCTAAATCCCAACTTCGAATTAAGCTACAACCAATCCCTTCCAGGAAAGGTTTGTGTACTGAGATTAAGATTAAGATTAAGATTGAGATAAGGTAAGGAACTGAGGTTAAGAAAATAAGGACTAAGGAGGGGGTTACTAACCCACTTGATAAGGGAACGCTTGAGTCGTTCATTGTTTGTGAACTATATATGTTCATCTGTGGTTATTGTTATTGCACTTCATATTATGCTTGTGTATGTAATCAATTTCCATGCTATCGACAATTAGTCGTCGTAGCCCCGTTAGTTTGGGGGCCATGAGAGGGTGTACTAGCATTCGTGCTGATCCCCTCGGGGGCTATTTTTACACTTGCAGGTAAGAGACCCACGAGGACGCACTACGAGAGTAGGAGCGGTTAGACTTAGGGTGGGATGTTTATTTTGAGTTCGGGTTGCACCTGTGCACCCGACTGTTTATATTAAACTGATGTAAGGTTGAGATTATGTTTAAGATACTTGTACTCGGTTGGTTGTGGTATTGTGGTTGGTGATGTTTTGAGTTGGATAAGTATTTTGGATAAGTATTGTAAATGTTAAGGCCGGTATATTCTAACGATCAGACCGTGGCAAGGTCCAGGTGTTTAGTATTTCCGCTGTGACGTATTCGATTAAGTGTTCAGTTTTGCGATAACCACGATTGGCTTTGGATGGGGTGTTACAAAAAGTGGTATTAGAGCATAGTTACGCTCTGATCAAGAAATACCGGACATGAGTAACCACCGAGTTAGGATATAAGTTAAAGAATAAGTGATGGGTTAAGGGTGTGAGAAGTTAGAGTGAGTAGAGTCAGATGACCACTAATAAGTGTGGATCGTCTCTATCGTCTACGGACGTTATAAATTTGTTAACCGAAACAGTGGTGAATACAAATCTAATGTGAGTTATGCTTGTTCAGATGGCAGGACGTCCTAGGGGAATCCGAGGTCGCGGCCAGGGTGAGGATACTTCAGGAATACCTGGAGGGCAGACGATCGCAGAGATCGTAGCTGCCGCATTAGGGCATATGGGCTATCAGCCTGGTGCGGGTGCACCACCTCCACCGCCACAACCTAGGGAACCAAACTGGGTGAAGAGTCTAGCAGATATTCGACCCGCGCACTTTAAGGGGGACCGATCCCGCCAAGCTTGAGGCGTACATCTCCGAGCTGGAGACCGCCTTCGAGACCCTTGATGTCCCTGCTGGGATCAAGGTGCGCCTGGCTGCTTTCTACCTGAAGGGGGCAGCAGGCGATTGGTGGAAGCTGGTGAGGGCCGAGCATGTGGCCAATCCAGAGTTCGGCTGGGAGCAGTACGCCGCCTTGCTACGAGCAAAGTACTACCCCGCCCATGTCCAGACGAAGAAGCGCTTGCAGTTGGATGCGCTTAGGCAGACGGACAAGACGACAGTGGATGAGTATTACTCAGAGTTCACTGCCTTGCTCCGTCTTCTGCCAGGTCTTGGATATTCTGACCAGATCCTGGTGGACCGCTTCTATGGCGGGCTTAGCCATCGACTCCGCTACGGCATGGGGCCGACGAGTTGCACTACCTTGCAGGTAATGAGAATGATTGAGATTTGAGTAAGTAATGAGTAAGTAATGAGTAAGATTTAGATTATGAGAAATAAGTGTGACTAATACTATGGAAAAGCAGGAGTGCTATCACGCCGCTGCTAAGGTTGAGATAACCGTCCAGCTAAGGGACGAGGAGAATGCAAAGAGGAAGAGTGCTGGTAAGAGCTCAGAAAGTCAAGGGCAAGGAGGGTACAAGAAACAAAAGTACCAGCCTCAGGCCCAGTAAAATCAGAACCCAAAGGGGAGGGAGGAAAAGGAGAAGGCTCCGGAAGAGCCATTGAAGTTGACATATGCTATTGCAGCTACACCCCTGCGCTCTAAGGTGCCAAAGGGTAAGGAATTGATATTAAATGAGTTAAGAAACAAGTTAGTAACCATTTGAGATGTGAGAATTGACATTATGAATCATCAGGATCTGAGACTGAGAAGGGAGCCGGTGGTGGCTACCAGCGACGCTTCATTTGTAGGTGGTGTCACAAGGACCACCCCGGGCTCGACTGTAAAGGGAATAAAGTGGAGTGCAACTTCTATGGAGTGTATGGACACCGGGCATATGAGTGCTACCGGAACCCTGCTAGCAGAGCCTATAGGCCCGATACCAGGGGCAAGGGCAAGACCGATCAGGGAGCTGGATCTGACGGTCAGAGGAAGGTGCAGCAGCCGGCGGACAAGAACCCACGGGTGACCCAGAAGTCGGGACCCACTTTACACATGGTGGACCGGGACGATGAGCCTGAACCCTCATCGAGACCAGGTACCACTATAACCATTTAGTAAAAAACTACCTGCTTACCGCATTATCATGCATGTTTGGTGAATAAATGAGTTAAGTAAGAATAAGGAGATTAGAACTTAAGTAAGATATAACCTACTACCACTTTAGGAAGATTCAACATTTGCTACCCAATACCATCTACATCTAACCCGGAGCACACCGACATCGAAACCATATACTTTCCAACCGAACAATGTCAGGTTATCCGCCCAGGTATGATTCTATTAAGGGGATACCTGACACCCGGAGCACAAATAGCCATCATCAGAAGATGCAATCAACTAGGAATGGGACCGGGAGGTTTTTACACACCGGAGTACCCAGGGGGAGCAAGGATGAAATTAAAGATGATGAGCTTGGGCAAGGATTGGAATCCGTATGCCAAGAATTACCAAACCATGAGGGAGCAAGATGGAGTCTCACCACCGGGAATACCCGAAGAGTTCCATCCAGTTATTACACAAGTCGTGGAAATCGCTCAGCAGTTGGAGGCTGAACCGATTCCAGACATCCAAGCAGACATTTGCATTGTAAACTTCTACGAGAAGGACGGGAAACTGGGAACACCAGGATAAGGACGAGACAACGGAGTCTCTTGAAAGAGGGATACCCGTAGTGTCTTGGTCCATTGGAGATGATGCAGAATTTTTATACGGCGAGCAGAAGCGTGCGGACCGTGCAGATAAGATAGTACTCAAGTCAGGTGATGTATTAATTTTGGGGGGAGAATCAAGGATGTTATACCATGGGATTAAGAGAATCAAGCTGAATACAGCACCATCAGCAGTAATCAATGCGACGCATATGAGACCAGGAAGATTAAACCTAACCTTTAGACAATATTAGCCATGTAATGTTAGAATGAGATGAGAAATGAGATGTAAGATTGAAGCACATGTTGTAAACAGGATGGTCATGAATAAAATAACAGTGTTGTTCATATAAATTGTTACGACTCTTGTTATACCATCAATACTCATGAAGCTTGTGAACACAATTAGGTTATGGACTCGGTACGGAAGGTGCACTAAGCATACTTACAGAGGCACAGGCCGACGCCAGCGGTACTATCCTCACCGACACCTTTCCGATTAATGGGATTGAGGCATCAGTTCTCTTCGACTCAGGGGCCTCGCATACCTTGTCTCGGCATCATTTGCGAGCAGGTTGGGGCTAGACGCTGATGAGCTACCCGACTTCACGGTTACGCTCCCGTCTAAGGAGAAGGTCGTTGCACTCGTTACTACCGAGGAGCCACCATCAGAATTAAGGGAGAAGACTTTCCAGTCAGTTTCATTGAGTTCAGTAAGCTAGGATTTGATGTTATCTTCGGGATGAACTGGTTGGAGCGGCACAAGGGACGTATCCTCTGCGCCGAGCATAGATTGCTGCTCAGGAGTCCTCGTGGGGTAACAATATCATACCGCCAGAGACCCAGAGAGCCTTCGACTAAGATCATCACCGCCATGGCAATGCATAGAGAATTAAGGAGAAAGGAAGAAGTATACCTCTGCTATGTACAGGACATAGAGAGAGACCCTGAGTTCGACCCCGACTTACCGGTAGTGTCGGAGTTCCCCGACTTATTTCCACGGGAACTGCCCGGCATGCCACCCACTCGGGAGGTAGAGTTCACCATTGAGCTGCTACCTGGTACCGGACCGATAGCCAAAGCACCATACCGTATGGCTCCGGCAGAAATGACTGAGTTAAAGAACAATTGAAAGATTTGTTAGATAAGGATTCATTAGACCAAGTGTGTCACCATGGGGAGCGCCAGTCCTCTTCGTGAAGAAGAAGGATGGTAGTCTCCGCCTCTGCATCGACTACAGAGAGCTGAATGCAGTGACAGTGAAGAATAAGTACCCACTACCCCGCATTGACGATCTGTTCGATCAGTTGAAGGGAGCATCTGTGTTTTCCAAGATTGATCTCAGATCGGGGTATCATCAGATAGCCATTAAGGAGGGAGACATTGAGAAGACGGCATTCCGGACACGATACGGCCACTATGAGTTTACTGTGATGCCGTTCGGTTTGTCGAACGCACCGGCGAAGTTTATGGATCTGATGAACCGCTTGTTCCGGGAGCAGCTGGACAAGTCGGTTGTGGTTTTATTGATGACATTTTGATATATTCGAAGTCTAAGGTTGAGCATGAGGAACATCTGAGGAGGGTATTGGAAATACTGAGGGAGAACCAGCTATATGCTAAGTTCTCCAAGTGTGAGTTTTGGCTTGACCAGGTCTCTTTCCTAGGTCATGTCATCTCAGATGCTGGGATCGCAGTGGATCCAGCAAAGATTGATGCCGTACGTACTTGGCCAAGGCCGAAGACTGTTACCGACATCCGGAGCTTTCTCGGTCTGGCAGGTTACTACAGGAGGTTTGTTAGAGATTTCAGCAAGGTCGCGAAACCGATGACCAGTCTGATGAAGAAGGACGCACCATTCTTGTGGACAGTTGACTGTGAGAGATCATTTCAGCGCTTGAAGGACTCACTGACCACTGCACCGGTTCTGACCATTCCAGACGGTACAGAGGGCTTTGAGGTTTATTGTGATGCATCCGGCAGAGGGCTGGGTTGCGTGCTCATGCAACATGGCAAGGTGGTGGCATATGCCTCACGCCAGTTGAAGAAACATGAGGAGAACTACCCCACACATGATTTAGAGCTGGGAGCTGTAGTCTTCGCTTTGAAGATATGGCGCCACTACTTATATGGGGTTAGTGTCACGATCTACACCGATCACAAGAGTTTGAAATACATATTCACTCAGAAGGAGTTAAATCTTCGACAGAGGAGATGGTTAGAGTTTCTGAAAGACTATGACATTGACCTCCAATACAAAGAAGGGAAGGCCAATGTTGTAGCAGATGCCCTGAGCCGTCGAGCACACTCACTCCATTCGCTAGTTTCTTTCTCCAGCTTGGTTGATGAGGTGCGAGAGGCTCAGAGGACAGATGAGTACATGAGAGAGGTCAGACAGAAGCTGACAGATGGTACCTTTGAGAGTCAGAAATACGACTTCAGACTTCATGATGATGATCTGATCAGACTTAAGGGCCGGTTATGCATACCACGAGGCAACACGGATCTGAAAGACCGTATACTTAGAGAATCACACTGTTCTTCAGTTTCCATCCATCCGGGAGCCTCTAAAATGTATAAAGACATGAAGAGATACTTCTGGTGGTCGGGGATGAAGACAGATGTTACCGAGTTCGTCTTGAGGTGTCTCACATGCCAGAAGGTGAAATTCGAGCACCGACGAGGGCGGAATGGTACAGTCGATGCCAGTTCCGGAGTGGAAGTTCCATGATATCTCCATGGACTTCGTAGGGCTTCCACCTGCTAGGGGAGGTCTCAACATGATATGGGTGGTGGTGGATCGCCTTACCAAAGTAGCCCGATTCATACCGATGAAGGATACTTGGAAGGTGACCAAATTAGCTGAGTTATTTGAGAAAGAAATCATGAGACATCACGGCATACCAAAGACCATAGTGTCAGATAGAGATACCAGATTCCTTTCGAGGTACTGGAGAGCTACCAGAGAAGCGTTGGGTACAGAACTCAAGCTGAGTACCGCGTTCCATCCTCAGACAGATGGTCAGACTGAGCGTACTATTCAGACACTCGAGGACATGCTGAGAGCATGTGCCTTAGACTTCCAGGGCAGTTGGATTGACAGATTGCATCTGATCGAGTTTTCATACAACAACAGCTATCACGCTTCGATCAAGATGGCACCTTTTCAAGCGTTGTACGGTAGACCATGTCGTACACCGCTCTGCTGGGATGAGTCGAGTGAGACGGTCATTATAGGACCAGAGTACTTAGAACAAGTTAAGGCTGAAGTTCAGCAAATCAGGGAGAACATGAAAGCTGCTCAAGATAGGCAGAAGTCGTATGCTGATGTTCGACGACGGGACCTGGAGTTCGCAGTGGGCGACCAGGTATTTCTGCGAGTTTCACCGATGAAGGGTGTATTCAGGTTTGGGCAGAAGGGCAAATTAAGCCCGAAATTTGTTGGTCCTTATGAGATTACGGAGCGGGTGGGCCCGGTTGCTTACAGGTTGAATTTACCTGCTGAGCTGGGTAAAGTGCATGATGTTTTTCATGTTTCACAGCTAAAGAAATACATGCACCACCCCTCCCATGTGTTAGAACCTGAGAGGTTGACTTTAGAACCGAATATGAGATCCGTGGAGACTCCTCAGAGAATCTTGGACAGTAAGACTAGGGACACTCGCCACAAGTCAGTGCGACTGGTGAAGGTTCTCTGGTCTAACCAGGATGTCGAAGAGGCCACGTGGGAATTAGAGGATAAGATGAGGGCGAAGTACCCTTTGTTTACTGACTAGATCGTCTGTATAGGGTACGGGGCGTACCCTTTTTAAGGGGGGTAGAGCTTCCTCGCTTTTGAGTTAGGAAACGATCATGTTTGTCGTTTGGTTGGTTGTTTAAGATGTGAATTTGTGTAAGTTGCTACACTTCGGTGTAAGTTTGAGTTATGTATAATACTTATGTATTGTATTTGAGATGACCTTTGAGTCTTGAGATGTGTGAATGTGAATATAAGATGTGGTATTAAGATTAAGAGAATTGTGTACCGTGAATGGTTAAGCACATGTGTGAACTTTGAGGACAAAGTTCTTTTAAGGGGGGTAGATTGAAATACCCCAAACTTAGATATGGTGTTTAAATGATAAACTAAGATATAAGGAGGCTAAATAATGCCTTAAAACATTAAGAAACATTTCTAATCAAAGAAAATATAAGGAAACACCAAAAGAGCAGTTTTAGCAAAAACGTGCTCTAAGCTTGGAGAGACTTGGGAGAGTACCCAAATATTGTTCTAAGACCTTAGTAATATCCTAATGGTCATTTTAAATCAATTACCAAAGAAAACCAAGCTTGAAAACAAGTTAAAACACAAAATGTGCTTTAAGGAGTCTTAAAGCACGTTTTTGAAAAATTGTCTTGTAAATGAGTTTTGAATGGCTAAATGTCCATCATTACTCTTTAATTAACATGTGTACTATATAGTATCACATTTGGAAGTCTATATCAATGGGAAATCAAAAATTTCACAACAATGTGCCTTGTTTTGTGAATAGTGAATTAATTAAGCTAGTTTATAACATAAGTCTATATAAGTGAGACATTTGGTCAACAAAGACTTAAGTACCCTCATTATTAAAAGGGGGCCGGTTTCTTATGAGGTGAGTCACCACCTTCATGAGTCATTAAGCAAATAAGAAAGCAAATAAGAGTTATAAAGTAAAAGCACTATTCACCTTTTACATAAATATCACACTTTATTAGTTCTCTCTCCTCACTTCTTCATTCTCCTTTGTTTTCCCACGGTTTGAGCTGCTCTCTCCCTTCTCCATTCACGTAAAACTCAACCTCCATGAAAGCTCCATCCTTCCTGGTTACATCTTGCTCATTTTAGCTCCAAATCCAAAACAAAATACATATTCTTCTTAGTTAGCTCAAGCTCCTTCTTCCTATCTTTTCGAAATTGCAAGAGCTTGATTTGGTGCCAAGTCAAACCACCATTAGAGGAGGGAAACTCAAGCTTGGAGACTCCATTGGCATCTCCATTCTCTTAAGGTAAAGAAAGTGCAAGAAAATCTAGGTTTCCACCATTTCTTCACATGTCCGAAAATTAGTGCTCATGGGACTCCATTTAATGCCTTGTTCTAGCTTGTTTCTACTCTTCAAAGGAGAGAGGAGGTCCTTCTTGCTTCATATCCAAGTTTGTCTTGAGAAACCAAGGTAAAACAATCACCTTAATACCTTAAAGCATATTTTTAACCTAGGGTTTGTTCCTTAGGGTTAATGTGTTATCTAGTACTCATTGGAGTCATTGGATATTGGTTAGAACATTGGCAAGGAGATACACATTGGTGACCGAGATTGAACAAAGAAAAACCTAAGGAAGAAAGCTTTTAAGCTTGTAAAAGAACAAGGTAAATTACTTACCTTAAGGTGTTTTATTGTTTAAGGGAATGGGATTTAGATATGATGAGTTTAGTGTAGAGTTTACATTAGGAAAAGGGTTATATAAAACCTAGGAGAAACAATGAGCATATTTGTGAACTTGTGACTAAAGAGCAAATGAGAAGAAGAGATAGTTAAAACAATGTGGAGATGAATTACAAGAAGCATTTTATTTCAATGGGAGCCTTGTTGTGTACTCGCAGGTTGAAGGCAAATATATGTGGAAATTCAGTGGTTAAGATTATTGTCATTTAAGGGCCTAAGTGCCAAGCATTTTAAGTTTAAGCACTATATGATGATGTGGTGAAGTTTTAGTGTAAATTGTGTGTTAAGGTGTTGTGATGAGAATTTGGGTGATGTTGGTTGTTTGATGGAGAAAAACCATGTTAGGATGTGCTATGTACTAGAGAACCCATGGCAAAATTTAAAGGAGAACTTAAGTGTTTAAGATATTCTAAGGGGATTTAATGACTAAGGAAGTACTAGGATGTTCTAGAGGTTGTCTTGATGAAAAAGGGTGAGAATAAGGTGTTCTAATGACTTATAATGACTTAGGTATCACCATGAAGGATTTAGGAAACAAGAGAATGATTTGAGTATTTAGGACTTAGGCAAATGTTGGTGTACAACTAGGAAGGAAATAATGTGTTGATGGATGGAAGTTTAAACTTGTGAAGGAACTTTAAGTAAATGCATAAAAGAGTTTTAGATGGTGAAAGATGCTTGGGAGATGATGTTATAGTGGTGAGGAAAACATTTGGCATAGTGGTTACATTAGGTATGAACCACCACCTAGAAACCTAGAGGAAAACATTACAAGTGTTAGCATTATACAAGGAAAATGCATAATGACTAAGGTGGATCTTGGTGAATGATTTAATGTGTTTAAGGAGGGCTTAAGGTGTATTTGAGGTGCCCAAATGAGGTTATAACATATTAGGATATATGAGGAGAAGTTTGGAGTTGAAAAGAGAATTTAGAAAAGGTTCTGGAGCCGACCGACCTTAGGACCGGACTTGCAAGGTCGGTCGGCTCAGTTACACTACCGGAAAATGTTTCTGGAACCGACCGAACTTGGGGACCGGACTTACAAGTTCGGTCGGGCTTGTATTTTGTGAAGGAGTTAAGTCACTGGAATCGACCGAACATAGGACCGGACTTGGCAAGTTCGGTCGAGCTTAAATTTCCCACGGGGGAAACTCTCGGGAATGGACCGACCTTGGGACCGGACTTGCAAGGTCGGTCGGGGTAGAATTTTCAAACGGTGAAGTGTTCTGGAATGGACCGACCTTAGGTAAGGTCGGTCGGAAGTTCGGGCCTAAAAATAAAAAAAAAAAAGAAATTTTGAATTCTAAGAATGGTAATAGGTAGTAAGGTATACCTTTGGTAGGGTGGTAATGATTGGGACCCTAAGAACTTAAGAGATTAAGTTAAAATTAAGTATAAGTTTTAAGGTTTAAAGTTAAGTTTGTAAGCTAAGTGGCAAAGACTTGAGAGGTTATTAAATGGGAATCTTAGGGACTAAGTGAGTTAAGTAAGGTGCAAATAACTAATGACCTAAAAATGAATGAATTTTAGGTTTGTGAATTGGGACCCGAAGAAGGTTAAACAAACAACGATCGACGGTGAACGGTACAATCCTTCTTGTGACCTGCTTGCTAACGAGGTGTCCCTCGGCTTGTGTGCTATCTGTTTAATTGCTATGACTAAAACAAGATAAAGCATGCAACGGTTATATTTGTTCTCGTTGTGTTGTGTTATCTTTACACTAACCCGCGAGACTTGAGATTGTTACTAACCAAGTTTAGTACTTACTGAGTTAAGAATAAGAGTTAAGTTTGGTGGTTGTTGGTTAATGCCCGTTAAGGCTTAGCTAGCACATGGTGATTAAGATTTCTACTAACTGGAACTTGAGTGAGGAAACCCGGGACCGATCTCCGGTCATGCATGCTAAGGAAAAAGGGGGACGGTATCTGAATCAGATCCGCCCCCGCTTAAGGACTTGTCTTCGGACTTGTAGCCTAGGGCCGGTTGCCGGCTCAGCTACGCTGGACTCCCGTCCAGAGTAGGTGGCATTAAGATGGTGCGGTGGGATCACCTAAATCCCAGGTTCGAATTAAGCTACAACCAATCCCTTCCAGGAAAGGTTTGTATACTGAGATTAAGATTAAGATTAAGGTAAGGTAAGGAACTGAGGTTAAGAAAATGAGGACTAAGGAGGGGGTTACTAACCCACTTGATAAGGGAACGCTTGAGTCGTTCATTGTTTGTGAACATATATGTTCATCTGTGGTTATTGTTATTGCACTTCATATTATGCTTGTGTATGTAATCAATTTCCATGCTATCGACAATTAGTCGTCGTAGCCCCGTTAGCTTGGGGGCCATGAGAGGGTGTACCAGCATTCGTGCTGACCCCCTCGGGGGCTATTTTTACACTTGCAGGTAAGAGACCCATGAGGACGCACTACGAGAGTAGGAGCGGTTAGACTTAGGGTGGGATGTTTATTTTGAGTTCGGGTTGCGCCTGTGCACCCGACTGTTTATATTAAACTGATGTAAGGTTGAGATTATGTTTAAGATACTTGTACTCGGTTGGTTGTGGTATTGTGGTTGGTGATGTTTTGAGTTGGATAAGTATTTTGGATAAGTATTGTAAATGTTAAGGCCGGTATATTCTAACGATCAGACCGTGGCAAGGTCCAGGTGTTTAGTATTTCCGCTGCGACGTATTCGATTAAGTGTTCAGTTTTGTGATAACCACGATTGGCTTTAGATGGGGTGTTACATAATCATGGGAAGAAAACCAAACATAAGTCACTTGAGGATCTTTGGTTGTAAATGTTATGTCCACAATAATGAAAAAATCCCCTAGGAAAGTTTGATGCCAGAAGTGATGTGGCCATCTTCCTTGGGTACTCTGAAAGGAGCCAGGCATACAAAGTATACAACAAAAGCACACTGAAAGTGGAAGAAAGTGTGCATGTGGTCTTTGATAAGGCTGATGTTCACAAAGTCAAGAAATCTGAAGAAGATGAAGAACTTGGATTTGATCTAGCTGACCAGGATCACACAGATAATCCTAAAGATGAATCACCGACCGAAGAAAACTAGCCTGATAGGTCAGCGACAGATCAACAACAGGTCGACGATGGAAACAATGATGTCGAAGATCCTCTATCACCATCAACCATTCATCAATCTCGTACCTTGTACAAAGATCATCCATTGGAGAACATCATATCAGATATCTCCAAGGGAATTCAAACCAGAGCACAAGCTTGAGATCTTCTAACATTCTCAACGACAGTTTCACCCATTGAACCCAAAATAGCAAAGAAGCCCTTCAAGACTCATATTGGATTAAGGCAATGCAAGAAGAATTGAATCAGTTTGAAAGATGCAAAGTCTGGCATTTTATGCCTTATCCAACACATCAAGGAGTACTTGGCACCAAACGGGTCTTTATAAATAAGCTAAATGAGATGGGAGAAGTCATTAAAAACAAAGCTCATCTGGTAGATCAAGGATATCGTCAACAAAAGGGTTAGACTTCCAAGAAACATTTGCTCCTGTAGTAAGGATGGAATCCATTCGATTGTTGATAGCATTTGCTGCAAATAAAGGAATCAAACTTTTCCAATTTGACATCAAGAGTGTATTTCTAAATGGGTACGTCAAAGAGGAAGTGTATGTTGAACAACCTCCAGGCTTTGAGATACAAGAAGGAAAGGACATGGTACTTAAGCTTGACAAAGATCTTTATGGGCTCAAGCAAGCTCCAAGATCATGGTATGATCGTTTATCTTCTTATCGTTTAGAAAGCCAATTCATGAGAGGAACGGTGGATAAAACCTTGTTTGTTTACAACAACAAAAAGGATTTCTTAATTGTGCAAGTATATTATGATGATATAATCTTTAGAGCCTCTAATGAGAAGTATTGCAAGAAATTCAAGACTTTAATAAAGAAGGAATTTGAGATTAGTGATCTAGGAAAATTGAAGTTCTTCTTGGGACTTCAAGTCAAGCAGGACAACGAAGGGATTATCATATCCCAGGAGAAGTATGTAAAGGATTTACTGAAGAGATTTGGAATGGAGGCATGTAAACCGTTTGACACACCAATGGAAGTTGGCATAAAGATGGGTATCATGACTAGTGATCATACAGGAAGATGATTGGTTCTCTACTATATCTTACTGCTAGTAGACCTGATATCATGCATAGTGTTTGCTTATGTGTCAGGTTTCAAGTAGATCCAAGAGAAAGTCACCTCACAACTGTAAAAAGGATCCTACGTTATCTCAAGGGGACCATGAATCTTGGCCTTTTCTATCCTTTGTTGGATCTTGTTTGATTGCATGGGGATCAAAGAAATAACAAAGTGTTGCAATCTCAACTGTGGAATCTGAATACATAGCTTCTGCAAGCGATTGTGCTCAACTCTTATTGCTCAAACAGCAAATTGGTGATTATGGAGTCAAGACAGGTACGTTGCCAATTATGTGTGATAATACAAGTGCCATCTCTATTTCTAAAAATCATGTGCATCATTCTCGTACCAAGCATATTGACATAAGACATCATTTCCTTAGAGATTGTTGTGAAAAGGAATTAATTGGTTTGAAGTACATTTCTAACGAATATCAACTAGCTGACATCTTTACTAAGCCATTGAGTAGAGAAAGATTTAATTAGATTGTTCATAATCTTGGAATGGTATTCATTGACCACAATTAAACCAGCTTTAATACCCATGATCGGTCACCGACACATGAGCAACACCTTAATCTAGTCGTTCAGTAGTCAACGATCAGTTTACTGCATAGAAGTTATGTCAAACAACTACTTGAAACAGATATGTCATTTTCCATAAAAGTGAGGTTAGTTTAAAGAGGATCTAACGGATAGAAACGGGAAAAATATCAACGATCGCTGACAGCCTATCACGACCGCTGCCCGTTATGAATAGTGCTGTTGGGACATGTCCGCGAGCGGACGAGGAACAGTCGCCAACCATTACTCGATATCTATAAAAGGGCGACGGGAGTTTTTCTCTTATCACACTATTACCTCATTCTCTCTAATTTCTCAGTGCATTCAAAGCAAATTCTCTACTCTCTTACAACACTCTCGTGAGATTAAGTGCAAAAATCCCTATCTCACAGCCACTCTAAGGATTCTCTAGTGAAAAGTTTATAAACTCCAAACAAATCCCTCGATCAAAATGGCACCTAAAACTGCACATTGATCCAAGAAGAAGGCTGCCCTCAAAGAAGCTCCATCAGCACTAGTGGCCGACACACTATTGACAGAATCTCTCAGAGCATCACCGCCCCCTCGCCTATCAAAGGAAGAGGAGGATCAACTTGTGCGTAGGGTAACAGATGAAGGCGACCTACTCTAAGAAGAGGTAACATATATAAGCTTCCATTTACCCAAAATTCATTATCTCATTCGACCCAAAATCCTCAAAGCAAAAATCCTTCCAACTCCTACCTCCACAAAAAAACCAACAATGTCTTTTCCCGTTCCATCACCTAAAATTGCCACCAAACGCTCCAATGACAAAGATTCCAAAAACAAAAATCTTTCAACTTCTACAATGAGTCGTGTAACTCGCGCAACTCGTTCTTCAAAACGTGCCAAAATCCAAAATGAAACTCCATAAAAAGCCCACTTCACACATGAAGGAGCAACTCACAAGTTGCACTTCACCGGCGACAAGGAAGCCACTTCCTCAGCAATCGTCGAGGCTGTCGTTCGACAGATAGAGGAGGAGGAAGTACAAAGTGACGAAAAGTCACCGAAGGAGGTTATAGCAGAAGAAGGGGGTCACAAAGAAGGTATAACCGCCCAAGATTCTGAGGAGAAAGTGGAACCAGTCACTCAGACTGCAGTACCAGTTGATGACCAGTCGTCGACACCTCAACTATCCAGTCATGAAGACGAAAGCAACACAGAGTCTTTGCCAATCGTACCAACGGCAGAAGAGCGAAAGAAAGCAGAAAAGGACAAAGGGAAGAAAAATATGGTGTTTTCACCACATGGTCAGGAGCTCGAGGAACTCTTCCAAGCCAAAAAGGCGGTTGCAAGGCTGATAAGTGTGAAATTTATCTACTTTTAAAGTTATAATTCTTCCTATTTTTACAACAATTCATGTCGTATTTCTCACTTATCATATGTTTTTCCTTAGATTTATGTTTTGATGTAAACTGATACATTTTATGTGTCAAATGTAGGTATATATATATATATACATTATACACCACTCACAAATGCTGCACGGAATGAAGTTTTGAAAAGAGAAAAAATGGCTGCGCTGAATTACAATCAGCATGCATCACACATGGGTTGGGCTGCATAATTTTTGACGTGGACAATTCAATGCAATCAGGGCTAGAGCACTAATGATTGGGGCCGTATTCTTCGACCAGCTCCATGTGATATATACCTGCATGTGAATATAAATGGGCTAGATTCATTTTTTGCTTTTATATACACACATACGGAATGCATGCATGTGTACCATGGGCTGCATACTGTATTGACGTGAAGGAAACCAATCTGAATGAGAAGCTGGATCGACAAAGCCTTGAGGCGCATATATTTTCCTGGAGTTGGGCCGAAGGACATAATCATAGGCGTAGACAATTTGCTGATGTGAACATGGGCTGCACGTGAAAAGTAAAGGGAGATATTTGTGTTTCTATTTCATTTACCTTAGGACTGATTTCGGATACGAGATATATATACATATATCAAAGACAGCAGCGAGGGGAAACTACTACTGTAGTAGAATAGTTGCATCGATCGATGAAGTATGAACAACAAAAGCCAGTCTTTTTTTTATTATTTTCTCCTCCCGTTGAAGCGATTCCCGTCGAAGCCATGAGCGCAGCTACGCTCTTCTAGCTGCAAATCAAACTCTGCCCCAGCGAGCTCCTACCGTCGAAGCCATGTGCTCTTCCGCCGGATGAGAAGCAAAGCCAAAGAATTTGTTCGCCGTAAGTCAATTGGTCTCGGGAAGTTTGTTTGGACAAAATTGGCCGGTTGGGAATTATGAACCCTAGTTTCCTCCACAAAGCAAGGTCGCTGTGAACAAGGTCGCTGTGATTGAACTGGCTGTTGGGTTGAGTGTGTGTCATTCTTCTAGGTTTGGTTTGCGGGTTGTTGATGTATACGCTGTTGTTTGGACAGAAGAGCATTGGAGATGCAGTGCAAGAGATGAGTAAAGTGAGGAACACAAAGATCCAACTCTTTTCGGTTCTTCCATCACCGAGTCCATCGGCGGTTCAGCTAATTCTCGTTCAGTTCATCTAACCGTCACTGTGGTGATTTAAATTTTGCCTAATAGCAAATAGTAACACCTTCCGCAAGTGCTATTCGCTACAAGTCCACCTTCCGTCATCGCCGCAAGTGCTATTCCCCGCAATTGCTTTTCGCCGCCGGTCCACCCTCTGTCATCGCCGCAAGTCCACCTTCGTCTTGCTACTGTCTTCATCTGAGGTGCTCAAATTTGGCTCGTAGTGCAGGTAACAATTGGGCTTTCTGTTCGCCCGGAATAATGTCGGTTTTAGTTACGAACTGCCGTGGCTTAGGTAATGTGGCGGCAGTTCGTTGGTTGGTGGGTTTAGTGTCTAGACAAGCACCACTTTTTGTAATTCTCTTAGAAACTAAGCTTTCATCTTTTGAGATGCGCACGGTTGCATCTAGGTTTCCGGGGTATAGTTGGGTGGCGGGTGATAGTGAAGGTCGGAAAGGGGGTGTGGCTATGTTTTGGCGGGACAATTTGAATGTTTCCTTGTCTAGTTTTTCTGCACATCATGTTGATGTTGTTGTCAGTCATTTTGGGGGTGTTCAGTGGAGGCTTACGGGTGTGTATGGATGGTCTCATGTAACTGACAAATGGAAAACATGGCGACTTTTACGTTATTTGCATGCGCAGTGGACGGGCCCTTGGGTTCTAGGTGGGGATTTCATTGAAGTTCTGAACTTGCGGGAACACCAGGGCCGGGGTTTTCGTTCCCAAAGGGCAATGTCTTCTTTCCACTCATGCTTATCTGATTGCTCGTTGAGGGATTTGGGATTCAGTGGCCCTTGCTATACATACAAAGCGCGCAGACTTTCCTTTTCATGTTAAAAGTCGTTTGGATCGGTTTGTAGCGAATGATGCATGGTTAGCGCACTTTCCTAATGCACTTAATGTTCATCTTCGTTGGGGACGACCAGATCACCGGCCTATAAAGTTAACCTTGCAACCATCCACTCGTAGAGGACCAAAACCGTTTCGTTTTGAGAATTGTTGGGCTTTGAATGATCAGTGCCGTACTTTGGTTCAATCGGTATGGACTCATAATCCGCATTTGCATGGTTACACCCAAAGTCAAGAGTTATGTGGTCAGGAGTTGCGTTCATGGGGTGTTAGACAGATTTAGGTCGAGAAGAAAGCGCTGCGTCAGGCCCAAACAGAGCTCGACCGCCTAGATCAACAGGCCCCAAGCCCTCAGAATCTGGCCCGATGGAAGTCTTGTTCAGATACAATGGATATGCTTTTGCATCGGGATGAGGTCCGTTTCCAACAACGTTCCAGACAGTTGGCTTTCGGCAGGTGATAGGAATAATAAAGCAATTTTTCAAAAGTTCAGGGCTCGCTCACGTCGTAATGCCATTTATTCTCTTTCCTCACCTTCGGTCCCGCCTGCAACCTCCTGGGACGGTGTGGAATATGTGGCTCGTTCTTTCTTTCAAGAGCTTTTTACTACTACAGCACCTCCGGCAGACCCGCATCTTCTGGCATGTGTTGAGGATCGTGTTCCTCCGGAAAGTTATCAGCCCATGGGCCAGCCTTTTACTCAAGCTGAAGTGGTTGCAGCTTATAAGCAGTTGAATTCATCCAAGGCCCCTGGGCCTGATGGTGTTAATGGGGTTTTTCTACGCACTTATTGGCCTATTATAAGTCAAGATTTTATTGCCACAACGTTAAAGTTTCTTAACACTGATGCTTTGCCCTCGGATCTCAATCACACTCATATTGCTCTCATTCCAAAGAAACCGGGGGCCACCTCTATTACGGATTTTCGACCCATTTCCTTGTGTAATACAGTTTATCGCTGAAATACCCCAAACCTTGATATGTGGTTTAAATATCAAATTATGGTATGTAAAGGCTAAAAGTGCCTTAGTAACATCAGTGAACAATTTAAACCATAAGAAATGCAATAAAGCATTAAGACACAGTTTGAGCAAAAACATGCTCTAAGCTATGAGTGAACTTGGTTAGGACCCAAAGAGCCTACCAAGACTTGATAACATTTAATTATGATTTAATAAGGCTAAATAAGTCCTTAGGAAACTTTGGTAGACAATGAAACCAAACAAAACAAGGTAATACCTTAAAGTCAATATGAGCAAAAATGTGCTCTAAGCTTGGGATAAATGTGTATAAGGCCTAATGGTCATACCCATACCTTATTTATATGTTAACGAACATATTAAATCAATTACTAAAGAAAACCAAGCTTGAAAACAAGTTAAAACACAAAATGTGCTTTAAGGAGTCTTAAAGCACGTTTTTGAAAAATTGTCTTGTAAATGAGTTTTGAATGGCTAAATGTCCATCATTACTCTTTAATTAACATGTGTACTATATAGTATCACATTTGGGTGGCCATATTAGTGGGAAATCAAAAATTTCACTTCTATGTGCCTTGTATTTGTGAATAGTAATTTTTACAAGCTAGTATATAACATATGTTATGTTAAGTGATTAAATTGACAAACAAAGACTAAAATACCCTTGTTATATTAAAGGGGGCCGGTTTTTGTAGTGAGGAGTCACCAAGTATGTTAACTTGTTAAGTAAATAAATGTGACTCATAGTTACTATTTGCTTTAAGACTTAAATATCTTCAAAAAGTAAGTTCTATCTTCATTCTCCCTTCCTTTCCTTCATTTCCCACGGTTCCACACTCTCTTCTTCCTCTCTTCTTCTTGTTCTCTCTCGGTGATACATAATACAACCATGGAAGTCCATCTTTGACCACATGTAAAACCTAGCTCACTTAACCAAATCAAAAACAAACACCACCATTCTCTTAGTTAAGCCAAGCTCTACAATCTTGTCCTTTCAAAACTTCAAAACCTCCATTTCGGTGCCAAGAGAAACCACCATGGGAGGAGCTTGAGCTCACCTTTTTACATATTCATGTTCTCCTTTGCTTCAAGGTAAGGAAACTCAAAGAAAATCCATGTTTCCTCCATGTTTTCATGTTGTCCGAAAATTCACCTCACAATGGTGTATTTATCTTGCTTGTTTTAGCTTCATTTGAATCTTCCAAGGGCTAGGAGGAGTCCTCTCTTGATACTTGTTCAAGTTCTCTTCCAATTCCAAGGTAAAACAATTACCTTAATGTGTTAAAACAATATGTGTAACTAGGGTTTACAATGAGGTGAAGCATAATGCTTGAATACTCATTCTATTGTTTGTATAATGTTTAATAGTTGAAAAGGAACCCAATTGCCTTACCGGTTTTACAAGGAATCAAGAAAGAAATTTGTGAGGAAAAAGAGGTAAACAAACTATCTCAATGTAGTTTAAATGCCTTAGGAAAATGAGCTTGATTTGCTTGATAAAATACCTAAGGAGCCAATGGTGAGTGACCTAGTAAAGTGTTCTCAAGGAGACTAGTAAAAGAACATATGTTTTGGTGTATGTATTTGCAGGTCAAAGGCATTATTATGTGGGAAATTCAGTGTTTAAGGTTATGCAATTTAAGGGCCTAAGAGCCATGTTATTTAAGGGCCTAAGTGCCAAGCAATTTAAGTTATGCACTATATTGTGATGTAGTGCAAAGTGTGTGAAGTTTGTGTATAAATGTGTTTGATGGATTTTAGGTGTTCTCGAATGAAATAAGGTAAAAACCTAAGTGTTTGGATGTGAGTAAATACAAGAGGAGCTATGGCCAAATTTGGAAAAATGTGTAAGAAGTTCTAAGTGTTTTAAGTGAGTTTTGGTGAACTAGGAAGTGTTATAGGTGAATAAATGTTTACTTGAGAAGAAAACATGTGTTAAGGTGATTTAGAGTGATGCAAGGATTTAGGTGTTATCTTGGAAGTTCTAGGAATTCAATGTGTGTTTGTGAATGTATTAAAGTCTTGGAGGAGTTGTTTTAGGTTTAGGTAAGGTTGGTGTTCAAGGAACGTGATGTTTAGGTATGATGTAAAAAGGAGATTTAGTTAGTAAGAAAATAATGCTTAAGAGATGATGTTAAGATGAGAAGAAAGTGTTTTGGGATAGTAGTTATAATAGGTGAGAAACACATTTAGGAACCTAGTACAAATGTTGAAAGTGTTAAGGAATTTTTACAAGGAAATAAGTAAAGGCTTAAGGAGTTAGAAAATGAGTTTTCATGGATGTTGTATGTGGATATAAGGTACCCAAATGTTGTTAGGAAGCATTAAGAGGCCTTAGGTGAGGTTTGGTGAAGATTGGCAAGTTTGGGTAAGTATAGAAGGCGACCGACCCAGGGGCCGACCCAGTTTTTGGGTCGGTCGAGCCTCTGTTAGGTGTTTGGAAGTGTTCGGTAATGGTCCGACCCAAAAGGGTGGGTCGGACATGGGTCGGTCGGTCGAGTTTCAAAGGTGGAAAAATGTTCGCACATGGACCGACCCAGAATGGTGGGTCGGACGTGGGTCGGACGGGCATGTTTATAAGGAAGTAAAAGGGTTCTGTAATGGACCGACCCAGCTGTGGGTCGGTCGGTGGGTCGGTCGGACCAAAAACAAGGTTTGAGGTTATGAAATGATATGTGATGATGGGGATTGGTAGGTAATGTTGTTATAAGGATGTTAAGGACATGTTAGGGGAGTTTTAATGACACCTAAGTGGGTTAAAAGTTGTATTAACATGTGAGAGTAAAACAAGTTGGAAATGTTAAGTTATGTAACTAAGTTAACGGGGAAAAATTAAGCATTGACATTAAATGATCAAGCAAACCCCGATGTTAATGAAAACACGTGTGATGTTAACAGTTGTTCGAGAATTGCTCGAGGAACATAAATGGACAGGATAAGTGGACTCCGGTGACAGGTATGGTTTTCTTGCAACCTGTGTCCTACCGGATTACACCGGCTTGTATGCCAATGTGTTTTCTGTATGTTTGCCATGTTATGATATAAATCATGAAACGAGTTTACAGTCATTATTGTCATTGTATGTTTACGTGCCGATACCGGTAACCTCTAATGCGCTTGAAGGGCTAGTTAACCACTATTAGGTAAACGTAAGAGAACGGCATCCGGTAATAACGTTTCCGACTTAAGGAACGTTCTAACCACGGCTATGCGTGAGTTGGTTATGTGATGTTTGTGTGTGATGTTTGTATGTGAATGTATGACTCTCTCTTCCCTTGAGTATGTCTAACAAGACTTAAACCAATGTTGTGTTTGTTTAATAAAGTTCAAAGTTGAACTTCTAATAAGTGCTAACGGGGGGAGTGAGGAGTCCGGTCTGTTCCGGCCACGCGTGTGAGTATGGGGGTCGTTGTCATAGCAGGTTCGATCCTCTCTGTATGTTATGGTTGTTTCCAATTTGGTTCCCAACCTTCCCTTTAGCTTAACCAAGGCTATTACTGACTCACGTCGGGCCACAGGGGCATACTATTGTTATGTTTGTTTCGGTGTGCTTGGATCACTATATCCGGGCACCTTGTGTTAAGTTAACCGTTCATTTAACGAAACGGTAACGAGTTATGTAACGAGCTTATCATGAGACTGGCAACATTCTCTAGGCTCACCAGTGTGTAAACAATGTTTGGGTCGGTTCCTAAGAGAACCATTCCCGTTGTGTTATGTGTTTTGTTGTGATGCAATATTATTGCGGTGTTATGATGTGCACATGGAAACGTGCAAAGTGTTGTTAAGTGTTGTTATGTAGTGTATGTTATATGTTGTAAATGTGAAGTGTGTGGATCATGGATATGATTCCCAGGTTGTGATAAGAGACGTTTAAGGATAACCCGATTTAAGGGTAAGTGTCGTCTATTAAGGAAGTAGCTTCATTAGAGGAGGAACACTCTAGGGGTAATGAATACCAAGAGTGACTTATTAAGTAAGGATATTATCCGTTGTTGAGCCCATTGCGGCGAAATGTTATGTGATGTGTGTTTACTGTTACATGCATGATTTAATATAATCAACCGCATGTTAAGACGACAATTAGTTGTGCGTGGCCCGGTAGCATGTGGGCTGCGGGATTACCATACCAGCAAAGGTGCGCCCCTTGGGGCCACCCCTTTCTCTTCTTTTCCTATTTCAGGTACGAAGTGCTGGAAGCCGTTCGAGAGTAGGACGGGTAGTCGTCGTACATGGGTAAACGTTTAAGTATATATACACAGTGGGTAGTAAGACCGATATTGTTGTCGGCACCAGTTAAATACTCGGTATAGTTGATAAGGTGGATGTTGTTGTTGTTGTTAATGGAAGGGGATAACAATGTATAGTTGCTCGGGAATTTAGCCCATCAGACCGGTACAATGTATATGGATTAGCCTTGTTAGCCACGTGGGTGGCTAACGGCGTGTAACACCAACAAGTTAAGTAATGTGATGAGGTTGTTCTTCCGCTGCAGTTGTTATAAGTATGTTAATGTTGGATGGGGTGTTACAAAAAGTGGTATCAGAGCGAAGTATCGCTCTGATGACTGAACTACCGAGCTTAGGAAGTACCGAGTTAGGATTTAAGTACTTGGGTTAAGGGTTGAGTGATAGCGTGAGAGATACGCTAGTTAGGAACTACCAGTGACTACTGGAAACCTACAATATCCATCCCACCCTCCACAATCCCTGTTTGATAACTTGGGAAAGAACGCCAGAGAGATGGAAGTCCTCTCTTACTCGGGAATACCCGATCTGGCTGTTATTATATACCTTTAGGGTACGGAGAACCTGTCATACGGTTGATCCCGAAAACTGGGAATCCCGGAGACGGTCTCCATCTGAATAATGTTAACCGCATTTCATAGCAATGAATGAAGGATCTTGTGTATTGGGAATAGAATTTCCGGCAACCTGGGTCGACATGCAGAGCAGTCGAGAATAACCAGCTTGCAACGCACCAACCGTGCAACAGGCAAAAAGTGGATTAAAGAAACCCGAGACAAGTGTCTACGGAACCACAGTTGATAAATAAAACACCAACGGTATACCAACCGACAAAGGAACTACAACGTAGTGCCCAAACAAGAGACAAGTCTCAGCAACCACGACAAATACGTGGAACGGGCTACAAAGAGGATATAATACTAAGTAAAAGGGGTCTCCCAGAATGGGAAACACCCTAGTTGATGATCGTCATATGAAGACAGTGAGAAGTTGAAGTTACCCAGAGAGTTATTATCGAGACAGTAAGATCAGTAAGGGCCAACAAGGCCACTAATGACAGTGCGGATAAAAACAATACCACAACCGGTATGTGTTAAACCGATTGCCAGTTAGCATGGCGCACTTGCTATAGCAAGTGCTGCTATAACAGGGCTGTTCGGAAAGTTATAACTACTACAAGTACTTAGTAAAGTACCACGAAGTTAGGTGTGAACATTATAACCATGGAAGGGCTTAACAGCCTAACCTCTGTAATTGTAAGTACACCAGCCAGCAAGAAGCTAGACTTGGTTAAGGTAAGAAGATGTTGTGAAACCATGAAAATTTTTCTTTCAAACCCAGATTTATTCAAACCCTTCTTCTTTTCAAAACCAGATTTTCTTTCAAACCAACACTTCTTTCCAACCTTCTTTTAAACCAAACCAGTAAAACCAAGGACAGTTGACAAGGATACAACAATGGATAAACTTTCCCTCGATTAAGTTCGGGAAGTAAGGAATAAATATTGTCACGGGACAATATAAGGGAGTTGACAATAGAATACTTCACCTAGGCGTGTGACGGACACTACAAGTGTACCAACTGTGTTGGGACGACCGCACTCCGATAGGAGCATGTGGGCCTGACAGACCTACTTATGGGTTAGTTGGGTAAGTAGCAATGTATCAGTAGATACCCCATATATGTATACGAGTAGAGTCCGAAACACGGAAGTAGTCGACTCCGTCTACGGTCAGCAGTATAAATCAAACGAGAGCTAAGGATTACAAGGAATAGTTGAAGTTAAGGAATTCAGTTAAGTTAGCAAGACTAAAAAAAAAATTAGTGAACTCCTTTCAAGGAAATGTTTAAGAGTTAGGAAGTGCGATGGGCACAAACTGTTATGTAAAGACACCACATATGTCTTAAGGATCCTTAGGGATAAACATTATAGCTGGAATGGTGACCCACCTGTACATGGCAAGCAGATGCCTAATGTGGACACATTAATGTGCAATGAACGGGATGAAAGTTCCCAGAATGAGTACCTACTACCAGGAAATGTTAATCTTCACAGACAGAAGAAGATAATAACCAGTAAAGAACGTGAAAGGCGTAGCTACGGAATGTACCAATAAGTGTGAGCCAAATGTAAAGGCTATACTTAACAACACCCAGGGAGCAATCCTTGAAGGGTGTTCACCATCAACAATTGTTGAATGAAATGCATGACAGAGAGCACAAGGGTTGTGTTGAAACTGACACACAGTTTATGACATAAGTTGTCAGGAGACGGACTGACAAACCTAAAGGGCATCCCATGAAAGGAAACGTGATGCAACAACCTTGTAATATTGTACAGAGAAGACATGTGTGTGGACAGCTATAATGAGCAGCTCAAGGCAAATAAGGCTATAATCCAAAAGCAGGATATGTCATCTATAAATTCGATCGATGGTAGAAGTTTAGGTTGTATAAGTGAATAGAGTGGTAAACGAACCACTGCATAAGAGTGGGGATACCTCTCGACATTGTGACACGCAGGCCGGAGGGTTATGTGAATCAAGTTCAAGAAATATGTTAAGGATTGACCATGTTGTTATTGAAAGATAGTAATTAGCTTAGTAGTATGTGTATAAGGTGAAACACCGGCTGAATAATGCCGGTTTGTGACTCGAATGATCGATGCCAAGGAGCTTTAGTAGTCATCCAAAGGAGGGATGAACCAAAATGTGAAAAATGTAAGTTTATGTGTGGAAGTTGCTGGTGACAGTAGATACGATATAAGCTGATGTTATACGGGGAGTAAGAGCACGGTGCGCAACAAGCGACCGTTGTATAAATGTTGTTAAACAATAATGTAATAGGTAAGACCAGTTACGAGATAAGAGTCTCAGTGAAGGACAGTGTGAATTCCATGGCGAATCACATAAGGGATTTACTGTCGAGAGTTTACGCCTCTGCACGCTGTATGACTGAGTGTTTTGGTATTGCACTTGCGGCAGTAATGATCGAAGTGGGATAGCTAGGAATTGGAGACATGAATTATAGAGGAATAATGTTATAAAGGCCGATGCTAGGAAATGCAAGGCCGCACCATATAAAAGAGTACTTGTACAAAACCGAATGTGAAGACATGGTTAACAGTAAGTGACTACAGTAGCACTAACTACCAAATATCGGTATGGAATATCCCCAAATATTGGAAATAGCTGAGAGAGCACTAACACTAGGTAGTAGACTCAATCTCAACCGACAGTAAGTCGGAAGGGAACAAGTCAATCATTGTGAAAGACATGGTGGTATACACAGTAAACTGTTATGAAAATTGTGAAACTCACCGAATCCTCAGGGTAAAAGATACCGTGCGCCGGTTGAGAAACCATTGTTACCAAGATGAAGGTGACAATTGGGGATGTACAATTCAGTAAGAATAACAAAAGGGAGCAATTAAGCCTAGTACAGTTATTAGAGTTTCGCAGCAGAAAACTAGTGAACCAGTGATTCAAATGTACAACGTGAATAACGAATATGAGTGGATGGCAACTATTAACGCCTAAAGCCTCACAGGCCAGGACCGAAACCGGTTATGAGTTATAACTCCAATGCGAATTCTTGGTTTAGGGACTAAACCGCCAATATGGTTAAGATCCTCTAATCAATCCATTGTGTAATAGACCGCGTGGAAGTTAAGATACTTCACGACGGCAAACATTTTAAGCTAATGTTTAGTGATTGATTACGTGGGCGTAATCCTTTTAAGGGGGGTAGAGAGCGCAAAACCACTTAGTGTAGATTACCGTACAAGTGTCGTAGTGTATGTGATTTATATTGTGCTATGCAACAAAATTATTGTTTGTTTTGATGATTGGTGTGTGTGTTACGTAAACACAACATTCATTCATGGATTATTGTGGTAATTGCGCACAGATGATGCGAATACCATTGTGATAAGTGTGTGTGTGTTTGTTAACAGTTGTGTGTGATAGTACAAGTGTGGGGAGTAGAGAAACTCCCGGGGAACGAGCCCCGACAGTGTATAAATGTAAAATCAGGTGTGTTGTATTCTGATAAAATATATGTATATATATATATGTATACTTAATAGTGATGCATGAAAGGGCATGATACCGACATAGAACCTAGTGAGAATAAGATTCCCTAGGCAACAGGATTAAAAGTGAATGGAGGTAACTGATAGAAGGAGTTCTATCCTTTGGAGATGTTGTGATCATGACTAGAATGATTCAAAGATAGAAAATTGGAAATGAGTGATTTACTTGATGCTTGAAAATGAAGTGGGAGGTGGAACTTGATTTGCATGCGATCAAGGGAAGCCGAACACAAATTGGGGTGGAAGGATAGTTCAACACTGATGCTGATCACATCAGGGTTGGATAACTCTTGAAACTCCCTATAAGTGGTCACGAATAACCACGCTAATAAAAGAAGCAAAGAGCTTAAGTTGGACTTGGAGTTGTGTGTGTTTTCAAAAGGATTTTAAATTGGTATTTATAAAACGTTGATGGATACTTTACGTAATTAAAGTTCTCTTACTTAACCTCACAAAGAAATTTTAAATTTAAGTGATTGTTTTAAACTCCCAAAGGCACGGGGACGGAAGGTGTCCATCGCGACCGGGTTCTGCGGGATCACAGTATGTATGTAAAAGATATTTTTGATTGCTATACATGCTCTGACATGTTGTGTGGTATGTGTAATGAATGTTGTTTTGACTTGGATTTCCTAAAGTGTATACTATCAAGACCTATGAGTCTAAATGTGTGGTGTTACATAGACCTATGTGTCTAAAGACTGTTATGTTACCAGGACCTATGTGTCCAAATGTTGTTAGGTTACCCAAGACCAGTGAGTCAAAGGGGTTGTTATGTATGTGTAAGTGTTGTTAAGATACCCGGACCATAGAGTCCGAGGTTATCATTTGGATATGTTATGTTATGTGTGGATGTGAAGGTGTTGCCCGGACCATCAAGTCCGAGGTTGTGATGTAAAGTGTGTTTGGTTAAGGAAGTTTGTTTCCAAGTGATTACTGTGTTCTAATCTAATGATATGTGAAAAGTGTGAACTTCGAGGACGAAGTTCTTTTAAGGGGGGTAGATTGAAATACCCCAAACCTTGATATGTGGTTTAAATATCAAATTATGGTATGTAAAGGCTAAAAGTGCCTTAGTAACATCAGTGAACAATTTAAACCATAAGAAATGCAATAAAGCATTAAGACACAGTTTGAGCAAAAACATGCTCTAAGCTATGAGTGAACTTGGTTAGGACCCAAAGAGCCTACCAAGACTTGATAACATTTAATTATGATTTAATAAGGCTAAATAAGTCCTTAGGAAACTTTGGTAGACAATGAAACCAAACAAAACACAAGGTAATACCTTAAAGTCAATATGAGCAAAAATGTGCTCTAAGCTTGGGATAAATGTGTATAAGGCCTAATGGTCATACCCATACCTTATTTATATGTTAATGAACATATTAAATCAATTACTAAAGAAAACCAAGCTTGAAACAAGTTAAAACACAAAATGTGCTTTAAGGAGTCTTAAAGCACGTTTTTGAAAAATTGTCTTGTAAATGAGTTTTGAATGGCTAAATGTCCATCATTACTCTTTAATTAACATGTGTACTATATAGTATCACATTTGGGTGGCCATATTAGTGGGAAATCAAAAATTTCACTTCTATGTGCCTTGTATTTGTGAATAGTAATTTTTACAAGCTAGTATATAACATATGTTATGTTAAGTGATTAAATTGACAAACAAAGACTAAAATACCCTTGTTATATTAAAGGGGGCCGGTTTTTGTAGTGAGGAGTCACCAAGTATGTTAACTTGTTAAGTAAATAATGTGACTCATAGTTACTATTTGCTTTAAGACTTAAATATCTTCAAAAAGTAAGTTCTATCTTCATTCTCCCTTCCTTTCCTTCATTTCCCACGGTTCCACACTCTCTTCTTCCTCTCTTCTTCTTGTTCTCTCTCGGTGATACATAATACAACCATGGAAGTCCATCTTTGACCACATGTAAAACCTAGCTCACTTAACCAAATCAAAAACAAACACCACCATTCTCTTAGTTAAGCCAAGCTCTACAATCTTGTCCTTTCAAAACTTCAAAACCTCCATTTCGGTGCCAAGAGAAACCACCATGGGAGGAGCTTGAGCTCACCTTTTTACATATTCATGTTCTCCTTTGCTTCAAGGTAAGGAAACTCAAAGAAAATCCATGTTTCCTCCATGTTTTCATGTTGTCCGAAAATTCACCTCACAATGGTGTATTTATCTTGCTTGTTTTAGCTTCATTTGAATCTTCCAAGGGCTAGGAGGAGTCCTCTCTTGATACTTGTTCAAGTTCTCTTCCAATTCCAAGGTAAAACAATTACCTTAATGTGTTAAAACAATATGTGTAACTAGGGTTTACAATGAGGTGAAGCATAATGCTTGAATACTCATTCTATTGTTTGTATAATGTTTAATAGTTGAAAAGGAACCCAATTGCCTTACCGGTTTTACAAGGAATCAAGAAAGAAATTTGTGAGGAAAAAGAGGTAAACAAACTATCTCAATGTAGTTTAAATGCCTTAGGAAAATGAGCTTGATTTGCTTGATAAAATACCTAAGGAGCCAATGGTGAGTGACCTAGTAAAGTGTTCTCAAGGAGACTAGTAAAAATATGTTTTGGTGTATGTATTTGCAGGTCAAAGGCATTATTATGTGGGAAATTCAGTGTTTAAGGTTATGCAATTTAAGGGCCTAAGAGCCATGTTATTTAAGGGCCTAAGTGCCAAGCAATTTAAGTTATGCACTATATTGTGATGTAGTGCAAAGTGTGTGAAGTTTGTGTATAAATGTGTTTGATGGATTTTAGGTGTTCTCGAATGAAATAAGGTAAAAACCTAAGTGTTTGGATGTGAGTAAATACAAGAGGAGCTATGGCCAAATTTGGAAAAATGTGTAAGAAGTTCTAAGTGTTTTAAGTGAGTTTTGGTGAACTAGGAAGTGTTATAGGTGAATAAATGTTTACTTGAGAAGAAAACATGTGTTAAGGTGATTTAGAGTGATGCAAGGATTTAGGTGTTATCTTGGAAGTTCTAGGAATTCAATGTGTGTTTGTGAATGTATTAAAGTCTTGGAGGAGTTGTTTTAGGTTTAGGTAAGGTTGGTGTTCAAGGAACAAGTGATGTTTAGGTATGATGTAAAAAGGAGATTTAGTTAGTAAGAAAATAATGCTTAAGAGATGATGTTAAGATGAGAAGAAAGTGTTTTGGGATAGTAGTTATAATAGGTGAGAAACACCATTTAGGAACCTAGTACAAATGTTGAAAGTGTTAAGGAATTTTTACAAGGAAATAAGTAAAGGCTTAAGGAGTTAGAAAATGAGTTTTCATGGATGTTGTATGTGGATATAAGGTACCCAAATGTTGTTAGGAAGCATTAAGAGGCCTTAGGTGAGGTTTGGTGAAGATTGGCAAGTTTGGGTAAGTATAGAAGGCGACCGACCCAGGGGCCGACCCAGTTTTTGGGTCGGTCGAGCCTCTGTTAGGTGTTTGGAAGTGTTCGGTAATGGTCCGACCCAAAAGGGTGGGTCGGACATGGGTCGGTCGGTCGAGTTTCAAAGGTGGAAAAATGTTCGCACATGGACCGACCCAGAATGGTGGGTCGGACGTGGGTCGGACGGGCATGTTTATAAGGAAGTAAAAGGGTTCTGTAATGGACCGACCCAGCTGTGGGTCGGTCGGTGGGTCGGTCGGACCAAAAACAAGGTTTGAGGTTATGAAATGATATGTGATGATGGGGATTGGTAGGTAATGTTGTTATAAGGATGTTAAGGACATGTTAGGGGAGTTTTAATGACACCTAAGTGGGTTAAAAGTTGTATTAACATGTGAGAGTAAAACAAGTTGGAAATGTTAAGTTATGTAACTAAGTTAACGGGGAAAAATTAAGCATTGACATTAAATGATCAAGCAAACCCCGATGTTAATGAAAACACGTGTGATGTTAACAGTTGTTCGAGAATTGCTCGAGGAACATAAATGGACAGGATAAGTGGACTCCGGTGACAGGTATGGTTTTCTTGCAACCTGTGTCCTACCGGATTACACCGGCTTGTATGCCAATGTGTTTTTCTGTATGTTTGCCACGTTATGATATAAATCATGAAACGAGTTTACAGTCATTATTGTCATTGTATGTTTACGTGCCGATACCGGTAACCTCTAATGCGCTTGAAGGGCTAGTTAACCACTATTAGGTAAACGTAAGAGAACGGTATCCGGTAATAACGTTTCCGACTTAAGGAACGTTCTAACCACGGCTATGCGTGAGTTGGTTATGTGATGTTTGTGTGTGATGTTTGTATGTGAATGTATGACTCTCTCTTCCCTTGAGTATGTCTAACAAGACTTAAACCAATGTTGTGTTTGTTTAATAAAGTTCAAAGTTGAACTTCTAATAAGTGCTAACGGGGGGAGTGAGGAGTCCGGTCTGTTCCGGCCACGCGTGTGAGTATGGGGGTCGTTGTCATAGCAGGTTCGATCCTCTCTGTATGTTATGGTTGTTTTCCAATTTGGTTCCCAACCTTCCCTTTAGCTTAACCAAGGCTATTACTGACTCACGTCGGGCCACAGGGGCATACTATTGTTATGTTTGTTTCGGTGTGCTTGGATCACTATATCCGGGGCACCTTGTGTTAAGTTAACCGTTCATTTAACGAAACGGTAACGAGTTATGTAACGAGCTTATCATGAGACTGGCAACATTCTCTAGGCTCACCAGTGTGTAAACAATGTTTGGGTCGGTTCCTAAGAGAACCATTCCCGTTGTGTTATGTGTTTTGTTGTGATGCAATATTATTGCGGTGTTATGATGTGCACATGGAAACGTGCAAAGTGTTGTTAAGTGTTGTTATGTAGTGTATGTTATATGTTGTAAAATGTGAAGTGTGTGGATCATGGATATGATTCCCAGGTTGTGATAAGAGACGTTTAAGGATAACCCGATTTAAGGGTAAGTGTCGTCTATTAAGGAAGTAGCTTCATTAGAGGAGGAACACTCTAGGGGTAATGAATACCAAGAGTGACTTATTAAGTAAGGATATATTATCCGTTGTTGAGCCCATTGCGGCGAAATGTTATGTGATGTGTGTTTACTGTTACATGCATGATTTAAATATAATCAACCGCATGTTAAGACGACAATTAGTTGTGCGTGGCCCGGTAGCATGTGGGCTGCGGGATTACCATACCAGCAAAGGTGCTGAGCCCCTTGGGGCCACCCCTTTCTCTTCTTTTCCTATTTCAGGTACGAAGTGCTGGAAGCCGTTCGAGAGTAGGACGGGTAGTCGTCGTACATGGGTAAACGTTTAAGTATATATACACAGTAGGTGTAGTAAGACCGATATTGTTGTCGGCACCAGTTAAATACTCGGTATAGTTGATAAGGTGGATGTTGTTGTTGTTGTTAATGGAAGGGGATAACAATGTATAGTTGCTCGGGAATTTAGCCCATCAGACCGGTACAATGTATATGGATTAGCCTTGTTAGCCACGTGGGTGGCTAACGGCGTGTAACACCAACAAGTTAAGTAATGTGATGAGGTTGTTCTTCCGCTGCAGTTTGTTATAAGTATGTTAATGTTGGATGGGGTGTTACAATCGCGTCATTTCCAAGGTTCTTGTCAACCGGGTTCAGCATGTTCTGCCAGCAGTCATCTCTTCGAATCAGGGAGCTTTTGTACAGGATCTTTTAATCTCAGATCAGGTGCTTCTTACTCATGAGATTCTTCATCTGATACGCACTTCAAAGGCCCACATCCGTGGTTTTTTTGCGTATAAGGTGGATATGTCAAAGGCTTTTGATAGGGTGGAATGGTCTTTTGTCTTGGACGTTTTGACTCGTATGGGTTTTCATCCGGTTTGGATTCAGGCTGTTCGTAAGTGTCTTACAACAGCCACCATGTCTGTGCTTATTAATGGTTACCCGGGTGCTGCATTCCGACCAGAGCGTGGCCTACGCCAGGGTGACCCTTTATCGCCTCTACTCTTCATTTGCTGCATTGAGGTTTTGATGTCTGCCATTACTCTTTCTGCTCAGGTGAACCAATTTCAAGGCTTTTCCTTTCCTGGTCTCCCCTCGCCAATTACTAGCCTTCTGTTCGCGGATGACTGTATCTTATTTGGGAAGGCTTCGACCCCGAATGCTCAAGCTTTGGCTCACATCCTTGATGATTTTAAGAAGGCCTCCGGCCAAAGTATTAATGTTGACAAGTTGGCTATTATGTTTTCCTCTCTTCTCCGCCCTGATATTCGCCAGGGAGTTGCGGGAGTGCTCAGTGGTCGTCCGGTTCAGGATTTGGGAATGTATCTGGGTTTCCCGGTACAGGTGGGGCGCAATCGCAAGACAATCTTTGCTTATATTAAGGACAAGGTTGCCCGCCGTATTCAGGGTTGGTCTTCTAATACATCTCAAGCAGCGCGTCTCAATGTTATCAAGTCAATTTTACAGGCCATTCCGACGTATGTGATGTCTATTATTGCTTTACCTCAGTCGGTCCTCAAATCCATTAGGTGTATGATTTCTCGCTTCTGGTGGAGTGGTTCACAAACTACGAAAGGTATCCACTGGACGAAGTGGGAGGCTCTTTGTCTTCCTCTTTCCTCTGTGGTTGGGTCTTCATGATTGCGCATTTTAATCATGCGCTTCTTGCCAAGCAACTATGGCGCATCTTAATAAACCGTGAGTCGTTATTGTCTCAGTACTACACGGCCCGTTATCTAGGCAACGGCCCTCTTCAGCTTCTTCAGCCTTTATCTACCGCAAGCCCCGTCTGGCGCGCTCTCCTTGGTGTTCGGGATTTGATAGCTTGGGGCCAGCGCAGAATTGGTAATGGTCTTTCTACTGCCATAAGTGATCGATGGCTTCCTTCCAAGGAGGGGGCATGCCTTTCTTTGGTCCATTCCACCATGTCACCAACAGGCTTCTGTGTCTACTTTGATGCTTTCTCCTTCTGCCTGGAATGTTCCTCTACTTCGGACCATTTTCCACCCAGAGGATATTCAGCATATTTGTAATGGCAATTGCCTGCTGATGTGCTCTCCCCTGACTCGTGGTTCTGGGGCCTGACCAGTTCAGGTCTTTACTCGGTTAAGAGTGCTTATCACTGTGATGTTGCGCTTTCTCGTCAAGCTCGTCCCTCTACATCTTCATCGAGTCCTTCTACCCAGGGTCTCGCCACTAAGCGTCTTTGGGCATTGGACTTGCCTCCGCGCATCCGTTTGTTTGGCTGGAAGCTGCTACATAGAGCAGTGCCTTGCCGGGGTGTGTTGGTTAATCGGTTGCATCGTCCTGATTTGGCAGCTTGTGCAATTTGTGGTGGCGATGAGACCCTCCTCCATGCTTTCTTTACCTGCCCATCTGCCACCCCCTTTTGGGACCGTCTACGCATGCCTTTCTCTCCGCCCGCTGGGCCCGATGCGGTTTTCATCGACTGGTACACTCACTCATGCGCTACCATGTCTTGAACCAGCCTGTCCTTGCTCACGTCGCTTCTTTGGCGTCTATAGTATGCCCGCTGCCAGTTTTCGCATGGGCATGTGACCACTTTTGAAGCAGGATGGTTTCAGGCAGACAGTTTTTTTTCGACTAAGCTCAGCTGCGACCAGGTTGCCTCACTTGCCCACTTTGGTGGATGCAAGAAGCTCCCATCCTTCCTGGGTAAATATCAGTGGATGCAGGCCTTGATCGGTTTGGTCGTTATGGCTTAGCAGCAGTGGCAATGTAACATGGTTCTATTATTGGTGCCGCAGTTATGGGTGGTCATACACGCAAGCTCCTTCACATATGGAGGGCGGCCCTGCTTCTGGGTATTGATCCTGCTAATCTCTTCATTTTACCCACGTTCGCCTCTTGACAGACTGTAAAAGTTTTGTTGACCACCTGACAGCCTTTGGGCCCTCGAGCCTCCCAGACTGCACTCAGCATTTGCTCAATGAGGCCATGGCAAATTTAGCACCACTTGTAGACTTCCTATGCTTTCACGTTAATAGACTATGTAATTTTAATGCCCACAACCTAGCATCTTATGCTAGTAAGCATCAACTCCCGGCGAGTTGCTGGAAGTCCACCGACTTCCCTTCCTATGTACTCACGTTGTGCTCTTAATATTAATATAATCGTTTGCTTCAAAAAAAAAGGCAGCAGCGAGGGGAAAATATTATTCTGCACACCGCCACCCTGCTGAGACTTTGATTCATCCAACAATTCTCGCCGCATTCCCCAAATACATCACCACCAACTTTTCTTCATCGACACATATCACTATCATCCCTTTCCATCCGACAATCCACCACCGTATCCATCCTCAATTCACTCACGTCCGCAAAATAACATGATCACCAAATTCATCCTTTCACTGCTGCTGTTTGTTTGTCCATCGCGAAAGGGAGAGCGCTATAACGCATATTCCCTCTGTCCACCGCCTTTTCCAGCCACACATCCACGACCAATTTATTTTTACACCACGGAGTCTGCATCACGTAAAAGACAAGGAGCACAGCAGTTGGGAGGGAAGCAGCAGTACAACGCAGTTCGACCAAAATTCAGATATCAACCGAAGTCAAATAGTAAACCGGAGTGAAATTCTTGAACTGGATTTGTTCTTTAATATTTTCGTTACAACTTGTTTAATGTTTATTTTAATTGTTGTTACCGTTTCTAGAATTATGGGTGAGTAGTTTATTTTTAGCTTCCTGAGTTGAGAAGCGAGCCTAATTCTTGACGATTATGTTATATTAATTTTTCCGTACAACTTTATTATTATAGTTAGTTTGATTCTTGTTCTTAGTGTGTTTTAATTATCTGGCCAATAATTAAGATAATTCTTGTAGTTTTCTAATCAACATGCGAGAGCTAAGATAGTAAACTAGACATAGGAAGTCGAACCTGATTAATGACTAGAAGCGTGATCCCGCCGATAGGTTAATCGGACTCCCATAGAAACTGTTCTTTATGCGATTAGTTGTGTCCGGATTGGAGCATTAGCCTGCTGCTAGTTCTAGCAACTAGTCAGGATTCGTTAGACTTAGCCATTGACAAATTATTTAAAGTTTCTAAGTGAATTATAAAAAGTTAGGGGAAGAATTTAATAATAAAATCTGAAGAATTAGGTGAGCAGAACAACTCAGGGAGCGCCTTTTAATTATTAGATTTTAAACTCGTTATTTGTTTGAATTTGCTTATTTGGTTTATTTGTTCTTTTAATTCCTTTATTTATTTAATTTTGTTTAGACTATTAAAACCCATTCAAAAAGTGACAATTTCCTGTTTTATTAGTTTAGGTTAGTTTCTCAATTAGGTTAATTTAATTTGTCAGTTAATTGAAAGAGGTCCCTGAGTTCGACAACCCACTTAATCACTATACCCGCAAAACTATAGGTACACTGCCTAGATAGAAGTATAGTAACATATATTTCTGCTACAAAGGCCTCCACCTCCACAATCCTAAAAATGTCTCAAAGAGCTAGAGCCAACACTGATAAAGGCAGAAAACGTCAATGACAACTCCTGTCCCGTTGATAAGTGTCCAAATGAGCATGATTTATAGGTGTATTTCATATATTATATTAGCACTTTTCTTGCTCATTTCTCCACTTCGGTTAGTTTTTCCTCTATTTTATGTTTTATTGTTATCTCACAAATTTATTGTTTAAACATGAGTAAAACCAAGCTGGGAGTAAAGTAGACGAAAAGACGAACGCATAGACGCAAACGGCTAAGAAAACGGAGTCCAAACGAAGAATATAGAGCCGGTCAAAGTTTGTAGAAGAAAATAAGTCACGACCACATGACGTCCGCGTTGAGTCTAGGCGGACAGAGGCGCGGTCGACAGAGACGTCTGCATGAGAACTGGGCGGACGGCCGGGCGGACGTGAGTGAGTGGCCGGGCGGACGGCCGCGCGGACAGAACAAGTGACCGGGCGGACAAGGCGAGGTCGACAGTCACGTCCGCGTGAGGATTAAGGCGGACGCAGAGGCGGACGCGACTAAAATCGAACGCAAAACAGTTTTTCTTCTTCGCTCGTCGACTTCGCCCGTCGACCTGCAACTTATCTATCTACTCTTCGCGTTCTGTCCCCTGAGCAATCAATGCTCTTCCACCTCTGTCTGCAGTCGTTCTTCTTCTTCCTCTCCTCTATAAAATACCACTGCTACTTCAAAACAAATACAGACGTTCCACCCCAAACTCAACACTCAAAATCTCTCATTCCATTTACAAAAATCCTACGTACTCGCTCCACTCTTCTTCCTCTTCATTTTCTCCATTCATCATCCACGCATCTCGTATTGTTATTACGTCCAACCTCTGTCTGACTTATTACCAGTTAATATGTCAGGCTAAGGAGGATTTGCTCCGGGCAAGGGTTTTAATTATGGTTTGTTTAATTATGTAATCAATATTTCTACCGGTTAAAATAAATACAGTTTGTTACGCTTAAAGGTTTTCTCTCACCATTTTAATAAATTACATGAATTTATTAAAATGCTTTCCTAAGTCTATTTTGATCAGACCAGGTGATAAATAGACAGGTTAATTAAGCCGTAAATCTGGAGAAAGCTTATTATGATTTAATAGGTTAGTATTTTCAGATGCAATTATAATTCCTCGAATTTAACGTCCGTTTACATAGTATTGCTTGAACCTTGATTAGACCGAGCATTTTTTGGTAAACGAGTTCTTAAGGGTCTATGACTTAGTCCTTAGGATAATAACAGGAATTTTGCCAAACTAATATATTAAACCGGTAGAGATAGCATAATTAATCAGATTATATAAAACCTAAACCCGGAGTTCCATTTAATTCATCTGCACTCAGTAATTTTAATCTGCTTAATATTTTCTCTAAAACAAGTCAATTAACTTCCCCCCTTTTGTGACAAGCTTAGGAACTATTTTATCTCGCTATAAGTCCCACGGTTTGACCCCGGCCGCTTCTGTCTTCTATACCACTGCGACCGGGTTTTATTTGCAGCCCGACGGATATTTTGAGTATTAATTTCTTTCTTTTTATCAATTTCACCAGTGCTAATAACTCACGATAAATCCACTCTGCAAAATGGCGCCGTTGCCGGGGACTTGATTTAATCTAGTCCCTAAGCCCCGGTTAATTCACCTGTTATATTATAATAATCTGTCAATATTATCTTGTTAATAATCTGACTTGGACATCGGACTTCTGATCTGACTTGGACATCTAACCTTGGACATCTAACTCCTAACATCTTAATTTTATTGTCATTTCTTTCCATTGTCATTTCTTTCCATTGTCCTTTAATATTCCATTGTCTCTAACTACTAACTTAAAATTTCTGTCATTTCGTTCCATTGTCATTTCAATTTTCTGTTATTTCTTTCCATTGTCCCTAACTACTAACTTTAAATTTCTGTCTACTAATTCCTAACATTTTTATTATTCTAACCCATAACCAGTTCTTTTCTCTGTTTTGAGTGGTGAATGCCTTTTACCAGGTCAAACAGTCTCCCAGAGAATATTAATAATCACACGGTCGGTTATAATCCAGAGATCGAGAGGACCTTTCTGCGCACCCTAAGGCAGAGACGAACTCAGCAGAACATTACCACCACAGTGATAGATTCTGACCCGGAAGCTAACATGGCATCTACACCAGCGACGGTTCGAAATATCAACAGGCCGTCTAACCAAGGACAACAGCCTGCTATCATCCTTCCTCACCTCAGCCCATCTGAATACGATGAGTGGCAGAAACTGAAGCCATATCATCAGATCAGATGTGTGAAAGAGTTGGGCATGTTTGATGGAACCAGTCCAGACGAAGCCCTGTTACATGTTACAAAATTCTTGCAACATGCCAACAGTCTTACTGCGACCGACGCAGTACTTCAATATGCAAGATTGCCATTATTCCCACACAGCCTGACGGGAAACGCGAGCAAGTGGTATCATAGCTTAACACCAAGTACCATCGGTACCTGGGACGACATGTGTAACACCCCCAAACACTGGCCTAGGAGTTAGGGGTATTACACGCCGCGTATTATTACATAATAACGCAAGGCTCTAATAAACGAACTTAAACAGATAGTCAAATAAGGCCCAAATGGAATACTTAAATAAAGTATAAAACAAGAGATGTTAAAACATCCCCAAAAGTCATTACAGAACCCACCAAACTAATATCAGAAGCGGAAACTAACAAAGAGGCCCAAAGGCTCAAATCTAAATACAAAGTCTCAAGAGAAACTCAAAACAAAGCAACAAAACTCCAGAAGCTGAGGGGAGACGATCCTCGCTAATCAATCTGCAAAAGCGTTAGAAGTAGGGGAATGAGCACACAACTATGCCCAGTAGATGACCAACTTCATCAACCAGCATGCTCAAAACATTTACAGAAAATTGACAAATCAGAAGGAGTCAAGAGAATCCACAAATATATCAGAAATCAGAAACAGAAGTCCAATCATTAAGGGACTAAACAGAGCAGAAGTAGACAGAAGCAGAAAACAGAGTGGGACACTAGTGATCACAGCATACAGACAGAACGAGCAACCGGCTCGTGAACAGAACGAGGAAACCTCACTCGTAAACAGAACAGGTGTAAACACCCGTGAACAGAACGGGGAACATCACCCGTGAACAGAAGGATCCTACATAGCGCGCTACGAGACAGCGTAACCAGCCATCCAAAGGCTCAGACACAGAGATAACTAGGTCCCAAAACAGAAGCTTAAATACAGATAAGCGTATGTGCACCAAAGGCACCAGAAAGCCCATAGATAGCTTGGAAATCAGAAGGGGAATCCAACCCCGCAAACAGAAGTCAAAACGGAGCTCAAACGAGCAAGTTATGGTCAAAACAGTAGCCTGTCCGAACTTGTGTCCGGACATCAATGTTCGGACACAAGTCGAGACTCAGAAGGCAAAACCAGACGGATGTCCGAACTTGTGTCCGGACTTCAAAGTTCGGACACAAGTCGAACCTTAAAACAGATGGAGAGTCAGAGGTGTCCGAACATCCAAGTTCGGACGGATGTTCGGACATTCTTCGGAAAACAGAACGTGGAGAGTCCGAACTTGTGTCCGGACATCAATGTTCGGACACAAGTCGAAGCCAAAATCAGAGAATGCAGAAGGCTGTGTCCGAACTTCAAAGCTCGGACAGAAGTTCGGACACAGCGAAAACTTCAGAAAGTTTAAGCGCAGAAGGGCATGTCCGAACTTCAACGGTCGGACAGAAGTTCGGACATGCCGAAAAATACAGAGAACAGAGGCGATTTTCACACAGAACAGAAGTATCAAAACACTGTCAAAACAATATAGGTTTTCAGAAAACAACCTTGGGGGTTTGTAAGCATTAAAACACCATCAAACAGACAAATCGCAACCACAATTGCAAGACAAAACACATTTAAACTCAGAACCGGAATGAAACTCCCCAAGGTCGAACACACAAGTCGAATCCATAAGCCACCTACCTCAATTACAGCAGAGAAGTTTCTGAATCCGAATAGCAGACGATCCAACCCCGACACAGCAGTAACGCAGACCCGAAATGCAAACCCAACAGCCACTGAATTCTCATAACAACGCAGAAGAACAACCCTCAATCAGAAACTGATAACAACACCAATGCTGAAACTGAAACGAAGAACAGGATTGAACCCCTCACCTGAATCGGTCTACAGATTGCAGAGCACGTCAACAGTAGAAGAAATTGACTGGGCAACGGAACACAATCAGATTCCTAATCAGATTGTAGAGAAGGATTCAGACAAGAAGAACTTCCCAAATTCAGAATCGAAGGTTGAACAACGGGGATTACCTTACTCAGAACCTGATTCCGCCACAGCACACAATCTTCAGCGAGAATCGAAGAAGAACCACAAACAGCCAAACTATAAGGGATTGAACAGAACGAGGTTTTGAGAGAGAGAAAAGAGAAGGGTTGAGGGTTTCCAACATAAAATAGAACGGATGGGAAAAGACCTCCTCGTCCCCGGCTTCTCTAATAAAGACTTCTGTGTCCTAAATTCAGAATAGACCATCTTAATGAACCATAGTAACGAAATAAAATTATAACCAAATCTTGGGTTATAACAACATGGCCACCAAGTTCTACGACAAATTCCTACCCCCGAGCCGAACATTGGAGATGATTGCTGAAATTTATAATTTCAAGCAACCAGGGTCGGAGAATATTTGTGAAACTTGGGACCGTTTCAAAGGTCTACTACTTACTTGTCCTCACCATGGTTTAACGAAAGCACAAGTATCACAATTGTTCTACAAGGGCTTGATCGGTCCGTGCAGAACAATGGTGCTATCTTCGTTAGGGGCTGACATTCTGAAAAAGCCAGGAGCACAATTTCTGAACAGCATGGAATCTCTCTGTGAGGAAATCAGAGACTGGGCCTCCGGTGGATCAAGGAGCGGTACTCCAGGATTATATCATGTTGGGGAGAGTGATAACAAGTTCGACCAATTGATGAAAAGCCATGAGCAACTCATGGAGAGCAATGCTCAGCAGGCAACAAAAGTCAGCACTCTGCAGAAAGTGGTTGAGCAGATGGCTATGAATTCCTACCCCCAGCAAGCTAAGTCGATGATTTCCCGATCATCTACAATCCCTCCAGGCTATGCTCCTCTTTCCCAATCTTCTCCTGTTATTTCTTGTACGCAATGTGGCGGGCCTCATGACTATGAACAATGCCCCCAACTACAAGAATTAAAAGCAGCAGAGGAGGCAAACTACAACACCAACAATTCAGGATACAGACAACCTTGGCAACGTAACATGCAATCTAACCTTCGCTACTCAAACACAGAAAATATCCAAAACCCACATACCCTTCAACCATCCCAAAACTACAGACCTCAGTCCAATTTCCAAGGAGGCCAAAGGCAATATCAACAACAGCCTTATGGCAATGAAGCTTCATCGAGTCGACCGACTCAACCTCCTTCGAATCCTGAGTCTGATATGTCTCAAATGCAAGAGATGTTTAAGGCGATGATGGGTAAATCCCGAGATACGCAAGAAGAGGTCGCAGCTCTGCGCAAAGACCAAAAAGCCTTGCAATCTCAGATTCAACAGTTACTCACTCAACAAAGGCCACCTGGTCAATTCCCTTCACAGACTAACCTCAATCCAAAGGAACAAGCAAATTCAATCCTTATAGACGACAGCACATTCCAATCAACAAATTTGTGTGCAGTCTCCTTAAGGAGTGGAAGGGAACTTGCCACCAGAAAAGGAAAAGAAAAAGAAAATCATGAAGATGCCTATATCAATGTTGAAGAAACTACCAAACCAGCTTCATCTCCCTCAAAATCCAAGTTCCTACTCCTGCAACTCCACCTCCATCTCGAGTCACAATCGACATCCCAACTTCCATTCATAAAAACAGTGAACTCCCATTTCCGAACAGAATGAAAAAGAAAACCTAGATGAGCAGTTCTCCAAATTCTTGAGCATTTTCAAGAAACTGACCCTCGACATACCTATACTTGATGCTTTGCAAGAGATGCCTAACTACGCCAAATCCCTAAAGGATCTCTTGACAAAGAAGAAAAAGAAACCTGGGAAAGAAACAGTGCACCTCACGGAGGAATGCTCTGCGGCCCTTCTTCGAGCACTTCCCCCCAAACAAACAGATCCGGGGAATCCCGTGATCCCGTGTCTTATAGGAGGAGTGGACTGTGGAAGTGGTCTATGCGACCTAGGAGCCAGCATTAATATCATGCCATACGCCACCTTCTTGAAAGTAAAAGGAGGAGAAATGCAACCGGTTCCTTTCAAACTCCAACTAGCAGACAGATCAGAAATCAAGCCCATGGGCATAGTCCGAGATCTGGTAGTTGGAGTGTCTCGCTTTATCTTTCCAGCTGACTTCGTCATTCTCGAAATGGATGACGATGTCGAGGTTCCCCTGATCCTAGGTCGACCGTTTCTGAGTACCGCCAAAGCCATCATTGACGTCCATGATGGGAAAATCACTCTTCGGTACGAGGATGAAACGATTGAATTCGACATGCAGAAAATGATGAAGAAAAGCTCCAACTTTTCTCCTCATGCTAAGGCAGTGGGATTCACAGATGATGAGGAGGAGGAAGGCGATTTTGCTACAGATGAGGACTTGTATTCCCCATCTTCCATCCAGGAAGCTGAAACTGAACCACTAGAGCGAGTGTTATTTACTTCTCTAGAAGAAAAGGTGGAGGATCCGGAAGTTAACGCCATGCTGGCGTACGTAGAGAAAGGAAGGGCTGGTTATCAAGCGTACCGGCCACCAATCGAAGAACTAGACAGAAAACCTAAAAAATCAATTCCATCAGTGGAACAACCACCTGAACTCGAGCTTAAAGAAATACCCTCTAACCTCAAGTATGCCTTCCTAGCTGAAAATGACCATTTACCTGTCATTATTTCCTCTTCTCTGAATTCCGGGGAGGAAACAAGGTTACTTGAGGTATTAAAGAAGCACAAGACAGCAATCGGGTGGACTATTGCTGATATCAAAGGAATTGACCCCTCCTATTGCACGCACCATATCTATATGGAGGAAAACTACAAGTCTATCAGGCAACCTCAACGCCGGCTAAACCCTAACCTCAAGGAGGTAGTTCGAAAGGAGGTTCTGAAACTCCTCGATGCGAACATCATTTATCCAATTTCTGACAGTCCATGGGTCAGTCCTGTTCAAGTTGTCCCCAAGAAGGGGGGCATCGAAGCTGTTATTAATGAAAAGGGAGAGACTATCCCTCAAAGAAAGGTCACAGGATGGCGCATGTGTATTGACTATCGGCGTTTGAACTTGGCAACCAGAAAGGATCATTTCCCTCTCCCCTTTATCGACCAAATGTTGGAGCGACTAGCAGGGCAAGAGTACTACTGTTTTCTAGATGGGTTCTCGGGGTATTTCCAAATACCAATTGCACCAGAGGACCAGGACAAGACAACCTTCACTTGTCCTTACGGTACCTTTGCATACCGACGAATGCCTTTCGGCCTATGCAATGCCCCTGCTACCTTCCAGAGATGCATGCAAGCAATATTTGCTGACTTCATCGAGCAGAGCATAGAAGTCTTTATGGACGACTTCTCAGTCTATGGCTCTAGTTTCGATAAATGCTTGGCACAACTGGATTTGATCCTAAGACGGTGTGAGGATACGAATCTCGTTTTAAACTGGGAGAAATGTCATTTTATGGTCAAGGACGGGATCGTCCTTGGACATAAAATATCAGCAAAAGGAATAGAGGTGGATAAAGCCAAGGTAGAGGTCATCGAGAAATTACCAGCACCAATAACTGTTCGAGATATACGAGCGTTTCTAGGGCATGCAGGATTTTATCGGCGGTTTATACAAGACTTCTCCAAAATCAGCAAACCATTGACCGACCTGCTACAGAAAGATGCCCCGTTTCATTTTGATGAAAGGTGTTCAGCTGCTTTCCGAACTATAACAAAAAAATTGGTGTCAGCACCTGTTGTCATACCACCTGATTGGTCTCTTCCGTTTGAGATCATGTGTGATGCAAGTGACTACGCCGTGGGGGCAGCTCTATGCCAGAAAAAAGAGAAATTTTAAGAGTGATCGCCTATGCCAGTAGAACACTAAACGACACTCAGAAGAATTATACGACCACAGAAAAAGAACTTCTGGCTATAGTTTTCTCCCTTGATAAATTCAGGTCTTACTTATGGGGAAGCAAAGTCATCGTGCACACAGACCACTCCGCTCTCAAATACTTATTTACAAAACAAGAAGCCAAGCCTCGCTTATTGCGATGGATTCTTCTACTTCAAGAGTTTGACATCGAAGTCAAAGATAAGAGCGGGAAATTGAATGTTGTCGCTGACCATCTCTCCAGATTGGTGACTCCTAAGGATAGTGTGCCTATCAACGAATTCTTCCCCGATGAGACTGTCTTCTCAATTACCAAAGTACAAGAGCCATGGTATGCGGACCTGGCCAATTATTTAGTCTCTAGAACAGTACCCTATGATCTATCCTACTCCTAGAAGAAGAAATTCCTTTCTGACTCAAAGCATTATTTCTGGGAGGATCCGTATTTGTTCCGAGTTAGTGCTGATGGGTTGATTCGTCGATGTCTCCCGGAAGATGAGGTTCCAAGTGTCATACATTTTTGTCACTCACGGGAAGCCGGAGGTCACCATGGACCCACAAGGACCGCATCTAAGATCCTGGCCTCAGGATTTTATTGGCCGAACCTTCATAAAGATGTGTACCAATTCTGCAAACAATGTGATAATTGTCAGAAAATGGGTAACACATCCAGGAGACATGAAATGCCACAACAAGGGATACTAGAAGTGGAGCTTTTTGATTGTTGGGGCATTGATTTTATGGGACCGTTCCCTTCCTCGCAGGGCCACCAATATGTTCTAGTGGCAGTTGATTACGTGTCGAAGTGGGTAGAGGCCATACCCTGTCATCATGCTGATGCAAAGACAGTAACCAGGTTCCTTAAGAAGCACATCTTTACCCGTTTTGGCGTGCCAAGAATTATTATCAGTGACGGAGGATCTCACTTCTGCAACCGTTTATTTGAAGCGCTTATGGGTAAATACGGGGTACGTCACAAGGTAGCTTTACCTTATCACCCCCAGACAAACGGCCAAGCAGAAGTTTCCAACCGTGAGTTAAAATGGATCCTCCAGAAGACGGTTAACTCATCACGAAAGGATTGGGCACTTAAGCTGGATGATGCGCTTTGGGCTTACCGCACTGCATTCAAGACTCCCATCGGGATGTCTCCTTTTAAGCTGGTCTATGGGAAAGCATGCCACTTACCTGTAGAGATGGAACATAAGGCATATTGGGCAATCAAGGCCCTAAACTTTGACATGATTTCTGCAGGAGAGAAAAGGAAATTCCAACTTACCGAATTAGAAGAGCTGCGAGATCAGGCTTACCAAAATGCTAAGATTTATAAAGAGCGCACCAAAAAGTTCCATGACAGGATGATCCTCAAGAGGGACTTCGAAATTGGTGATTGGGTTCTCCTGTATAACTCTAGATTAAGGATCTTCCCTGGGAAACTCAAGTCTCATTGGGCCGGCCCTTTCCAGATTGTTAGTGTGACCCCGTACGGTGCCTTTGAACTCCAGAACAAACAAGGCGAAACTTTCAAGGTCAACGGGGCACGTCTTAAAAGGTATAATTCTCATTCTAATATTTCAACTGACTTCTCTGCAACTTATTTTGTCCAAGAACAGCGGGACAACTCGCCCTCGAACTCTTCTCCAAACTAAAGCTTGGTCAAATACGTCTAGCTAGAGACGTTAAACCCGGGCAGCTTGGTGGGAGGCAACCCACTATCTATCTTTTATCTTTCCTTGAAATTTAATGTTGTTTTCCTTTTTGTACTATATTTCCCTTTATTATGTTATAATAAAATGCAGGTTTCACTTGAGTTCTTCTCGCTGTGTAGAATATTCTTTACAGGTTCAAATCATGACATTCCACAGCTGCACTCAAGTGTGGGGGAGCTCTACACACTCTACGAAATCTGGGGAGTACACTCTTTCCTTTATTAATTGCATGCCCTATTAATTTTATTTCATCTACGCAATGAGGGCATTGCTTAAGCTTAAAGTGTGGGGGAAGAGCCTTTTAGGGCATTTTGTGCTTTAATTGTTTGAATCTCTCTGCTTATCTTGCATTTGTTCAAAAATTAAAATTATGTACCCTGCTAATGTAGGTTGTTCTCTTTAAAAACAAATACTGTCATGAATTGTGGGATAAATGGTACAAAAATTTAAAATTTTGATTACTCTTGAGGAGCATTTTATATGCGGTGTGACCAAATAATCTGTAATGGTTGGATTTTATTGCTCAGGGTTTCTTTCTGTCTTCTCTCTTAGGGATTGCTAAGGGGTGCTTCTCTGTTAAAAAAAAAGAAGAAGAAGAAATAAAAAAAACAAGGGACTTGCGAGACACCATTGGTAACCAACAAAAGAGAGTTGAATGTTCTTAAATACAAAGGCGTGATGCCTACATTTTCTCATCTCTTATGCAAAAGTGAAACAAATGCATGAATCTATTTTTCCTTTTGTTTTCTCCTCAATGCCCATTCTTGAGAGAAGTTGGCCATGGTAAAAGTTCTTAGAGTCACCTAAAAGAAACATTGAAGTACTTTGGATCATACCCCGAAACTCTATATTTTATTTTTACCTTGAGCACACCTATGCCACCAGCAGTTGATGGATCACACTCCTCAATAAGTTAAAAAGATCATGTTTATCCTACCCTTCATAATAATATTTATTAGTATTGAGCATTCCCTACTTACTTGGGTACGTGGTTTTGCTTGAGGACAAGCAAAAAGATAAGTGTGGGGGTGTGATAAGTGTCCAAATGAGCATGATTTATAGGTGTATTTCATATATTATATTAGCACTTTTCTTGCTCATTTCTCCACTTCGGTTAGTTTTTCCTCTAGTTTATGTTTTATTGTTATCTCACAAATTTATTGTTTAAACATGAGGAAAACCAAGCTGGGAGTAAAGTAGACGAAAAGACGAACGCATAGACGCAAACGGCTAAGAAAACGGAGTCCAAACGAAGAATCTAGAGCCGGTCAAAGTTTGTAGAAGAAAATAAGTCACGACCTCATGACGTCCACATTGAGTCTAGGCGGACAGAGGCGCGGTCGACAGAGACGTCCGCATGAGAAGGGCGGACGGCCGGGCGGACGTGAGTGAGTGGCCGGGGGGCGGCCCGGCGGACAGAACAAGTGACCGGGCGGACAAGGCGAGGTCGACAGTCACGTCCGCGTGAGGATTAAGGCGGACGCAGAGGCGGACGCGACTAAAATCGAACGTAAAACAATTTTTCTTCTTCGCTCATCGACTTCGCCCGTCGACCTGTAACTTATCTATCTACTCTTCGCGTTCTGTCCCCTGAGCAATCAATGCTCTTCCACCTCTGTCTGCAACCGTTCTTCTTCTTCCTCTCCTCTATAAAATACCACTGCTACTTCAAAACAAATACAGACGTTCCACCCCAAACTCAACACTCAAAATATCTCATTCCATTTACAAAAATCCTACGTACTCGCTCCACTCTTCTTCCTCTTCATTTTCTCCATTCATCATCCACGCATCTCGTTTGTTATTACGTCCAACCTCTGTCTGACTTATTACCAGTTAATATGTCAGGCTAAGGAGGATTTGCTCCGGGCAAGGGTTTTAATTATGGTTGTTTAATTATGTAATCAATATTTCTACCGGTTAAAATAAATACAGTTTGTTACGCTTAAAGGTTTTCTCTCACCATTTTAATAAATTACATGAATTTATTAAAATGCTTTCCTAAGTCTATTTTGATCAGACCAGGTGATAAATAGACAGGTTAATTAAGCCGTAAATCTGGAGAAAGCTTATTATGATTTAATAGGTTAGTATTTTCAGATGCAATTATAATTCCTCGAATTTAACGTCCGTTTACATAGTATTGCTCGAACCTTGATTAGACCGAGCATTTTCTGGTAAACGAGTTCTTAAGGGTCTATGACTTAGTCCTTAGGATAATAACAGGAATTTTGCCAAACTAATATATTAAACCGGTAGAGATAGCATAATTAATCAGATTATATAAAACCTAAACCCGGAGTTCCATTTAATTCATCTGCACTCAGTAATTTTAATCTGCTTAATATTTTCTCTAAAACAAGTCAATTAACTTCCCCCCTTTTGTGACAAGCTTAGGAACTATTTTATCTCGCTATAAGTGATAAGTGTCTAAATGAGCGTGTTTTATGGGTGTATTTCATATATCATATCAGCACTTTTCTGCTCATTTCTCACTTATCGTATGTTTTTCCTCTAGTTTATGTTTTATTGATTATCTCACAAATTTATTGGTTTAAACATGAGGAAAAGCCAAGCTAGGAGCAAATTACACGAAGAGACCAACGCATAGGCGCAGACGGCTCAGAAAACGGAGTCCAAACGAAGAATCTAGAGCCGGTCAAAAAATAAGCCTGTACGTCGTGATAACAGGCGGACAACACACAAGTGCAACCTCCTGTTTTCAGGCGGACACACACAAGTGCAACCTCCTGTTTTCAGGCGGACACACACAAGTGCAACCTCCTGTTTGGAGGCGGACGAACCACAAGGCTACCGCCTATTAGGAGGCGGACATCACACAGCAGAGGCAATAGGCGGACGTCTCACACTCCAAGGCAACCGCCTATTAGCATGCGGACGGGAGGCGGACGTGAGTAAAACCAGTCGCGAAATAGTTTTCTTCTTCGCCGTCTGCAACTTGCCTCCGCTATCCATCTACTCCCGCACCGCCTACCTTATTTCCTCACGCGTCTCCAGCTCCTGTCCCCTGCAATTAATGAGCAATCAACGAGAGCAATCAACCGGCAATCAAATTCGTACGGATCTTCTTCTCCTCTGCCTCTATATAAACTCACTCCAACAGCACCATAAAAACACCACTCACCCATTCGCTTCCACTTATTTTCCTCCCGTAACACCACAACATTCCACACTCACGCAGTAACAAAAGAAATAGAAGAGCAGCAGTGAGAGCGAGAGCAGACCAGTTCTTCCTCTGAATTAATGTCAAAATCTGTCTGTGCTATCTTCTTATCTCCGTTAATGTCTGAGTAATTTTCTTTTGTATCCTAGGATGGGGGTTTGATTTCTAATATTACGTAAACAATATTTATCACCTGTCTCACTTGTTAACTTGTTTTAATTCCTTTCAACTAATATTGCTAAATGCTTTGCGCGACAAACGACTGCATTTATTTGGTAACTATCAACACATGATTTTGAGATAGTCTAAGTACCACCAAGGAATTAATCTTAGTATTTACACTCCGGATTGAGCAGGAAAATACTAAGGCTTTTATTAAGAGTTCGTAACCGACAATTATTAACTCTAATAGGCAATAAATAATTGAGACAAGGTTATAAATATGCTTAAGTAATTTAGGAAATTCCCCCGCTATCCTAGGATACATTTTTCAATTCACATCAATTAATTCACCTTTTTACTGTTTTTATTATATTTGCACTGATCAAACAACAAATCAAGCTTGCCTCCGGCTAAACCCCTTTTTACAGTTTTTAAGTAACTACCAAGACTAGGATAAATTGAACAATCTCCCTGTGGATACGACACTTGTTTTACTAACTACGACCGGGATTTGTTTGTAGCGCGACGTTTATAATTTGAGTTTTTAATTTCTTTTCTTTTAATTTTACACCAGTTTAACCACTCAGAAAATAACCTTCTGGAAATTGGCGCCGTTGCCGGGGAGATTGATTCCATCAATTTCCCTAGTTTCCGGTAGTTCACTCGCTATATTATAATAATCTGTTAATACTATTAAATTGTTAATCTCGGACATCTGACTTGGACATCTGGCTTAGGACATCTGACTTGGACATCTAACTTCGGACATCTTAATATTATTGTTATTATTTCTGTCATTTCTTTCCATTGTCATTTCTTTCCATGGTCCCTAACTACTAACTTAAAATTTCCTGTCATCTCTTTCCATTGTCCTTAACATTTAATTTCCATTGTCCTTAACATTTAATTTCCATTGTCCTTAACATTTCATTTCCATTGTCCTTAACATTTCATTTCCATTGTCCTTCAAATTTCTGTATACTAACTACTAACTTATAATTTCCAGTATACTAACTCCTAACTTTAATTTTCTGTCATTTCTTTCCCTTGTCACTTAATATTCTGTCATTTTACTTTTGTTAAAAAAAAACAAAAAAATATATCAGTGTTGTTTAACTAACGTTTATCAGCCTAACCAATATTTTTTGCTTTTCTTTATCTATTTACTAATTAATTTTGCAGTTTCTCACAAACCACAAGTTATCTTCTGTGCATGCCAAACACTCGAACCCGAGGCTCTCCACCAATCAGTCCGAGCCCCGAACCCGAGCGCACTTTATTACAAGCACAAAGAAACCTGAGAAACCAATCCATGGCCAATAACGAAGTTATAAATGAAATAGACCATGCAAATCAACCAGAACACAGTGCTCTCTCTGACTACCACCAACCGAATACCGAAGGAAGAGCATCAGCCATAGTTCTCCCTGAACTAACACCAGAAGAAGCCGGACGATGGGTTTTCAAAACCCACTACATCACCGCCGTCCGGGATCTAGGCAAGTTTAGTGGAGCGAACCCAGATGAAGCCCCAAATCATCTGAGTCTCTTCCTAGACTTTTGCAATTCCTTTGGTCAGACCGGCAACGTCAAAGAAAGAATCCGTCTACAACTATTTCCTCACTCATTATCGGATTCAGCAAACAGGTGGTATCGAAGCCTTCCCTCCCGATCAATCACCACATGGCTCCAAATGGCCCAAAAATTCCTTGCCAAATACTACCCAACCAGTAGAACAAGGCAATTGATCGGTGAGATCAACACTTTCTGTCAGGAGCCGGGAGAAACGCTGTACGACGCATGGGACAGATTCAAGGATATGCTAATGAAATGTTCCCACCATGGTCTCGACGATCAATCCCTCTGCCTGTCATTTTTCAATGGTCTAGATGATGGAAACCGACTACTCGTCAATTCCTCTGCAGGAGGAAGTTTCATGATGAAATCTCCTAAAGAAGGAATGGACCTTCTCGAAACCATGACGAGCAATACAAGACAATGGACGAGATCCAAAGGAAGAACACCACGAGCAGCAGGCCTACTCCACGTTGAGCCTACGGATCATTTATCAGCTCAGATCTCGTCCCTTGCAAAGATGGTGGAAAAGCTAACTACATCACAAAACGAAATCGTAAAAACAATAGCTTCCCCACCTGCAAGTTCACCACCAGTTCCACCTACAGAACGATGTGTCATATGCGCCGGTCCTCATGAAACTCATCAATGCGAAGGCAAAGGCCAGTACGAGGAAGTACAATTCATAGGAAATCGCCCCGGTAATTCCTACAATAATAACATCAACAACAACTATCCATGGAGAAATCACCTGAATTTCTCATGGAAAAATAATGATCAGAACCAAGGAGGGAAGAACAACAATTCCAATACCTATCAGGGAAGCCGACCCCAACCAAACTCTAATATGGGTTATAGAGCACAAGGTGCCCCTCCAGGTTTCCAACAACAACAACAACAACCATCTTCATCCTCTGTTGATCCAAACACGGAACTTAAAGAGATGATGAAGGGATTCATGTCCATAACTCAGAACCAGCTCTCTGCACAAGAAGCCTTCAACCAGAAAATCGAAGGTAAATTCAATCAACTTGCAGAACAACTTGCTCGAAGACCGCCAGGGGCTCTCCCCAGCCAAAATGAACCAAATCCAAGAGAGCAAGCCAAGTGCATCTATGTGAAGGAGCACGATGAAGAAAAGATGGAGGTGGCTAAAACAGTTAAAGTTCCAGAACTACACCCTTCCCTCCAAGAGTGGGTTGTAGCAATCGAAACTTCCAAAAGGAATGTAGCTGAACTTGAAAGTACCGCCAAAGTCTATAATAATCGCATTCAATCTGAGAATACCTACCTTGAGCACTTGGTGGCCGGTTATGAAAATGAAAAGCTCGACTTTGAAGAAGACGAAGAAGAGGTTAAGGCGATAACCTTGAGAAGCGGTAAGAAAACAAACGAAATTCACATCCCGCCAAGGTCAGAAGAATCCAAAGAGGATAGTGAAGAAAAAGTTGAGGTTCCAACAGAAAAGACATCTCCAAGCGTCCTCACTATTCCACCAGCTTCAAAACCATCTTCACAAGAACCGCCTATACCATTTCCCCACCGACTCCAGAAGCAGAAATTGGATAATGAATATGGTAAGTTTCTGGCAATGCTAAAACAACTAAACGTCAACATACAGTTTGTAGACCTCATTGCCAAAATACCAAACTATGCCAAATTCCTTAAACACCTCATATCCAACAAAACTAAATTGGCCGAAGTCGGTACGGTACCTCTCAATGTAGCTTGCTCAGCTATTCTGCAACAACCACTACCTTCCAAATGCAATGATCCGGGCAGCTTCACTATTCCAGTCACAATTGGTAGCACCTCATTTCCATACTCCCTATGCGATCTGGGTGCCTCCATTAATTTGATGCCCCTCTCCACTTTCAAAAAGCTGGGAATTGGAGAGATGAAAAAGACCAAGATGACCCTGCAACTGGCAGATGGTTCGGTAACATACCCAAGCGGAGTGGTGGAGGATGTTATCATTAAAGTGGAACACTTATACTTCCCATGCGATTTTGTCATTCTAGACATCGAAGAGAACTCCACTACACCTCTCATCCTTGGACGACCATTCCTTGCCACAGCCGATGTGCACATTTGGGTAGCCCAGGGGAAAATCACCCTTCAAGCTTATAACGAAAAGCTGGAGTTTGCATCAGGAAGATCTCCAGATAGCAAATCCAAAGATCTTAAGTTCGTGAGGGATACTCAATCATCATCATCCCCACTTCTCTTTGTCACCCTTCCAGACGACATGTCTATTACAGAGATACCACCACCAATCCCGGATGAAGAGCGGGATAAGAAAAGAAAACATGCATCCAGGTGGACACTCAAAAATACCATCGAGTCATGCTTTGGATCTCCTCCTCATAACCACCCCCCATGATCGATCCAACGACAAAGCATCTAGCCAAAGACGTTAAAGAAGGGCAGCTTTCCGGGAGGCAACCCGGACGAACTTATATGCTTTTTATGCTGTTTTAATTTTCAGGTTCCCTTTAATTTTGTTTTTGCTAACTCTTAACCCCGTTTATAGTATGGTTGCTTCTAGTGTTTTATGCAGGTGCAATTTCATGTCTACACCGCAACCAAGCTACGCTACTTGAGGCTGAAGCTCAAGTGTGGGGGAAGTCCAATACACGCTAGCAAAAATAATCTCAGGGGAGTACCAGTTTCTTTAATTATGCTTTTATTTAAATAAAATATGCAGAGGAGAGTTTATGTGCTTAAATGATTATTCGTGAGCTTCGTGTTCTCTCTATTTTATCTACTTACCGAAAAGGCCTTCTGAAGCCTTCCCTTTTTTCTGGTGAACAATGAGGACATTGTTCAAATTAAGTGTGGGGAGTGTGCCCTTTTCGGTGACATTTTATGCTAAAATGCTTAATCTCTCTGCTTATCTTTCGTTTGTTCAAATTCAATATCGTGGACCCTTTTATGTGGGTTGTTCTCTTTAAGAATAAATACTGTTATGAATTGTGGGATAAATGGTAAAAATGTACAAATTTTTTAAAATTTGATTACTTTGAGGAGCATTTTTATGCGGGTGACCAAATGATCTGAAATGGATGGATTTTATTACTCAGGGGTTCTTTCTGTCTTCTTCTTAGGATTGATAAGGGGTGCTTCTCTGTCAAAAAGGAAAAAATAAAAATAAAATAAATAAGGGACTGCGAGACACCATGGTAACCAACAAAGAGAGTTGGTGTTCTTTAAAATACGAAGGCTTAATGCCTACAATTATTCTCATCTCTTATGCAAAAGTGAAACAAATGCATAATTCTATTTTTCCTTTTGTTTTCTCCTCAATGCCCATTCTTGAGAGAAGTTGGCCATGGTAAAAGTTCTCAAAGTCACCTTAAATCAAGAAGCATTGAAGTACTCCGGATCATACCCCGAAACTCTAATTTTTATTTTTGCCCTGAGTACACCTATGCCACCAGTAGGTGATGGATCACACTCCTCTAAAAAGTTAAGATCATGTACTATGACTTCTTTATCCTACCCTTCATAATAGTATTTGTTAATATTGAGCATTCCCTACTTGCTTGGGTACATGGTTTTGCTTGAGGACAAGCAAAAGGTAAGTGTGGGGGTGTGATAAGTGTCTAAATGAGCGTGTTTTATGGGTGTATTTCATATATCATATCAGCACTTTTCTGCTCATTTCTCACTTATCGTATGTTTTTCCTCTAGTTTATGTTTTATTGATTATATCACAAATTTATTGGTTTAAACATGAGGAAAAGGCAAGCTAGGAGCAAAGTACACGAAGAGACCAACGCATAGGCGCAGACGGCTCAGAAAACGGAGTCCAAACGAAGAATCTAGAGCCGGTCAAAAAATAAGCCTGTACGTCGTGATAACAGGCGGACAACACACAAGTGCAACCTCCTGTTTTCAGGCGGACACACACAAGTGCAACCTCCTGTTTTCAGGCGGACACACACAAGTGCAACCTCCTGTTTGGAGGCAGACGAACCACAAGGCTACCGCCTATTAGGAGGCGGACATCACACAGTAGAGGCAATAGGCGGACGTCTCACACACCAAGGCAACCGCCTATTAGCATGCGGACGGGAGGCGGACGTGAGTAAAACCAGTCGTGAAATAGTTTTCTTCTTCGCCGTCTGCAACTTGCCTCCGCTATCCATCTACTCCCGCACCGCCTACCTTATTTCCTCACGCGTCTCCAGCTTCTGTCCCCTGCAATTAATGAGCAATCAACGAGAGCAATCAACCGGCAATCAAATTCGTACGGATCTTCTTCTCCTCTGCCTCTATATAAACTCACTCCAACAGCACCATAAAAACACCACGCACACCACGCACGACGGGAGTCTGAAGAAACCATTCACCACACTCCAACCCATTCGCTTCCACTTATTTTCCTCCCGTAACACCACCACAACATTCCACACTCACGCAGTAACAAAAGAAATAGAAGAGCAGCAGTGAGAGCGAGAGCAGACCAGTTCTCCTCTAAATTAATGTCAAAATCTGTCTGTGCTATCTTCTTATCTCCGTTAATGTCTGAGTAATTCTTTTGTATCCTAGGATGGGGGTTTGATTTCTAATATTACGTAAACAATATTTATCACCTGTCTCACTTGTTAACTTGTTTAATTCCGTTCAACTAATATTGCTAAATGCTTTGCGCGACAAACGACTGCATTTATTTGGTAACTATCAACACATGATTTTGAGATAGTCTAAGTACCACCAAGGAATTAATCTTAGTATTTACACTCCGGATTGAGCAGGAAAATACTAAGGCTTTTATTAAGAGCTCATAACCGATAATTATTAACTCTAATAGGCAATAAATAATTGAGACAAGGTTATAAATATGCTTAAGTAATTTAGGAAATTCCCCCGCTATCCTAGGATACATTTTCCATTCACATCAATTAATTCACCTTTTACTGTTTTTATTATATTTGCACTGATCAAACAACAAATCAAGCTTGCCTCCGGCTAAACCCCTTTTTACAGTTTTTACGTAACTACCAAGACTAGGATAAATTGAACAATCTCCCTGTGGATACGACACTTGTTTTACTAACTACGACCGGGATTTGTTTGCAGCCCGACGTTTATAATTTGAGTTTTTAATTTCTTTTCTTTTAATTTTACACCAGTTTAACCACTCAGAAAATAACCTTCTGCAATAAGTCCCACGGTTTGACCCCGGCCGCTTCTGTCTTCTATACCACTGCGACCGAGTTTTATTTGCAGCCCGACGGATATTTTGAGTATTAATTTCTTTCTTTTTATCAATTTCACCAGTGCTAATAACTCACGATAAATCCACTCTGCACCCGTCTTACCCAAGACGTTGGACTTGGACTGGAAGGAGAAGGTGGGTCTTGGAAAGATCCAGGAGCTGCTGGAGTTTTAAGGATGGGTTAAATTATTTCAGGAGCCCATCGATGTCTACACTGAGCTGCTCAAGGAGCACATGAGACATCTTGGAATGCTCCAGAGCGATGATGACGACAACTTCCTCATCTTCACGGTCCAAGGCATCACCATCAACATGACCAAGTCTTGGTTATGCAAGACTTTTGGTTTAGAACCAGAAGGATTGGTGGTTCCAAAAGAAACCACCTGGAATGACTTGGGACACAAGAAGGAAAAATGGTCCAGCTACTCAACCAAGGGGCCATGATGAAGAACTTCAATGCTATTAAGATGTCCATCTCGACAGGGTGCTCTTTAGTCTCCTCACCCACAACATCACCCCTAGAAATCAGCGCACTCACATAGTCAACGCTAGGGATGTTAGGCTACTCTACGCACTGAAGACCAAACAAAAGATTGATCTCCAAGCAATAACCCTGCTTACCATGGACGAGAGCCAACACGTGAACCAAGGTCTAGTGCACGAAAGAGTAGTGACCAAGGCGCTAGAACAATATGGAGTGGACACTGATGGGTTCTAAGAATTGTCGCGCACTGCTCAGGACAACATCTGTTTAGAGATGTTATCCAGAACGGGGATCAAAACAAGGGGAGGCAAGCTCGTGGTCGCTCAGAAGCCCACAAAGAGTGAGGACTCAAGGTTAGAGCCTCGACCAACCGCTAGAGCATCAGCACTCAAGAGGAAGAGAAGTCTCTCACCAGTCCATGACAGGTCGGGGACCAATCTGGATACTTCAGCTAGGGATGTTCTAAAGAGTGTGAGAGTTACTCTCACTGCTGTGTAGGCCGTCTCTAGAGAACCAAGTGTTCATCACATGATTCAAGGAGCTATAGACTTCATAGACTCCCATCTAGCCTGAGTGTTCTTCGTCTCTTAGAGACTTGAGTTATAACCGTGAGAAAAATTAGTTCTAAGTTAGATTTTTTTTTCATTTAAATATTTGTACTGCCATTAACTATCTGTTTCTTAAAAAATCTTTTGATATGAATAAAAATGCAGCTACCTCTTGTCGACTTGAATGATTATCTTGGTTATGAAATAATTTATTGTATTAGCTACTTCTTCCTTGATTAAAAAATTACAAAATGATCAGAGATATTTAGTCTCATCCATTCCACTAATCTTATCTCCTAACTTGACACCTAAAGAACCTACAGACATAGCCCATAACACGTTGCACCGAATTTATTACCACTCACAGAGCAGTCGTCGACACATATCATCAAGTACTTGCTCACTTCATTTACCACTCACAATCATTATTTTACATCTCACAAAATGGCACAAACTCCACAAAGCTCATGCAGCTCAAATGAACAAACAATACACTCCACCATTCGCAAGTTTATGTTCACTAAACACCCAAAGAAATACGTCGCCCAAAGCTATGTCCAACCAAACTCTGACTCACTTACAGCTTTGTCTATCACTTCAAGTGTTACTGGTTCATATACTCGTTCTCCACACTGCTTTGAGTTCACAATCAATTCTGATGAGTCAGACCTTCACACTACAGCCAAATCATCCTTGATAACTTCTACCCTAGCTGACAAGAAACCTTGGATCAAGATTTCCTTTTCAGAGGATGAACCCTTTGGCCTAGATGATATAGAATGGGATCTCCAAACTCGTCACTCTATCTAGCCTATCTTGATCATATTTTGTAGTTTGTAATCTATGGAATGTTATGGTCTTTACAAAATCTTACGTTGTGTAGTTGCTCCCTATTTTTGTTGTATGGTAAAGGGGGAAAGAAGAAGATATGTACTTGTGTGTTAATGACTATTGTCCATGTGTTGTGTAGTGTCTTAAGTGAAGAACTTTCTACTACTATGGCTATAGTAATAAAGTTATCTTTTGTTACGGAATTTAATTTGTTCAACTTTAACAAACTTTAAGGTAATCCTTCTTAGGGGGAATCTCTCAAATTTTCAAATTGCCAAGTACATATATTTTTGCATAGGTTGCCATCATCAAAAAGGGGGAAATTGTTAAATGAAGATCCTTTAAGTTTTGACGATAGCAAACCTTGTATTGTGTAATCAACATGTTTGTTAAGCTTTAATATTCAGATAGACATGCAAAGGAGTGGCTTTACACGTAAGGTTGCAAGCGCACTCGATTCATGACATGTGCCCAACCGGTCGGGCACCTGTCTGGGCGAGCTCACGCAAGAACTTCTAGCATATACAGCAAGTCAGGCACCGTACGAAGATATCTCTCATGCTTAAGAAGAAAATCAAAGACAAAAGACTGCAAGAGGATCAACACATTCATACAGACTCAAACATTCACACTATCAACTAGCACATGACAAGAATACAACTCATTAATATGCAAATGGACAAGATAAGTAAAGGGCTACTTATTAGAACAATTGCATAGCCATAATGAAGAATAAAGGAGCATTTTTGAGCATTTAATGAGCCAGAAAAAATCAGGCAAGTGGGGCACACAAGTGGAGCTCGACCAATCGAGAGGGCTGCCGCTGACGTGACCAACCGTAAGGCAACACGTAGTCTAAACGCCTTGAGATCAAGTTGAAGCCTCTCTACGAGTCTAGTGTGGTTGTTATATGAATAATAAAAGCTGTAGTCGACCCCTAGAGTTTAGGGATTTATTGGACAGTAGTTACATCTTAACTAAGCGTATATATACTTGCATTTATTTCATATGTAAGAAAGCCTGAACAATAGAGAAAAACAGAGAGATTTTCTGAGCAAGAGTGATTCAGACTTAAGTGTGTAAAGGCTAGAGAGTTAGTGAGCTGGTTAGGACTAATGTTGTGTGTCAACGCTTTGTATTTGGTAGACTTATCAGTCGGGGAGCGGTTGGGGAATTGTAGGCCGACTGTCAGGAGAGGGTAGAGGACTTTGGGATAAAGTCCTAAACTGTCTCGGAGTCCGTGTGTGGGGCGAGGGAGATTGAGTGAATTTCTTGTGTGTAAATTCTCTATCGAAATGGAGTTTCCAGTTTAAGTTTATCTCGTGTCTTTCCCTAACTATCAAAGTTTCATATAAGTCCACGACATGTCTACGACACGTCGGGGATGCATCAGGAGCGCTTGCTAGTTTCAGCTACAATGTTGATTTCCTCATTTATATCTTCGAGAAACCTGCCTTCACTTCTGAATTTATGACTACTCCGTTGCCTTATAATGGCTCCGTATTTGACGGAAATGTAATGAAAGATGTCCTGATCATTTTGATTCTTCCATAATTCATCGATGATCTGTCTAAATCTCGGGCCAGTTGCCCAACAATTTTTAAATTGAAAAGGCAAGGTCCCGTCTGTAACATTAGCAGAAGGTTGAGCATGATCAATTTGTGATCTGAACAACCCCATCAAACACTGCTGGAAAAAAGTCCTCTGAACAGCCCTATTAATTACAGTCAAAATATAAACCGTTACTTAATTGGTTGGTCAGGGTTAATTAATTACAGTTTGTTAGCTAACTATGATTTATTATTGGTCGAGGATTATGGACTTTATCATTAAGGGCTTTAAATTACGATTATACGGGCAAACTTAATTTAAATTCCTCAGGTGCACGTGCGGCCACACTGGACGACATCGTTTTACCCGTCCGTACCCCGCGTATAGTTGAACGATGACGTTTTTCAAAGGCGCGGGACTTTATATTACGGTTCATGTATAGACTGTAATCTAAAGTCAACTATTTCCGCATGCCTTGAACATTTAAAATATTATATAAAAAGCATTAATTCTAAACAATTGGTTTAATTTATTTTTGAATAATAAATTTTTATGACCAATATAAAAGACAGTGTTCGATTGTGCTTATAATAAGTATAAGACTCATGTCCCAATGGTCGGGGCTTGAAATACCCTGAACTTAAATATGGTGATTAAATAAATCTAATACGGTATTTAAGGGCCAAATAGTGCCTAAATAATATTGGAGAAGAAAATAAAGCCAAAAGAAAAGAGGAAACGCTTAAAAAGCGAAAAACGCAAAATAAGTGTTATGTGACCATAGGAGGAATACGACCTAGACAATGGTCTTAGATGGATGTACAAGGCTTAATAATGCCTAAATAATATACGGGAACAATTACCGAAGAAAAACGGATCCATAAAATGAATTAAAAACGCTAAAAAAGCTTTAGCGTACGTTTTTCGAGAAAACCCGAAAACATAGCTTTGAGTGGTCAAATGGACCTGTAAAAATTATGGTCAACCAAATAACTATAATTTAACATTAATGGAAGCTTACGAACCATGAAAATTAATTCAACGAGGAAATTCCAGAAAACGGGTTCCGGTGAGTGAATAGTGTAAAAACTAGAACTTGTGGGGTGTTAGTGTAATAAAACCAAAATTACTCCCCCATTTGTAAATAAAAATCAGAATTTGTATGTGTGGGCTATGTGGGACGGATGACTACTCCCCCCCCCTTCCTTAATTCATTTTATGCACAAAAGGACAAAAGCATAAAGCAAAAAGTAAGTTAAAACCCTCACACACACTCTCTCTCTCTTCTCATGCTTTCCTTTCCCAACGTGAGACTCCCCTCTATTTCCTTCTCCTTCTGATTCTTCTTCTTCCTCACGGTAATATGGAGCTTCTCAAGAGCTCCCATGGCTACTTCACTATCTTCTCATGCCCAAGCTTCATTAAAGCCCCAAATCAAAAATAAATTGCATATTTGAACTCCCCTCACCAAGCTCTACATTCCCCTCTTTTCAAAATCCCAAAAGCTTGAAGTTCATCTCCATGGGTATAGCCCATTTGAAGAGAAAGTTGGTGTTTCTTGGAGCTTGGAGTCTCCTCTTCCATTTAAGGTAAAAAGTTTCAAGAGTAAAACTCATCTTCCACAATTTCCTTACCTTAGCCAATTTTGGCCTCTCATGGAGTCGTTTTTCCCCTTGTATGAGTATTGTTCCAATCCACAAAAGCTTAGTGGGAGTTATTCCTTGATTCAAGACCAAATACCATCTTAGAGTTTAAAGGTAAACCCCTAAATTTTGAGCTTGGAACACCTCCTTTTAATCTAGAACAAATAATGATTCTAAGTGTCTTTGCTTGGTCTCACTTCATCTTGGGGTATCGATTTGGAGTTGGTCAACTCCATGGCCCTTGGCCAATTTTCAATCAAGACAAAGGAGAAGAGAAAGAAGAGGAGTGAAAGGAGAGAAGGCTTGTGAATATTAGGTAAATAATCTACCTTGGAGCCTAACTTAATGCTTTTAGAATTTTGGGATGGGAAGTAATTGAATGAACCCACAATTTCTGTTAAAGATGTACTTGGTGGTAGTTGAGAGAGTTGTGAATTAATGCTTGATTTAAGGGCCTAAGAGCCATGCATTTTATGATTTATGCATTATGTTGTATTTGGAGAATTTGATGAGCCTTGGAGAATTTTTGTGTGTTGTTAGAACCCACTAAGGGTTTGGTTAGTTGTTAATGGAATTAAGTGATGATATGAGTTTTGGGCAATGTTAGAAAAGTAGTCGGGTTATGGCAAAATTCCAGTAGAAATCTAAGTGATTTAAGTGATGTTTTGAGTGAAGAAGAACCTAGGTGTTTATTAAGTGGATTTGAGTTGATTAACAACCTTGGAATGGTATTTGGAGAACTAGAAAGAGAAGTGTAAAAAAATCTGTAGTAAGTTAGTGTATTAGTCCCTTGGAGCTTTGGAGAGAAACTAGGTTGTATGACATTGAAAGAAAAGGGTGGACTTGGGTGTAGAGAATGCATTTATCTAGGACGGAATTGTAATGGTCAATAAGTAATTTGGTGAAGTTGGTAGAAGGTAGTAACGCACCAAGAGGAAGTTAGAAATGCACAAGTGTGCGAAGTGCAAAAATGCAAGAATGAAAATGTAGAAATTAAGTAAGTATGGAGGTAAAGATTGGACCAATGACTTGAGGTGATTTAGGACATGATTAAGAGTGTTTTAAGGTGTTTAAACATGTGGAAAACTTATGGAAATATTAGGGAATGATTAGGTGTGGATTAAGGTTGGAATTGGGGTTGAAAATTGAAGTTTTAACAGCTTTTTAGCAGGGTCCGGGACTTAGGGGCCGGACCAAGTCCCGGACCAAGCATAAAAATGCCCCGAGAGTTGACAGAACAGGTGGTTCGGGACCCTAGTCCAGAACCAGGACCCGGCCAAGCAAGAAAAATGGCCGAGACTTATGCAGAACATTGGTCCTGGACTTTGGACCCGGACCATGCCCAAAATGTAACCAAGAGTGCTTTAAAGGTGGTAAATGATAGGGGATTGATTGGTAATGGTTTTAGATGATGTTTAGGCTTTGTTTGGTGACTTGTAAAGGTCCTAAGAAGTGTAAACAAGTGCTAGAAGTGAGTGAGAAGTAAGAACATAAGTTGACAGGAGTAAAACTAAGAATGACGGGACAACGGGGTAAGTACAGGAGTAGTAATTATTTACCTACCGTACGGTATTGTTGTTAATAGAACCATTTGACATGTAATCAGTTGATCAAGTATGAACCGAGCAAGGTGAGGTGACCCGGTAAAGTTAAACCATGGTGTAAGGTATGATTTTCTCATGCCCTGTATGCTACCATGGCTACTCTGATTTGTGTGTTTGTGTGCTATGTGACCACCTAAATAAGATAAAATGCACGAATCGGATTTATTTGTGTGTTTGTTTGTGTGGATGAAGTGCTTGGATGTGAATGTGTACTATAGATCGATTCATAGTTGAGTCGTTTTGCAAATAACGAAAACGTGAAAACACACGAAAACGATCAAACCAAGAAACGATAATGCAAACCTATGAACTCACTAGAACGTGAGAGAGTGGAACAGGACTAGTAAACTCCCGATAACGATAAGAGAACCGAATTGAAAATAATCCACCAAACAAATTGTAGTGGAACTATGTAACGAACCTCTACTTGGAGGATAGTGATAGTTCGAAAGTATGAACCGTTGAAAGAAGTAAACGATAGATAAGGGACCACCACACTCCCTTAGAAAAAAATAGTCGACCCACAATGAGAGGATCCGACTAATATGAACAATATCCTAAACATGAGAGTATTCGATACGCTGGGGGAACCTTTAAATCTGAGAATACTAGACATTGGAATTTCCCTAAGCTATTAGAGGATATCGAGAGAGATACTTCTAGGCTAATCCATGAGATTGTATTTATAACTCTGAGAGAGGAGTGTTGGGAAATTGAGTAGTCCGGTAGAGAAACGAACATTTGAGAATTTGAGGAGCTAAGTGTATAGCTCCGCTTGTAATTGTAAGCCCGGTGGTGAGTCTTGTGTATGACTCTGCCCGGAGGTCATGGGTAATGACTTGAAAGATATCCAGTAAGTATGTAATTGAGAAGCGAGAAGTGAATATGTAATTGAGAAGCGAGAAGTGAGTATGTAATTGAGAAGCGAGGAGTAAGTAAGTAATTGAGAATCGAGAAGTAAGTATGCAATTGAGTAGCGAGGAGTAAGTATGTAATTGAGTATCGAGAGTAGAAAATTGAGTATGGAGAATCGAGATGGAGACTCGTAGTATTTATGAATCTAGGAGAGCTTGAGTAAAAGTAACCCAAGAGAGTGGGTAAGACAATGAAGAATTGAATAAGGCTTGGTGAGGTAGAAACCCTCAAGGCCTAAGAGTAGGATACATTAAACTAACCACTTGATATCGTGTGAGTTAGTGTTTGTATTCTATGTTGAACATTGGTTGTGTTAATGTACATATATAATGTATGTTGTCTGCATGTTGATTGAATAAAATGAATCGCATGTTCTCAACCAAAATAGTCGGTGAACTCCCGTTAGCACGCGGGGTATGCGAATTTCATATGCAGCAATTTGCTGAGCCCCTAGGGGCACCGTTTTTATTTTCCAGGTACTTGAAGTTGAACACCGTTCGAGTGTAGGACTGGGGCGGTTGTATAAGCTTGGGTAGTTTATTAAGAACTTGTATTGACTTTGTAAATGTAGACGTTGGTTATAAGCCCGAATTGTAACCGGTGAACTTGAGGAATTTAGATACTCGGTGTAGTGTTGAATGGATATTGCATTTGTATAAGAATTCATTTGAAGTTGTAATTGTACTAAGATTCGACTGAGGAATTGGGAATGTGTTGTTGGTATAGTAGTACTCGGTATATTCAAGTTCATCAGACCGATAGTATGTTATATTTGTTGCTGGCCTTGTTAGTCACGTGGGTGACTAACGACATTGTACACCCCCCGTTGTGTATGAAATATCCACTACGAAGGTAAGTAATTCTGAGATAATGAAGGGATTAGCGGTAGGGGTGTTACAAAAAGTGGTATCAGAGTGATACTTCGCTCTGATGGTTGAAATACCGAGTTTAGGAAAATACCGAGTTAGGAATTAGAGGCTTAGAGCTAAGGGTTGAGTGTTAGCGTGTGAGGTACGCTAGTTAGGAATTTCCAGCCTGAACTGGATACCTAAAATAACCATACCCACCCTTCACATCCCCTGTTGTAAAGTTTGGGAAAGAACGTCGGAGAGATGGAAAGACCTCTCACACTCGGGTAAAACCCAATCTGGCAGTTACAAATAAACTTGTAAAGAGAAAGAACCTGTCATATGGTAGATTCTGAGAACCGGAAATCCTGGTGACAGTTTCCGTTGGAACAACAACAACCACACTTAATGGTAGAAGGTTAAAGATCCTAACCATAGGATGATGAAAGTTATGGCACCATGGGGCGACGTGCTTCACAGTCATGAGAACCATATGTAGCCGGCAAGAAGGGAAGCATGACCGCACAAAAGAGAGTCTGCGGACTGCAAACGCTTGCTAATACCATCAACGGTATACAACCGACTAAGGAATTTGTCGAGGTTGGATTAACTCCAAACCTACAATGCCAGAAGGCAGTAATACCTGAACAACATAGTTCAATCAACCAGGAGGGGATTCATGGATCTCACAACCGCAGGACTACAACGTAGCTCCTAAGGATTAGTCAAGCCTCGTAACCACCGCAAAGGCGTGGAAATTACCAATGAAGCATTGGGTTAACGACAACCATGAGAAGAACACTGAGAAGTTACTCAGGAATTGATCACTAAGATCAAGAGATCAAAGGAAGATCCAATAAAACCACCAAATTCGGATGGAAACGATACCGTAACCAGTATACGTTAACCTGAAAAACAACCTACCCGCGCACTTGCCCAGGGCAAGTGCATCTAAGGCAAGACAATTGGAAGATTTTTAACAACCCACAAATACTTACTAAAGTACCGTGATGACAAATGGAGCAAATATAGGATCACCAATCCTAAGAACTTGAAATAACGAAACCTTGGAATGGCCCGACGGCCCGACCATCATATTAACGAACATACCAGTCAGCGAGCAGCTAGACTTGGTCAAGACCTCAGACATGGAAATACCAAGAAAATTCTCTTTCAAACCCAAGATCTTTCTTTCAGACACAAACCTTTCTTTTAAGACCTAAACATTTCTTTTTAAACCTCGGATTATTAAAACCAAGCCAGAAAAATCACGGTGAGTATCATGGAATGATACAAGAGGATTTGACAATAGAATACTTTACCTAGGCGTGTGACGAGCACTACGAGTGTACCCAAATACGGGATATGAGACGACCGCACTCGGAAGGAGCTTGCGGGCCTGACAGACCCTTTTGTGAGCTAGTCAGGTAAGTGGTGACGTGCCAATAAGGTACCCCACATATGTATACAAGTGGTGTACGAAACACGGGAAGTAGTCAACTCCGTTCTACGGACCATAAGGTAAACTTGAACTAGAACAGTTGGATACCTCGGACGAACGAAGGAACTTAGATAAGCTACGAATCCAAAGAGACAAGAGCCCACTCCAGGAGGATGATTAAGTGTTTAAAGTGTGAAAAGCACTAACAAATGAACAAAGACATTGGACATGTCTCAAAAATCTTGAAGTAAACGCATGGAACAACCGGAACGAATACCCGGTCTAAACAAATTAAGCAAATGCCTAACATTAACACGTCGATGTTCAATGGGCAAGATAAAATACCCAGAGTGATCATCTAAGGTACCGGAGGATACCATTCGCCACCGGAGAGAATATCAAACCGGTCAATAACGTAAGAGAAGCATTCATGGTCTACCCTAAGGACTGGAGATGTTGTAACCCTAAACGGGACAACTTGAAATCTAGAACCATAATGCGGAGTAGACTGATCATACTCATAAGTTAGCCAAAGGTAATGGCATAATGATAAGTGAGAAATACATCTATTTTTAGAGCTATAATTCTTCCCATTTTCATAACAAATCATGTCGTATTTCTCCCTTATCATATGTTTTTCTTAGATTTATGTTTTGATATGAACTGATACATTTTATGTGTCAAATGCAGTAAAAAGTCTTGGAATCACATAGTTTATTTCACAAGCTTTCCAACGCAACAAACAGTGAGTGAAACGGAGTTAAAACGAAGAATCTGGAGCCTATCGAATTTTGCAAAGGAAATATACACGTCCACCTTTGCGTCCTTGTTTGCGTCCGACCATATATGGCTGGACACAAACAAGGACACACGTTAACAACGCACGGACATTTACACTAGAAATGTGTCCACCCATATATGGCCGAACACAAACAAGGACACATTTACACTAGAAATGTGTCCGCCCATATATGGGTGGACACAAACAAGGAAGCGTAAACCAACAAATGTGTCCGCCCATTTATGGAAGGACACAACCAAGGACACAAACAAGGACGCATTAACTTGACGTATGAAACCTGTCCGCCCATTTATGGAAGGACACAACCAAGGACACAAACGCGGACGCGTGTAAATGCAGCCCAGATCCAGAATTCACGCGACTGATTTTCTTTCGGCGCCATTTTCTCCATTTTCTTCTTCATTTGCGGCGCCTACAAACACATCTATCTACCCCATCAGCAATATCAGGCGCCGCACTCCTTAAATTCCTCACGCGTGCTCCAGCCCTGTCTTCTTTCTCTTCCTTTGCTCTATAAAAACCCACGCTCCTTCAATCTTCTTAATCATCCCTTCCTAAATCCAAAGTTCATCAAAGCTCATCAACGTTCATCAACACTTACTCTCCCACCATCCATACTCCATTCTTCATCCTTTTCCATCACCAAATTAGTCTTACGCTGTTATTTTCCAGAAAACCAACGAAGAACTACGTTCTGCACAAACTCAGACGCGAACTCCATTAAAGGAGCTGCGTCCGGATTTGTGTCCAGCTAAATAGACCCGGACACAGTCTACTTTTGCCAGTTGGTTCGTTATTCTTCATTCTACCTGTTTGTCATCATTTTGAGGTCGGCATAATCACGGAGACGAGCCCGGAAGCGAAACAACTCTCCCCAAATAGAGTTCCTTATTTTCTTTAACTTTACTCTGTTTTAATGTCTATCTTATTGTTGATGTTTGTTTTTATAATTATGTGTGATTAATAAACTTAGACTCCTGGGTGTGGAAGCGAGCCTATTTTATATACTTGTGTTATGTAAGCTTTCCACTATAATTTATCTAAGCAATATTTTGATTCTTGTCTTTAATGCGCTTTAATCTTCTTGTACAATTATTAAAGTGATATTTGTAGTTCTCTTGTTAAAATGCGTTGCAGAGACAAGGGTCTAGACATAGGAAGTCAAAACGGGTTAACGACTAGAAGCGTGTCTCGCCTATAGGTTAATCTGTCTCCAATAGGAATTAGTAATAAAGCGAGTAATTTATAATGACTTGGGCAAGGATTGCAGCTTGTTGTTTAAGTTAGTCAGGGTTTATTGTACAAGGACCGGTCAATGAACTAATTAAGATTCCTGAGTTTATTGCTAAAGTGGGAAAGTTTATATTGATATAATTGGATAAAATAGGTGAGCGGAACAACCCATGATGCTTCTTTAAAAACAAAAGATTTACAATTTCTATTTCTATTCTGTTCTGATTAATTGTTTGTATTACTGTTCAAATTAAGTTTTCAACTTCTTCTTTCTTTCAAAAATGATAAAATCTGTTTACTAGAAATCTCAATCATTTTACTACACTATCAGTTATCCACAGCGAGGTCCCCAAGAGTTCGACAACCCCATAAATCCACTATTCCGCAAAACTATAGGTACACTGCCTAAGTTGTAGAAGTAGTCACATATTTCTCTAACACATAACATGATAACACCCAGGAGCAATCCTTGAAGGGTGTCAAACTAAATGTCATGATAAAAACACAAATGTTAGAACGAACACTCGGTGAGAACACTAAAGGGTTCCCACTTGATAGGGGATACCCTAAATTGACAATCGGCACCGACAGTATCAAGATACCTGAAGGGCCATTAATAAACGGAAGCACAATGCTATGATCTTATCATGGAGCCCAATAATACCTCCAAGCCATTTGATGGCACACTGGGAAGCAATGCTTGCAAAAAGCATAAAATGAGCAGAGCTCTAGGCAACGTGACTTGTAAGCCGTCAACAACTACAATACATAGATCCAATGGTTATAAAACCTACCGTGAACCATAGGGGAGTTGCCAAGAACGGCACTAGTGAGATTGTTTAATAGATAACAAGCGAGGATACCGCTCGTTAATGTGAGACCGCAAGAGCGGTGAACACATAGACTCCAAAGAAGAGGATGTCATCAGTGAATGTCTAAAAATACACCTCTTTCAGAACTACCAACGTAGTGAAGCTTAAGCGTACAACTACTACCAAGCGATGTGGAAATAAGCTGTCATAGCAATTATTCAAAACCGAGTAGTAATTGGTTAAGAAGAAACATCGTAGATGTATTACATTAAGTGTAAAGTCAACAACGCTCAAGGAGCTCAGAAACATAAGTATAATATAATATGTAATCAGCCAAATAAATGGCGAGCCATAGTACGAAGGGCAGAAATACAAGAGCAGAAGCTAATATAATAGCTGGTGCCATGGAAACCACAGTTGTGGAAATATGAATATGGTGCGTAATAATCGACCAATGTACCTCAGTAATCACACAATGCTAAGGAGTTGTTAAATACAAGAGGGCAGACAGACCGGGCAACAAGCCAGGAGTCTACACCAAGTGATGAAGCACCTCATAAAGGAAGCAATGTTCATTCCTATTGTAATCACATAAGAGATTTACTGCCAAGGGTTTACGCCCCTGCACTCTGTAGGACTGAGTGTATTGCACTTGTGCAATTAAAGATCTAGTGGGATAGCTAGGAATATGGGAAAATGTCAATCGTGGTAAATCCTTCTTTTCACCAACGAACATGGCACAAGCCAGTTAAGCGGAAGCTTCAAAATAAACCGTGTGGCCTAAGGCTAAAGAAACATGAGGTGAATCCCATTGGAATAAAAACGGAAGGAAACCTATGAATATTTAGAGAATCGATGCATAGAAATGCAAGGTCGTACATGTAAAAGAACATGTGTACAAAACCAATTAAGTGGGCATAATTCAGAAGCCACTGACAACAGAGGAAGCACTACAACCAAGTAGTGGGTCAACCTCAACCGACAATAAGTCGGAGGAACCCAGTGAATAATCACAGAAGTACACAACAGTATGCACAATGGACTTCCAAAAGAGTTGGATAGACATCTGAAGCTCATTGAGTTCACATATGTTAAGGGATACCACGCTTGATTGGATAAACCTTATTCCCAAGATAAAAAGGGATAAAAGGGTGATGTAAAGCACATTGAGCATAACAAGAAGGGCAAATAAACCTTAAGTTGTCAGGGTCGTGCAGTAGAAGCTAGTGGGCCCAGAATTCTAAGGTAGAATGGCTAATTATCAAAGCCTTAAAGCCTTTTAGGCTAGAACCGAAACTGGTTAAGAGTTGAATAACTCCGATGAAAATTCTTGATGTAGGGACTAACCGGTAATACAGTTAAGACCCTTTGATCAAGGAACATTGTATAATAGACCGCATGGAAGTAAGAACACTCCATGATGGCTGAACGCCTTAGACCAATGTCCAATTTTGACACATGGTAGATTACATGGGCGTAATCCCTTTTTAAGGGGGGTGAAGCGAAAACCGTGAAGTGTATATTTTACGTGAGAGGTGCATAAACTACAATGCGCATAGCACAAAGAAATTTGTTTTGATGATTGATACTTATGTTACATAAACATTTGTATTCACTCATGGTTTAAATTTTGGTTGTTTGTCAAATTGGAAGTGGAAAGGAGTAGAGAAACTCCATGGGAATGAGAACCCTGATTGAGGATAGTATGAGATATGAGCCGGTATGAAACCGGTGTTGAGAAATGAGTACGTTGGGTGATTTGATGAGTATAAATTAGTATAAAACCGATGTTGAACCTAGTGGGAATTAATCCCCTAGGTGACTTGACTTGATTTTATTTGACTGGTGAACAACTAGAGGATAGAAATATTAATTGGAATTATGCTGTTGAATTTCCTAGGCATAGTAATTGAAGATAAATTGAGTAACAATTAATGAGAGGATTAATAAGTGAGGAAAAGAATTCTAGAAATTGGAAAATGTATGTGTGTGATTATGAGTAGAAATATAAAAAGATAGAAGATGAAATAATGATTGACTAGCTATTTGTGTGAAATTGAGTGGGAGGTGGAACTTGATTTGCTAGCGTTCAAGGGAAACCAAACACAAATTGGGATGGAAGGATAGTTCAACACCAATGCTGATCATATCGGGGTTGAATGAATCTCCCTATAAGTGGTCACAGTAATAACACTAGTAATAGGTGTAATTATCATAAAGTGGAATTTGGAGTTGTATGGAGTTTTCAAAATGAATTTCCAAACTGATTTGGTATAAACGATTTTTTTCAAATCGAGAATGAGGACCGGTTTTGAAACCGCTCCCGCGGGTGCTAGTTGGACCTTCCCATGGCTAGGCGCCGGTATCAGGTCGAAACTCGGGAAGTAAGGCTAGTTGTGAGCCGGTGGAAGTGATGATTAGTTTTGAAACCACTACAACGGATGAGCAACGGTACTAAGTGACCGGTAGGACATTTGTAGTGTGTGATTTGTATTTTTCCAAGGGCACTGGGACAGAGTAGTCCTGCAGTAAGTATGAGTAATAGTGCCAGTGGATCTCTAGAGGTGCAAATGAATTTGATCAGAACCAAATGACCATAGAGCCAGAAAGCGTAAGTGCCCAATGTCATGACGGCCGTGAACCATAAAGCGTAAGTTTTCAAACGTGACCGGTACCTGAGGGATCACTCGACATGGAAGAGGATGGTACCTTCTTTATTTGCGGATGGACCCCATGGAGAGTTTGGAAACGGATATTTTTGATTGCTATGCATGCAGTGACATGTTGTTTGGATGTGTGGTATACATCTAGTCAGACATTTGGAGTCTGTCAGGTTATATAGAGGATATAACCTCAGCATAGAGTACCTATGTGAGTAACAATATTAGATTCACCAACTTTGAGGGCAAAGTTCTTTAAGGGGGGTTGATTGAAATACCCCGAACTTTAATATGGTGATTAAATAATTATAATACAGTATTTAAGGGCCTAATAGTGCCTAAAGAATATTAATGAAGAAAATAAAGCCAAAAGAAAAGAGGAAACGCTTAAAAGCGAAAAACTCCAAAATAAGCGTTATGTGACCATAGGAGGAATACGGCCTCGAAAAGGGTATTAGATGGATGTACAAGGCTTAATAATTCCTAAATAATATACAAGAATAATTCCCGAAGAACATGGATCCATAAAATGAATTGAAACGCTAATAAAGCTTTAGCGCACGTTTTTCGAGAAAACACGAAAACATGGCTTTGAGTGGTCAAATGGACCCGTAAAAATTATGGTCTACCAAATGACTATAATTTAACATTAATGGAAGCTTACGAACCATTAAAATTAATTAAACGATGAAATTCCGGAAAACGGGTTCCGGTGAGTGAATAGTGTAAAAACTAGAATTTGTGGGGTGTTAGTGTAATAAAACCAAGATGACTCCCCCATTTGTAAATAAAAATCAGAATTTGTGTGTGTGGGCTGTGTGGGACGGATGAATACTCCCCCTTCCTTAATTCATTTTATGCACAAAAGGACAAAAGCATAAAGCAAAAAGTAAGTTAAAACCCTCACTCTCTCTCTTCTCATTCTTTCCTTTCCCAACGTGAGACTCCCCACTCTTTCCTTCTCCTTCTGATTCTTCTTCTTCCTCACGGTAATATGGAGCTTCTCAAGAGCTCCCATGGCTACTCCACTCTCTTCTCATGCCCAAGCTTCATTAAAGCCCCAAATCAAAAATAAATTGCATATTTGAACTCCCCTCACCAAGCTCTACATTCCCCTCTTTTCAAAATCCCAAAAGCTTGAAATTCATCTCCATGGTATAGCCCATTTGAAGAGAAAGTTGGTGTTTCTTGGAGCTTGGAGTCTCCTCTTCCATTTAAGGTAAAAAGTTTCAAGAGAAAAACTCATCTTCCTCCATTTCCTTACCTTAGCCGATTTTGGCCTCTCATGGAGTCTTGTTTTTCCCCTTGTATGAGTATTGTTCCAATCCACAAAAGTTTAGTGGGAGTTCTTCCATGATTCAAGACCAAATCCCATCTTAGGGTTTAAAGGTAAACCCCTAAATTTTGAGCTTGGAACACCTCCTTTTAATCTAGAACAAATAATGATTCTAAGTGTCTTTGCTTGGTCTCATTTCATCTTGGGGTATCGATTTGGAGTTGTGATAAGCCGTAGACTTATCATATTTTATGGGTTAGGTTAGTTAATATATATATTATATATAATATATATTCTTATTATATAGGTTAAATATATGTATTTATGTTTTATGTGTTAAAGTATTATTTGTATAGACTTATGTTTTTGTGAGTTTTCTGTGCAAGGAATGATTTTTCTAGGTAAAAGTTCAAATGATGCCGGACTCCATGCCGGATAAAACCTGCACGGCACGAGCATAGATCAGAAAAGGAGCTTTGCCAGATACGATGTCGGGTAAATTCTATTCGACATAGGTGTAAAGTCGCTTTGGTTGACCATACGACAGCACGGTGTTCCACGTGATTTCCAACCGCTGCCGGGTACGATGTCGGGTATCTCCTACCCGGCATATGCACTGTTTCGCGCGGAATTGGCGGTTTCGACCGTTAACAGTTGGGCACATTTCCCACGTGTGCCGGCTACTGATGACCCGGCACGATGCCCGGCAAGGGACGTATTGAAGCCCTATAAATAGGCCGAGAGTCTACATCATTTGACACACTTCAACATACCAAATACACTCCATTCATTACTCCATTTCCGCCTCATTCCAAGTGTTGGTGTCCAAGGAACTTCTACGGATCCATCCACATGAAGAAGAGAAGATTCCCTTTTCGGGTCAAGGCTATAACCAATCTCCTTCTCCCTTATGTATTTTCTTCTTTATTTGAGTGGATGGTGAATTAGGAATCCTTGTTAGGGTTTGGTAAGGGATGAGTTCTTCCTTGTAAACACTTTGCTCATTCAATACATATATATATATATATTTTATATATATATGATTCATATTTCCACATAAGGCGGAATGAGATCGCTACTTGTTCTCCTATCTTCTAAATTCCACTTGAGGTTCAAAAGACAAGAGTGTTTTTGGTTAAGGAATCTTAGTGGTCTGTCACCGTGTTAGATGCAGAGGTGTAGATGACAACACCGAAAGAGTTAAATAACCTTATCCATTTTCATTATTTCAGTCGAATACTGACGAGAGATTGTTGGGTTCGAATTTGGATAGTGAGTCCTTGGTTTCGGGGTTCGAAACTGGGATAAAAATTCACATTTTGTTCTTGCCGGGTCTAGTGCCGGGTTGGTTCTGTCCGGCACATTCAACGTCTTTGAATATGTCGTGCATCAACTATCCGGCAGGATACCCGGCACGTTCATTTGTTCGGGTGATTTCAGAGACTTGTTATGTATTGGATGTTCACAGTGGTACTTGGGGTTGATCTAGTCCCGAATCATACATTTAGATAGGTTTTATTTAGTTATTTTAGATTAGAATTACATTTACTTTTCCCCCTTATTATATTAGAATAGGCTTTTGCCCGGATTAGGACTAGTTTTCTATAAGTCCCGTGGGTTCGATACTCTCGGTCGTAATATATTTACACTATACTCCGACCGGGTTTTATTTGCTACCCGTAGTAGAGTTGTAGGATTTTTTTATTATTTTATTCTTTTTATGTATATAGTTTTTCCTACAATTTTCCCTTTAGAAAATTGGCGCTGTTGCCGGGGACTTGGAATTAGTCCAAGTCCTAAATTCGGTAAAACGCCCTATTCTTTATTCTTTATTCTTTGATTTATTTCGCCTTTAGTTTTTTGCAAATTTGAATGTGCCGTGCATAATGCCAGACATCTGATGCCCGACGTACTCGGAGGAAGTCCGATGCGAGACAGGTTTTACCCGGCATGATGTCTGGCACGTTCAAGTTATTTTCAAAATTCGTAAAATGTTAAAATTCTTCATGATTTATATCTTTGCACTGATTCTTTCACTTTTGTTTATTTTGCTCTTCTAATACTCCTTTTTATTTTGTTTCTTCAAATTCGATTTTAGAAGAAGCCGGGTTGAAGGCCGGGTATTACCCTTCCGGCAGTTTAGAGGAAGTCCCTAGCCGGATAAGACACACCCGTCACACAACCCGGCAACAAGTCTCAATTATTATTTTGCATACTTTCAAATTTTTAGAGTGTTTCTTAATATTTCTTCCACTCGCTCCTCCATTATATCTCTCTCTTCTATTTTCTGTCTTACTTATTTCTTCTTTTCAAAAAAAAAAAAATTGGACTCGCCGGGCGCAAAGCCGGGTAAAATCAACCCGGCCTTACTGGAGGAAGTCTAATGCCGGGCTACGCACACTCGACATCGTGTCCGGCATTCCGCATTTTGTTTCTTTTATTCATTCTATAATTTTAATTTAGTAATTACCTTATTATCTAATTAGTACAAATATTATAACTTGGTGTTTCCTTCTCTTGAATATTTAAAAGGTGAATGCTTCTTCGGTCAACGAGTACTTCTGAAAATTTAGTCAACTTTGATCCGGAGATCGAGAGAACCCTACTTCATACTTTAAGGCAACAACGAACCCTACAAGAAGCAGCTCCTACACAAATGGCAACACCAACTGTCCGAAACATTAACCGACCTTCCAACCAAGGCCAAAAGCCCGCAATCGACCTCCCTCTCCTTCCACAAAACGAGTACGATGAATGGCAAAAACTTAAGCCATATCATCAAATCTGATGCATCAAGGAGTTGGGTATGTTCGACGGTACAAACCCGGACGATGCTTTGCTCCACATCACCAAATTCTTGCAACACACAAATAGCGTAACCTCCACAAATAATGTCCTCCAATACGCCAGACTTTCTCTCTTCCCCATAGCCTTACGGGGAACGCCAGCAAATGGTACCACAGTCTGACCCCTAGTACCATCACCACATGGGAGGACATGGCAACCAAGTTCTATGATAAGTTCATGCCTCCAAGTCGCACCCTGGTGATGATCGCCGAGATTTACAATTTCAGACAGCCTAGCTCGGAGAACATCTGTGAGACTTGGGATAGATTCAAGGGGTTGCTGCGCACATGTCCACACCACGACCTCACCAAGGAACAACTATCTCAGTTGTTTTACAAAGGATTGGTCAATCAATGCAAGACGATGATCTTATCCTCCCTTGGTGCAGACATACTGAAGAAGCCTGGAGATCAATTCCTTAGTGGGGTTGAATCTCTTTGAGAAGAGATTAGAGATTGGGCCACCGGTGGAACTAGGTGTGGTACCGTTGGTTTATATCAAGTGGGAGAGGGCGATGCTAAATTTGACAAACTGATGCAAAGTCATAAGCAGTTGTTGGAGAGCAACGCTCAAACTTCTACGAAGGTTAGCGCTCTACAGAAGGTGGTGGAGCAAATAGCGATGAACAAACTTCCTCAACAGGCGAACATGGTTAGTGCACGACCACACGCTCCAAGCCCTGACATGCCTGACTTTCAGAATGTTGAGGAAGCCAATTGTGTGAGTAACCAAGGGTATCGGCAGCCATGGCAACAGGGAAACAACCCCCTCACAACTTCCAAAGTCAATCCGGCTACCAGGGAGGTCCAAGGCAATACAGACCATCCCATCCTGCATCATCATCAGAGGCTGAAATAGCTGAACTTCATGACATGATGTCATCCCTGATGAACAAGACCCAGGACACCCACAATGAGATCTCGACCATTCGCAAGGAGCACAAATCATTGCAGTTGCAATTACAGTAACTTCTGACGTAACCAAGACAACAAGGTCAACTCCCATCATAAACGCAAACAAATCCACGAGAGCATGCGAATTCGGTCACTATCCTGCCCAGGATCTCAGATAATGCCAAATAGCCTAAAAGGCTAAGTGTAGGGCGGTTCCTCCTCATGCCTTCACTATCAAACAGGGGAGCCTTTCTTTCCCTTTAATCTTTCTCTTTTCTTTCTTTTTATTTTATTTTATTTGTTATTTGATTTAGGGTGAGTGCCTTCATTATAATTACTTTTAAGTTTCTTAAAAAAATCAAATTCTTTCTTGTCTTTTTGAACACTGGGGACAGTGTTCCTGCCAAGTGTAGGGCAGGGATCCCCCTTAAAAAAATAATAAGTTTTTATTTAGAATATGCATAAGTTGTAAGTTTTATCAATGTTTTACTAAACTTTTTGCATGTTTTTGATTGAGATGAGATTAGGAATGAATAAAAGCTTGTTCTCTCAAGAGGTAAGCTTTCTAATGACTCGTAGATTCCTGTTTTTAACTTCTTGATTCTTTTTATTTTAACATGAGTACATGATCTTACTCCTAATTCCTTCTTTATGTACTTCTGGGTATTATTTCTTTCCTTTTCAAATTGTGAAAAATCTTTTGGGTAAAAATCTTTAAAAGGGTTTTTGTGAAAAAAAGAAAGAAGAAGAAGAAAAGAAAACAAAAAGAAAGAAAAAAATCTTCTTCCGAAGGAAAAGCATTATATTCCTTGAGGTTGCATAAAGTGCTTCAGAATAAAAGCAAGAAACGAGAGTTTTTCCTTTTATTTTTCTCCTAAATTCCCCGTTCTTCAATGCAGAAAAATCATGGTTGATTCAGAAACCCTTGAAAAATAGGGCTGAATATAAAACCATCGATGAGTGTCTTGGCCACATTCAGAAACTCTTGAAAATAGAGCTGAATGATGGAAACCGGAAAAAGGAGAGATTACAAATCCCTTATGCAAAATAACCCAAAAGGTTTTGATCGGTTTTGAAATTCTCTATTTTATACCCATTAGTATGTTTGGATAGATAAGGTAGATTAAGTGATACTTGTGAATTAGAGTCAGGCAGTTAGAAATATTTATCTAATTGTCATTCTAAAGTTTATCTGTTTTGTGCATAAGTAATTACTCCTTTCTAATCTTGTTTTGCTCGAGGACTAGCAAAAGGTAAGTGTAGGGCCTTGATAAGCCGCAGACTTATCATATTTTATGGATTAGATTTAATATTATATATATCTAAATAAGGTTAAAGATATGTTATTTATGTTTATTATGTGTTAAAGTATATTATTTGTACAGACTTATGTTTTTATGAGTTTTATGTGCAAGGAATGATTTTTCTAGGTAAAAGTTCAAATGATGCCGGACTTCATGCCGGATAAAACCTGCACGGCACGAGCATAGATCAGAAAAGGAGCTTTGTCGGATACGATGCCAGGTAAATTCTATCCGGCATAGGTGTAAAGTCGCTTCGGTTGACCATACGACAGCACATGTGTTCCACGTGATTTCCAACCGCTGCCAGGTACGATGCCGGGTATCTCCTACCCGGCATATGCATTGTTTCGCGCGGAATTGGCGGTTTCGACCGTTAACAGTTGGGCACATTTCCCACGTGTGCCGGCTACTGACGACCCGGTACGACGCCCGGCAAGAGACGTATTAAAGCCCTATAAATAGGTCGAGAGTCTACATCATTTGACACACTTCAACATACCAAATACACTCCATTAATTACTTCATTTCCGCCTCATTCCAAGTGTTGGTGTCCAAGGCACTTCTACGAATCCATCCACAAGAAGAAGAGAAGATTCCCTTTTCGGGTCAAGGCTATAACCAATCTCCTTCTCCCTCATGTATTTTCTTCTTTATTTGAGTGGATGGTGAAGTAGGAATCCGTGTTAGGGTTTGGTTAGGGATGAGTTCTTCCTTGTAAACACTTTGCTCATTCAATATATATATTCCACAAGTTTTACTAAGATTCAGATTTCCACATAAGGCGGAATGAGATCGCTACTTGTTCTCCTATCTTCTAAATTCCACTTGAGGTTCAAAAGACAAGAGTGTTTTTCGTTAAGGAATCTTAGTGGTCTGTCACCATTGTTAGATGTAGAGGTGTAGATGACAACACCGAAAGAGTTGAATAACCTTATCCATTTTCATTATTTCAGTCGAATACTGACGAGAGATTGTTGGGTTCGAATTTGGATAGTGAGTCCTTGTTTTCGGGGTTCAAAACTGGGATAAAAATTCAGATTTTGTTCTATCCGGGTCTAGTGCTGGGTTGGTTCTGTCCGGCACATTCAACGTCTTTGAATGTGCCGTGCATCAACTATCTGGTAGGATACCCGGCACGTTCATTTGTTCGGGTGATTTCAGAGACTTGTTATGTATTGGATGTTCACAGTGGTACTTGGGGTTGATCTAGTCCCGAATCATACATTTAGATAGGTTTTATTTAGTTATTTTAGATTAGAATTACATTTACTTTCCCCCTTATTATATTATAATAGGCTTTTTCCTGGATTAGGACTAGTTTTCTATAAGTCCCTTGGGTTCGATACTCTCGGCCGTAATATATTTACACTATACTCTGACCGGGTTTTATTTGCTACCCGTAGTAGAGTTGTAGGATTAGTTTATTATTTTATTCTTTTTATGTATATAGTTTTTCCTACAATTTTCCCTTTAGCAAGTTGTTCAACTCCATGGCCCTTGGCCGATTTTCAATCAAGAGAAAGGAAAAGAGAAAGAAGATGAGTGAAAGGAGAGAAGGCTTGTGAATATAAGGTAAATAATCTACCTTAGAGCCTAACTTAATGCTTTTAAAATTTTGGGATGGAAAGTAATTGAATGAACCCAAAATTTGTGTTAAAGATGTACTTGGTGGTAGTTGAGAGAGTTGTGAATTAATGCTTGATTTAAAGGCCTAAGAGCCATGCATTTTATGATTTATGCATTATGTTGTATTTGGAGAATTTGATTAGCCTTGGAGAATTGTTGTGTGCTGTTAGAACCCACTAAGGGTTTGGTTTAGTTTTGAATGGAATTAAGTGATGATAGGAGTTTTGGGCAATGTTAGAAAAGTAGCCGGGTTAAGGCAAAATTCCGGTAGAAATCTAAGTGATTTAAGTGATGTTTTGAGTGAAGAAGAACCTAGGTGTTTATTAAGTGGATTTGATTTTATTAATAACCTTGGAATGGTATTTGGAGAACTAGAAAGAGAAGTGTAAAAAAATCTATAGTAAGTTAGTGTATTAGTGCCTTGGAGCTTTGGAGAGAAACTAGGTTGTATGGCATTGAAAGAAAAGGATGGACTTGGGTGTAGAGAATGAATTTGTCTAGGACAGAATTGTAATTGTCAATAAGTAATTTGGTGAAGTTGGTAGAAGGTAGTAACCCACCAAGAGGAAGTTAGAAATGCACAAGTGTACAAAGTGCAAAAATGCAAGAATTAAAATGTAGAAATTAAGCAAGTATGGAGGTAAGGATTGGACCTGTAACACCCCATCCAGCATTAACACACTTAACAACAAACTGCAGCGGAAAACAAGCTTCATCACATTACTTAACTCGTTGGTGTTACACGCCGTTAACCACCCACGTGGCTAACAAGGCTATTACATATACATTGTACCGGTCTGATGGACTAGATTCCCGAGCGACTACACATTACTGTCCCTTTCCGTTAACAACAAAACATACACATACCTTCCAACTGTACCGAGTATTCACAAGCTAATGCCGATAACAATTTCGGTCTTACTACACCTACTGTACACTTACAACTTAAATGATTACCCATGTACAAACGACTACCCCGTCCTACTCTCGAACGGCTTCCAGCTCCCTGTACCTGAAATAGGAAAAAGAAGAGAAAAGGGTGGCCCCCCAGGGGCTCAGCACCTTTGCTGGTATGGTAATCCCGCAGCCCGCATGCTACCGGGCCACGCACAACTAATTGTCGTCTTAGCATGCGGTTGATTATACTTGAATCATGCATGTAAACTACAAATACACAACACATTACACTGCACAACAATGACTCATTAAAACAGCCAATACAACTACACTTAACAAATCACTCATTGTGATCTTTAACCCCTAGGGAGTGTTTCTCCTTCAACGGAGCTATTTCCTTAATAGACGACACATACCCACCAATCGGGTTATCCTTAGACGCCTCTTACAATAAACTGGAATTCATATCCATAATCCACATACTCCACATCTTAATCAACATATCACATCACATCGCAATAAGAATTGCAGCACAACAATAATACATAACATAACGGAAACGGTTCCCTTTATGAACCGGCCCAAACATAGTCAGTTCACTTGTAGCCTAGAGAATGTTGCCAGTCTCATGATAAGCTCGTTACATAACTCATTACCGTCTCGTTAAATGAACGGATAACTTAACAAAAGGTGCCTCAGATATAGTGATCCAAGCACACCAAACAAACATAAACATAGTATGCCCCTGTGGCCAGACGTGAGTCAGTAAGATAGCCTTGGTTAAGCTAAAGGGAAGGTTGGAAACTAAATTGGAAAACAACCATAACATACAGAGAGAATCGAACCGGTTATGACATCGACTCCCATACTCACACGCGTTGCCGGAACAGACCGGACTCCTCACTTCCCCCGTTAGCACTTGTTAGGAGTTCAACATTGAACTCAATAAACAATCACAAACATTGGGTTAAGTCTTGTTAGACACACACAAGGGAAGAGAGAGTCATACATTCACACACAAGCATCACACATAAGCATCACATGACTAACTCACGCATAGTCGTGGTTAGAACGTTCCTTAGGTCGGAAACGTTATCACCGGATACCGTTCTCTTATGTTTACCTAATAGTGGTTAACTAGCCCTTCATGCGCATTCGAGGTTACCGGTATCGGCACGTAAACACACAACAACAATAACGACTATAAACTCGTTTCATGATTTATCTTATAACGTGGCAAACATACAGAAAAACACATTGGCATATAAGCCGGTGTAATCAGGTAGGACACAGGTTGCAAGAAAACCATACCTGTCACCGGAGTCCACTCTATCATGTCCACTTATGTTCCTCGAACAATTCTCGAACAACTGGTAATATTACATGTACTTTTATTAACATTGGGGTAACATGATTGTTTAAAGTCTAATGCTCATAACTTATCCCCGTTATCTAGTTAAATAACTTCACGTTTTTAACTTGTTTTACTTTTACATTTTAATACAACTTTTCCCCCACTAAACTGTCATTATAACTCACTTATCATGTCCTTAACAATCTTATAACACCATTACTTAATAATCCCCATCATCCTATAACCTTAAATAATGTTTTTGGTCCATACAGCGCCTTGTCCAAACTTGTGTCCGGACTTCCCAAGTTCGGACACTGTTCGAGGCTCAAATGGGTGTAGACAGACGACCGTCCGAACATGCGTCCGAGCTTCCCAAGTTCGGACGTTGTTCGAGGCCAAAACAGAATATAGAGATAGGCGTGTCCGAACGTCCAAATTCGGACGGTAGTTCAGACACTGGTCGAGGCTTAGAAAACTTACACGCAACAGGGCATGTCCGAACGTCCACGTTCGGACGGTAGTTCGAACGTGCCAAAACCTTCATTTTCTATACCTTTAAACACTTACTCATTTCTTGCCAAGATGCCCAACACTTATAATACTTCCCCCTTAAGTTTATAGCATGTTCCCACACATTATTTAGCCCATCAAAATACTTTATGTCCTTCCAAGAATCTTCTCCACCAATTCACACACATCTTCCTTACAACACTTTACTTCTCATTGGTACCAAAACTTGTATAAATCCTTAACACAACCTCACCATGGCTTGAAACATCCTTAATTCTCATTTGCATTCTAAATCCTCCAAGATAACACCCAAGACATTTTAACACCTAAGAAGACCTTATTCCATCTTCTTTCACAAACTTAAACCCTAATCATTCCTAGTTTAAACTAGGTCACCAAACATTATTTTGAACACCTAAAACTCCATTGGATTTCTAGAACTTCCAAGATAATGCCTAAATCCTTTTTGCCTTCTAAAACACCTTAATGCACCTTTCTTTCCCTAGTAAAACACTTAATCATTCTCAACACTTCCTAGTTCACTAAAACTCATTTAAGCACTTAAAACTTCTTGTTCATTATCCAAATTTTGCCATGGGCTCTCCTAGCATACTGTCATACCAAAACACATTGTTTTTCACCATTAAACATTCAAGAACACCTAAATCCACCAAGGACTTCTCACACACAAACTTCACCAAATTTACACTACACCACAATATAGTGCATAATCAAATTGCTTGGCATTTAGGCCCTTAAATTGCATAAACCGTAAACACTGGATTTTCCACATATATATTGCCTTTGACCTGCAAATACACCCAACAACACATATGCCCTTAATAAACTCCTTGAAGTATTTTACTAGCTCATTTGACATTGGCTCCTTAGGTATTTATTAAGCAAATCAAGCTCATTTTTCCTAAGACACATATTTACATCAAGATAGGTTAGTTACCTCTTCTCTTCCCAAACTTCTTTCTTGTTTCCTTGGATTTGAAGATTAGGAAGGAACTTGATCACTTGTCAACCTTATATCCACACACACATATAAGGGTAATGAGCTTAAGAATTCATACTTAAACTCATATACAAACCCTAGTTTAACATAAGTGTTTTAATACACTAAAATGATATTTACCTTTGGAATTTGAGAAGGAAACTTGAATAAGTAGCAAGATAGGAATCCTCCTAGCCCTTTGGAGATCAAAATGGAGCTAAGGAAGAACAAGAGAAGACACCATTAATGGTGAATTTTCGGACATGTAACAAAAATGAAGGAAATGTTGTTTTCTTTGGTTTTTCCTTACCTTGAAGCAAAGGAGAATAACAAGGCATGAAAAGGTAAGCTCAAGCTCCATCAATGGTGAATCTCCATGGCACCGTAATGAGGCTTTTGAAGATTTGAAAAGGTAGAAGTGTAGAGCTTGGCTTAACTAAGGCAAATATGGTCTTAGAATTTGATTTGGAGCATGGAGTCATGAGTTACAAGCATTCAAAGATGGAGAATGGCTACTTGCTGTAGCAAAACCGATGGAGAAGGATGGAGGAGGTTGGAGACAGTGGGAACCAAGGAGGAAAGAAGAGAATGAGGTGAGAGAGTATACTTTGAAGATATTATAAGTTGTAAAGTAAATAGTGAATTTACTTGCTTTTTCATTACTTATTTACTTATTAACTAACAAGGTGGTAACTCACCTTGATAAAAACCGGCCCCCATCATCTAATTAGGGGTAGTTTGGTCTTTGTTGACCAATTAACTTACTTATATTGACTTATGTCATAAACTAGCATTTTTTTGTTACTATTCACAAAAACAAGGCACATACTTGTGAAATTTTTGATTTCCCATTGATTTAGACCTCCAAATGTGATACTAAGTAGTACACATGTTAATTAAAGAGTAATGATGGACATTTAGCCATTCAAAACTCATTTACAAGACAAATTTTTCAAAAATGTGCTTTAAGGCTCCTTAAAGCACGTTTTGTGTTTTAACTTGTTTTCAAGCTTGGTTTTCTTTAGTAATTGATTTAATATGTTCATTAACATATTATTAAGGTATAGATATGACCTTTAGGTCTTATACAAATTTATCCCAAGCTTGGAGCACATTTTTGCCCATATTGACTTTAAGGTATTTATTTGTGTTTTGTTTGGTTTAATTGTCTACCAAGGTTTCCTAAGGACTTAATTAGCCTTATTAAATCATAATTGACTATTATTTAGTCTTGGTAGGTTCTTTGGGTCCTAACCAAGTTCACTCCAAGCTTAGAGCATGTTTTTGCTCAAACTGTCTTTATGGTACTTTATTGTTTTTACCATGGTTTAAATTGTTCACTGATGTTCCTAAGGCACTTTTTAGCCTTTACATATGATATTTTAATGTTTAAAAAACATATCAAAGTTTGGGGTATTTCAGGACCAATGACTTGAGGAGATTTAGGACATGATTAAGAGTGTTTTAAAGTGTTTAAACATGTGGAAAACTTATGAAAAGATTAGGGAATGATTAGGTTTGGATTAAGGTTAGAATTGGGGTTGAAAATTTAAGTTTTAGCAGCTTTTTAGCAGGGTCCGGGACTTAGGGGCCGGACCAAGTCCCGTACCAAGCATAAAAATGCCCCAAGAGTTAACAGAACTGGTGGTCCAGGACCCTAGTCCAGGACCAGGACCCGGACCAAGCAAGAAAAACAGACGAGACTTGTGCAGAACATTGGTCCGGGACTTTAGACGCGGACCATGTCCCGAACCATGCCCAAAATGAAACCGAGAGTGCTTTAAAGGTGGTAAATGATTGGAGATTGATTGGTAATGGTTTTAGATGATGTTTAGGCCTTGTTTGGTGACTTGTAAAGGTCCTAAGAAGTGTAAACAAGTGCTAGAAGTGAGTGAGAAGTAAGAACATAAGTTGACAAGAGTAAAACTAAGAATGATGGGACAACGGGGTAAGTACAGGAGTAGTAATTATTTACCTACCATAAGGTATTGTTGTTAATAGAACCATTTGACATGTAATCAGTTGATCAAGTATGAACCGAGCAATGTGAGGTGACCCAGTAAAGTTATACCATGGTGTAAGGTATGATTTTCTCATGCCCACTATGCTACCTTGGCTACTCTGATTTGTGTGTTTGTGTGATATGTGACCAGCTAAATAAGATAAAATGCACGAATCGGATTTATTGCACTTACTTGTACTTGTAGTGTATTGCTTCTTGTTGAATGGTATCTAAACCTATAGTTTGTATAATTCATGAAATGTACGAATGATGATGAAATGTGTGATTGTGGATGAGTGCTTGGATGTGAATGTATACTATAGATCAATTCATAGTTGAGTCTTGTTTGATTAGTGACTCGTAGATGAGTCGTTTCACAAATACCAAAAACGTGGAAACACACAAAAACGATCGAACCAAGAAACAATAATGTAAACCTATGAACTCACTAGAACGTGAGAGAGTGGAACAGGACGAGTAATCTCCCGATAACGGTAAGAGAACCGAATTGAAAATAATCCACCAAACAAATAGTAGTGGAACTATGTAACGAACCTCTACTTGGAGGATAGTGATAGTTCAAAAGTATGAACCGTTGAAAGAAGTAAATGATTGATAAGGGGCACCAAACACCCTTAGAAAAATAAATAGTCGACCAACTATGAGAGGATCCGACTAATATGAACAATGTCCCGAACATGAGAGTATTCGATACGTTAGGGGAACCTTTAAATATGAGAATACTAGACATTGGAATTTCCCTAAGCTATTAAAGGATATTGAGAGAGATACTTCTAGGCTAATCCATGAGATTGTATTTATAACTCCGAGAGAGGAGTGTTGGGAATTTGAGTAGTCCGGTAGAGAAACGGACATTTGAGAAATTGAGGAGCTAAGTGTATAGCTCCACTTGTATTTGTAAGCCCGGTGGTGAGTCTTGTGTATGACTCTGCCTGGAGGTCATGGGTAATGACTGAAAAGATATCTAGTAAGTATGTAATTGAGAAGCGAGAAGTGAGTATGTAATTGAGAAGCGAGAAGTGAGTATGTAATTGAGAAGCGAGAAGTAAGTATGTAGTTGAGAATCGAGAAGTAAGTATGCAATTGAGTAGCGAGGAGTTAGTATGTAATTGAGTATCGAGAGTAGAGAAATGAGTATGGAGAATCGAGATGGAGACCCGTAGTATTTATGAATCTAGGAGAGCTTGAGTAAAAGTAACCCAAGAGAGTGGGTAAGACAATGAAGAATTGAATAAGGCAAGGTGAGGTAGAAACCCTCAAGGCCTAAGAGTAGGATAAATTAAACTCACCACTCTGTCGTGTGAGTTAGTGTTTGTATTCTATGTTGAACATTGGTTGTGTTAATGTACATATATAATGTATGTTGTATGCATGTTGATTGAATAAAATGAATCGCATGTTCTCGACCAAAATAGTCGGCGTACTTCCGTTAGCACGCGGGGTATGCGAATTTCATATGCAGCAATTTGCTGAGCCCCTAGGGGCACCGTTTTTATTTTCCAGGTACTTGAAGTTGAACATCGTTTGAGTGTAGGACGGGGACGGTTGTATAAGCTTGGGTAGTTTATTAAGAACTTGTATTGACTTTGTAAATGTAGACATTGGTTGTAAGCCCGAATTATAACCGGCGAACTTAAGGAATTCAGATACTCGGTGTAGTGTTGAATGGATATTGCATTTGTATAAGAATTCATTTGAAGTTGTAATTGTACTAAGATTCGACTGAGGAATTGGGAATGTGTTGTTGGTATAGTAGTACTCGGTATATTCAAGTTCATCAAACCGATAGTATGTTGTATTTGTATCTGGCCTTATTAGTCACGTGGGTGACTAACGGCATTGTACACCCCCCCGGTTGTGTATGAAATATCCACTGTGAAGGTAAGTAAATGTGAGATAATGACGCGATTAGCGGTAGGGGTGTTACAGTGCTACTGAGTCGTTTCCAAATTTTCACTGTTTCAAAACTTAAGATGGACCCAAAAAATAGGTGGCCAAAGATTTTTGTAATCGAAGGACTTTAAATTACTATTTTATGTATAACTATAAATTAAATCCCTATAATATAAACATATTGTTTACGATTTTATCTCACAGCGTATCTTTTTCCCGCGCGCACTGATCTTTTCCTTTGTCCTGCTAACCTCCCGACTTACCACCGATTTCACCGGCCACCATAGAGAACGACTCCACCACTACCTTCACCGCCCACCACCGATTTCTCCATTCACAACAACTTCGCCGCCCAAGACTGACTTCGGTCCACCCACCGCCGAGTTCCCAGCAACTGCTAGAGCCTACTTTCCAGGTACTTTTGTTGTCTTTGTGAATAAAATGCATGCTCTTTGTTTCTGGCTACAATTCATTCACTGTAGCTTTGATTAAATAAATGTATACTCTGCACCTCTATAGTAAGTCTGATCACCAATGCTCTCACACACTGGTTAAAAGTTTGAAGACGGGGCTGAAAATATTTATGTGCATCAGTCTTCCTTCACGGTAATTTTGATACCCACACTAGCAAAGAGTTATGTTGTGTTTACTACTGTTTGGGCTTTTTGGTTCTGTTTGGATATTAATGGTTGATTATGTGTATAGTTTGATATTTTGATTGACAAACTAATTTGTGAATGTTAAAAAAGATGGGGGATGTTGTCGTATTTTTCTAAGATATGACATGGTTAAATATTGATCGGGCACTGAACGAAATGTCCCTGACATTGTTTAGGTTTGTGAGCATTCTTATAGTCCATCTGGCCAAAGTTTCCACCTTCACACTTCAGTTATATTGTTCAAGTTAGTTATAAATTGTTATATTGCTTCATTCATGCATGTTATGTTTACTTTGATAAACTACCAACCTTACTTGATCATGTTGATGACTAACAAACTAAATCGAGCATAGGTACCTGTCCGAGATGTACCTGATAGAGGTATATCTTGGATAGTCCCCGTTGGGACTGTCCATGATCATTAATCCAACACCAAGGTTGTGAATGTGTTTTCAATATGTCATTTATTGAAAATTTTATAAGTATTTCTTAAACGTTCTTCAGGTGCATATATTATTAATTTCGTAATATCATGCATTTGAAGAGCTGGAGGGAGTTGTTTCTGAAATGATCAATAGATTACTTATTGAAAACACTTTTACTTGTGGGATCAAACGTGATTAGATAGGTTTAGGTTGATTAATATACCCAATCAATAGTGAAAGCGCTGGCCACGGGTGACATTAAACTATGATTTTGACATATAGAACGAGATGGAACATTCATGGATGTACAACAACAAATTGGACACATATTCCTTGAAGGAGTCGATAAGTTTTGCACAGTGTTGTCATACAATCTGAAACCTTGAGACAAAGGATATATATTTTTTCCATATGTCGACTGCCAAAACAATTTGAGTATCTTGGGGTTGAAACAATCAAGGATCATTTGATCTGTCGTGGATTTACAAAAGACTACAAAGATATAGTCCGATGGCACGGTAAGAGCATAGTGGATGTTCTTGAGCCCGGTGAAGAAGATTATGCTGCCAAAGACACATAAATTTGGTTAGAAACACTATTGTTATGGGTGATGATGAAGACTACACAATTGATAGTGACCCAGATGTTGATGAGATTGAGGTAATGCTAGAAGATGTTGAACAACATAACTCCAACAAATCAGACAAGTACGAAACTTTGTTGGATTCATCTAAAAGACCTTTGTACCCAAGATATGATGCTAAAAAGTTAAGTTAGTTGGGTGTTGTACTAAATATGTTCAATTTGAAAGCAAAATTTGGTTGAAGTGACTTAAGTTTCACTGCCCTTTTAGAGTGGTTGAAATTTGTACTTCTCGTGAATAATCTTTTACTAAAACAACTTACGCATCAAAGAATTGTTGTGCACAATGGGTATAGAATACAAAAAAATTCATACTTGTCCAAATTGTTGCATGTTGTTCTAATAGGATGACTAATTTCTTGAAAGTTGTTCAGCATGTGGGGAATCACACTACTTGAATAGACAACAACATGACACCAATGGTAGTAAGAAGGGTTCACCTGCTAATGTATTGTGGTACTTGTCCATCATTCCAAGGTTCAAGTGATTATTTGCAGTTGAGGAAGACACAGCGAATCTTAGGTGGCATTCAATTCAAAGGAAGAATGATGGAAAATTAAGACATCCTGCTGATGCACCACAGTGGAGAAACATAGACAAAAAATTTCTTGATTTTGGTGGGGAACCAAGAAATCTAAGGCTTGGCCTGTGCACTGATGGAATGAATATGTATGGTACATTGAGTAGTATATATAGCACTTGGCCAATGTACTTTCTTGGACGCCAAAGAGTCAACAAAGAGAGCTAGATGCAGTATCCTCATTCTAATACGGCACATCTTGCTATACAAATCGTAAGTGTTCAAAATTGTTGAATGATTAAATTATTGTCCACAAGTTTGAATATTTGTCGTCTTGTGTCAATTTATTATAATTTCGACAATCTGAAGCTGCATAGAGAGGAGAGATAGATATCTTTGATCCATCGTCTCAAGATGATCCACTCAATCAAGCACTTGGAATAAGGGATGACCCAGGGCGTGTTAGAGAATTTGTGGGAGAAATGCATCAGAAGCATGTATTCCCAAAGCTACGAGGCAGACGCTGGGTGTTTCTGATTATGAAGCAATGCTTGAGAGAAAGCTAGTTGTTTGAGTGTCAAACTGCTGAAGAGAGACTCTAGAAAGCTTTGGAGGTGGTGACGCAACTAAGTCAGCAGCATCAAGTAGATCCTCGTCGGCCCTTTTTCTCATCTAGTTGTGCTGCTGCTCCTAACCCGTACCCATTCACTAACCTCCAGGTAGGTTCATTTTCAATATTGCATTCTTAAGGTGAAATAATATGATTAAACAACATTCCCATGTTTGTTAAACGAACAAAAAATTGTCGTCTTCAAATGTTGATTGATGGGGATGTTGTAGATGTTGGATACGAGAAAATCCTATAATTAAGGCGAACACTTTGATTAATTTCCACCGTCTCCCTATCTTCTATGCTCGAGTGACCCTGGAGCTTGTTGTAGAAGGATATGCACGTGTGTACCTTTCGATGGTTGTTGACAACAAGTGCACACTGATTGAAGGAAACAAAGAAATCCTATCATGACCTTCATATTTTATCATTGTCACTGATGAGGTAATACCGTCTAACAATTACTTTTATAATCAAATATGAAGTGGTTTATTATAATTTTAACGTGGTTACATTTTAGTAGATCCCTTTGATCCCCCCTTATGAGGAGGATAACATCCTGGAGTTAATGAGGAGATCAACCAGCCGGCTAGAAGCACGAGAAGTGGTCGAAGGGCCACAAATGTCACTAATGAGGTAATAGCATTTAGCAATTACTTTAATAATCAAATATCAAGTTGTTTGTCATAAATTTAATGTGGTTACATTTTATAGATCCCTCGGATGTTGCCTCATGTGGAACATCACGACATGGGAGTTGTTGAGGAGATCACTCAGCCGAGAAGAGGCACGAGAGGTAGTCAAAGGAACAAACTTGTCACTGTCTATGCTGCAAAGGAAAAGAGCAAGGTAGCATAAAAGACTACACAGCAACGACCACTGATCAGTGCCTCCAAGAGAAGAAGGTTCACACTCCCGGATACATGTATTAGAGTCTTAATCCCCTCACAGATGAATCTATATGACAAGATTCAAGAAAAGGATAATCATTGCACCAACATCACTGTGAAACTGCCTCATTAGCTTTTCCACTATGATGATGATGACCGATATACTTTAGTGAGCTTTGAGGACTTGAAGGACATCATGTGCGGAGATTACTTGAATATATCCATCATCCAAGCTTATTGTTTGTAAGTATCTGTTTCCTATAACTTAAAGTCTCATGAAATAAATTAATAATACTAACTAGCTAACTTTTTAATTATGTTGTCATATATATATATTATATATATATATATATATATATATATATATGCTTCTGTTTAAGATTGAGAGAGAGGCAAACCAATAAGGTTTCTGTGGTGTGGCAGGAACGTTTGTCTTTTGAAGAGGCAAACAGGGAACCTGCCGTTTTCATTCACTACTTAACTGATTGCTTAGAGATTGCTGAGTGGGATAACATCAGCTATTTGATGCCATATTACCAAACGTGAGTACATATACTTTTGAACTTGCATATGAATTTTTATGGTTATAGTAGTTTATCAATTTTCTCTAATGTTATTGAATTTGAAATTGTAGCATTATTGGGTCCTATTTTTGTTCTGCACCACTATGTCTACATTACCTGTGCTTGATCTGTTGGGACAGTGGATGGTATCAAGATAGAGGACTTAGACAAGAGGAAATCTGATGCATACTTGTAAGTACTTGAATTAAATTAATGATATTAATATGTCCTTGTACTTAATGATTTTTTTTTAATATGCAAGATGCTCACAAAAACTCCACCCTTCATGAATTTAATCAGTTGGCAATAAATTCATTCAGGCTCGGGTAATTCATATCGTTAATTTACAAGTACTTTCACATGCATGTGTTTTTTTATAATATAGTGCCCTAGGCAAGGTGACTCCAAGAATTGCGGGTACTTCGTCATGAGATACATGTACAAGTTTTGTCAAGGTATCCCATAGTTTGATGATGAAGAGAAATTAAAATAGTAGTTGACTAATATCTCACCAATTGTCCAACACTTTTTCTAATAAAAATCTACATATTTTGGTGTTGACAAATTTGTATTCTCTTTGCGCAAATTCGTAATTCTTTTACGGGAGCAGTTGTAACACCCCCGTCTATTAATCTTATTCCTCACCGTAGTTATCGTGTAATCGCAACATTAATTAAAGACATTCTAAATTGCAGCGGAAACACTCACTAACTAAGCGGGTGTCACAGTCATCCTTCAAAAGACTTAACCAACCATCCGCGGTGATGATCAAGACCAAATCAAGCACAAACGCTTACCAACAACTCGTCACGCCATTCGACCAAAATAAATTCATGTATCATCCTAGGAACTAGTGAGCGTCTAAGTATGAATTTACAACAATCATAAATTGGCATATTTAATACAATGCCTATGACAAATCCAAAAACACCATAATTTAATCTAACTATACATACCACCGAATATGTTAAACTATGTTATCTTATACCCTTTTAGGTCAATTAGCCATCTTAACATGTCATCCAATTTACATGCTGTTCCGGTTTACAAGTAAGAGTAAAACTGTAAATGCGGAAATGAAAACACCCAACAGTTCATACAAGATAATCATAATCCACCAACCCAGATATATCATCCAAATATTAAATCATCCATTTTGATCCTTAAGTAAGGATTAAATGGCCGAGTCGAAAGTCGCACTCTCATGTTCATTTACCATCACTGGAAGCCCGCTTCCACCAACACTCGTATTATCTTGTGGATGTCTCGTTAGATGGACAATTCCCTATTAATACCTCACCAAGTTTTATTTATAATTGGACAATAGTCCCCTTTGCCAATGATCAGAGACCATTGGGCTTCCCTATGTCTCGAGATAGAGACGTCCATATGGTTGTAGCCGTGTGTCAAACAGCAGCACCCTCTACCAACCGATCTAAGGCGACCAATTGTATTTCCACAACGAGAGGTTCCACACTCGGATCCTCTCTGGTGATCACACTATGCAACCTGCTGGAACGAATGTAGACCAGGATTTCCCGTACATAAACCACACCACCATTACATCCACCATGTCTCCATAGTTAATCGTTTTAACCAACTCACCATGATTAGTTTTGAGTTCTTTGGAGATTACACTTTATTAATTTGATGTCTCGTAAGGTCTTACTGATACCTAGGAATAATCTAGGTTATATTCATGTTCTGTGTCAATGCTCTAAGATCGGTAACACCAAATCTTTTCTCCTAAGTTTTAAGTCTTAGGTAATTAGAGTAATTATTGACAGTGTCGTACTCTATTGTATTTCACCATCCTTGCTCGTATCGTAGTCATGTGATATAAATATTACAGCATCCGAAAGACATATGCGCGCAATAATAAAAACGCTTGATCGTCAAGCATATAAAATTCACATAATACAAGTTTCATCATGCATATCTTTCTTAAGCATTTAGCACAAAAATTTGTATGAACCTGTGGAAGCCCTCAGGGGTTTAGACCACACAATTCAACATACCGTACACCAGTAGTCGCTAGCTCTGAGAAGTAGACGCCGACCCCGTGACCGTCAAACCCGCCACTCCTACTGATCCTCTACCTCAATGTACTTTGAAATAGGTAACTCTAAATATTAATACTTATGTATTGAGTCCTACTATGTGTTCCAGATTAATACTAATCCCTTCCCATTGATTAACCCCTAGTTGGTTAATTCCCTATTTTTTTCGGGTTGTCATTAAGTTCAGGATTTCTTTTAAAACTATACTCTATTTGTTTATAAGAGTATTAATGTGATATTTACTTATTGATTTAGAGTTTTAATTCCTTTCATTGCCTATTTTATTAATCGGTAGGTAGTATGTACTCATACATGATTATAAGTATATTATGTGTACATACTTTATTATTATCGTATGTATCAGTGCATCACCTTAATATAACCCGACCTTGACTTCTCCTTAGTTATTTAATCCATTCCCACCTTATAACATATTTCATTAACATTCCATGTGACTAGACAATCACTTCTACTTAACCTTATACATTCCTATTAAATAATATGGGTTATAATCGTCGTTTATTATATGGATTAATCCATCATTTCATGTGAGGGTACTTCAACATAAGAACTTTATATTTAATGTGTTATAATTTATTTCCCACCTTATAACACCTCTTATTTGATATTATATGGTTCCCAACCATACCATATAATCCATTCACTTCATACATTTATATATTTATATACATATATAAGAATTATAAAACTCATTTATTCAATGGTATATCTTGTCCTTTTATATAAGGTAAATTAGCCTTACTTAGTTGTGTTATTTTACACACCCCTATTAGGATTATAAATCCTAATGCTATCTGACATTATATAATTATTATTAGACCTCCAAAGTCTAATTAATATTCCACATTATTTTATAACCTTATTATTTCATCACGTGTACTAGTTTCATTTCTACTGACATTAACACTTTATAATTGCTATAACTTTTATACCTCATAATCATAGTCTAAGATTCATTCCTAACACTTTATATTTTACTATAATACATTCATTTTATTGATTGCTAATATCCTTAATGGTGTTACATTATTCAACCAAGTAACTTCCAATCTTATAACTCGAATTCAATTATACTATATTTTATGAGCTAATTTCTCCCTTACCTAGTATAATCTAATCCTTTAACTATATATATGTACTTAGACACACCACACACCAACACCACACACACACACACCACCACACACACACACACACACACACACACACACACACCCAACACCACACACACCACACCACACACACACACCCACACACCCACACACAAACACACACACACAACACCACACCCCACACACACACCACACACACCACACACCACACACACACACACACACACCCACCACACACACACACACACACACCCACACACACACACCCACCACACACACACACACACACACACACACCCACACACACAAACACACACCACACCACACACACACAACACACACACACACACACACATAAATATATATATACATAATCTCATCGATCCTAATGTTAACCCATATATATATATATATCCATCTAAGTTCCCAGGTAATTAATATCACCTTATTACTTAACAATTAATACAATTTCCCAGAATAATTCCCTAACCATTCAACCTGCCGATTGATCCATTAACAATATTCATTAATCTCCTTAAAATTTACTAATCTAATACCTAATCATTCAAGGTACGCCCAACCCAATATTCAAATTCCTATCCATTTCTAGCTTGGGTTAAAGCCCTTAAAATTCTGGTCATTGGGCTTAACTAACTTCCAAATCAATTTGACAGTCCAATTTGATTTGTCTTTTATGATTTAAGCGGACTATCCTTCAAGCCCAGTTCCATTTATGCTATTTTGATTTCTTTAAGCCCAATTTAGTTTGACTAACCCATAATCAATTTGACCCAGCCAACATTCCCAAATCAATTTGAATTCTGAAACCCTAATTTTGACTAAGTCAAAATTCTTAATTTAATCTAATTTAAATTTTGACTCCCCAATTTTGATTTAAACTTGGTCGGAATCCCTAATTTGATTTTGACCAAGCAACTTCAATTTTGACCATTCCAATTTGATTTTAACCACGTCAAAGACCCTAAACTATCCCATTATATAATTTCGCCCATAATTTTCTCCAATTACATTTTTGGTCACCATTTAATCATAATTACCATTTTACCCCAGTTTTTTGAATATTACAATTTTGCCCCAATATTAATTTATCCAGAAACCTTAAATTTTTTTTTAACCCCAATCATCCCCAAATTTCCAATTCGACCTCAAACTTAACTAAGTTTCCAATTTTTACCCTCAATTTCATTTTAGTCAACTTCCAACCCAAATTCCTAAATCAAAACCCAAATTACCTTAGTAGGTTTTCGGACATGAATAAAATACCGAAGTTAACCAAATTTTCCGCTTATTAAAATACTAATATCATCCCTAATCTCGAGTTGACCAATACTCTCAATTTTGACCAACCTGAATTTTGACCAAAACACTAATTTTGACCTGAATGCCAATTTTCATCTGAATACTAATTTAACCAGAATATCAATTTTGACCAAAATTTTCCAGTTCAACCACCAAAGTTCCAACCCTAGTTTGATCACGATAATGCCCATCAAAACTCTTAATTTACACACAACATAAACGGGAGAATAGTTCAGAACATGCACCAATGTTTCTAATCAGTAAGAACCCTAAGTTTTTTTCAGAACCTAATTCGAATTTAAAATCCCTAAACTCCAATCTCAAGGTCCCTAATTTGATTCTCCCTCAATCGATTTTGAACCCTAACTCTCGCACACAGAAACAACAAAATTTCAGATTCATAGTTCATACACAGGATTTGTTCACAGTTTTGTTTGTACATGGTTCACAAGAATCGGTAACCATTTACTGAACAATCAGAGGGGAAGATCTAGGGAATTCTATTCCAAGTTATTAATTTTATTTTACTAACTAGTTAAAACAGAAAGGAATGGAGGGATCTACCTCCTTGTAGATCTGGCTCCTCTATCAGCTTCAAGTGTACCTCCAGATATGGCCTCCCTCTCCGTGTTCTCTTACGGTTTCCTCTAGATCCGGTGAAGGTGTAAGGCTTTGGCAATTCCCATGCTCGAACTGAGAAAAAGAAATAAAAAGAAGGTGAGGACCAAATTTCCTTTGGGAACTAAACAACAAAGCCCAAAAAGGTAGACAAGATAATTCAAAGAAGAAGGCAGAGGAATGACATGTTTTTACCTCTATAGTTTTGGTTTGTGTGAAACCGTAGTTCACCATCAATCTCCTCCCCCATTTTGGTTTAACCCAGACAAAGCACTACCGTGTTTCCATCTCGGTTTGGCGCTTGCAAGGAGGAAAAGAGTAGAATGGAAGCCAGGCTCAGATTTGGTTTCGAAAGTAGAAGAAATTACAAGAAAAGAAGTGTAGAACCTCACCTCGTGTTTGAATCTAAGGAGGGCGTGAGCATGGAAACGAAGATCCTTCACTCGCTAGAGCAGATAACAAGAGAAGGAGATGATTCTGCTTTGTTGAGGGAAAGAGTAGAATGAGAGGAATGGTGTGAGCACGTATGCTCCTTGTTTTGGTTGAAGTTGCAGTTCGAGAAGGAAGAGGTGAGGGAAAAGGGAAGGCAGCCGCGGTTATTTTATTTTTTTGAAATAAACTAGAACCTCGTTCATTTAGATAGTAAAATAAAAGTCATACAGGGTTAAGGTACTCCCATATTCTGAGAGCTATTAGAGTTTAGGATTCTACCTCCCATCTCACACTGGAGAATATTACATACCATATTCATACCCCTTAAACTGCTACTACTAGCATTAGAATCGATAGAAGTATTACTCATACTCTGCCCCCTATTACAATCATGTCCAAGAGCTAGAACCTTTCCTGGATAGTGGACTAAACTACACCAAAAACAAATGACTATTCGTTTCTTTGGATTGCACCTCTCAAGCCTGCTCTTGGAGATCACCGGCATAATACTTGGCTTGATATCCCAACCTGATATCCTCTTGATTGATTTGTTTGTTAGCTTAAAACAAAAGCTAAGTGAAACAGTGCACTAATCCTGATGCGTCCAAGCTTGATCCCAATGCAACAGTACATCTATCCTAGTACGTTCCGATCTAATCTCCTATCTACTTTACCTGATTTCGGACACAGAGTCTCGTGAAAGTAGAGAGGGAGAGAGAGTTCTATTTGAGTCGAATGCGAGTTTGATTGCCCAAAATCACGTGTCTTATTTCATGGGGGTACACCCTTATTTATAGTTTTTTTGGGCCCGGTCCCTTTGGTGCCAGCCTGTATTTTATATGTTTAAGTACGGTTTTACCCCTTCTTAGTCCCTTTGGTCGACCACAGGCGGCCGACCGTACTACATTTTGCTTTGCCTAAGTCCCATTTTCATCCGGCTGAAGGACGGCCGGATGACCTATGTGCTTCTACCCTCATCCGGCTAAGCGGCCGGATGCTCTATTTGTTCTATTCTCATCCGGCTGAAGGAGCCGGATGCTCTTCGCGTCCTGTTTTGGGCTTGACACCATTTCTTCCCTTCTCATCAGTCCCACAAGTTCTATCTTTCTGAATTTGGTGAAGAAAATAGAACTTCCGTGTTGTGTTTTTGTGAAAAAATATCAATTCTGAAGCCCTTTGGTTTGTCCGTCCTTCGACCTTTCCTTATCCCAGTCCCACAAGTTCTTTTTCTTCATACTTGGAGAAATGGAACTTCTTTTTGGCCACGTGCGATGCCCGTGACTTTTTGAATTTTTCCGCCTACTTTTGGTGCAGAATTCGTAAGGTCCTTTCTTGACTTATCATCGGAAGCGCTTTTTAGGAGGCGTGTGGCCCTTTCTTTTTCCCTGCAAAATGGCATTTTTGTTTGTACATACAAATATATTTATTATTTGTTTGAGCGAGGGAAAACTTCCTTTAAAGTTTGAGCTTTTAAGCTTCTCTCCTCTTCCCCCTCTGTTCATTGCTTCGACTCTCCTCTCTTTCTTCGTTATCGTGCTCCTTGCTCTCTTTCGCTGTCGCTTACTTTGATTCGCGCCAAGTTCAACGATGTCTTCCTCTGCAAAGAAGAGTAAGCTTGCTGCGAACTTTTCTCCTGCTGTCGAAGCGATTCAGGGTTCTCACTCCTCCGATGGCTTTCGCCCCACGCTTTTGAAATTTCAAAGACCCTTTTTGTCTGGGCGAGAGCCTTCTCCCTCTTCCGTCGATATTTCTGCCCTTCGCGACTGTCTCAGGGATGTCGAAGCTCCCCGTGGTACTCAAATTACCTGCCATCTTCCGATTCTCACCCAAACGACGATTTCGGCCGTGGGTACGTGGTTTATGCCGATTTCTTTCGCTCTGGCCTGACTATTCCTCCACATCCTTTTGTTTTGGGTTTCCTTCTCCGGCGTTGCTGCTCTCTTGCCCACCTCCACCCCAAAGCTATTTCTCATCTTCATGCTTTTATTGCCCTCTGTGATGAAATTAAGATTCGGCCGGAGGCACTGATTTCACCCGATTCTTCACAGTTAGGGTTGATCCCGACAGTCTAACCCTAACTGCAAAAGCCGGGCACTCCCTTTTCGATTATAAGAAGGTTCATGGATGGGGTTCGCGGTGGTTTGTCATCGTCCCTCCATCCGGCCGAATCTTGGGCGTTCCGTATACTGCTGAAGTAATGAAAGGTCAGCTGTCCTGCCCCTCAACTCCTCCGGCCGAGCTTCCTATCTCAAAGATCTTAAGACTCTAAACAAAAAACCGCCGACCGTTGAGGTGTTTTTTTCAAAAGCTCGCCTGTCTTCCTTGAAGACCTACCACAGTGAGTATTTTTGGTTTCGCCGGGAGTTTATCCGTCTTTATTGGTTCCCTTATTGTTTTAGTATGTTGTACGCAGATTTCTTTCAGAAGGGGGACAAGATCGGTCCTTTCCATAACTGGAACCTTGTCACCTTCAAGAATGGTGATGATAAGATCGATATTACGACACTCTGACTGCGGCCACTGATGCGGCTGAGCGTCTTTTGGAGAGTGCCCCTCCTTCTTCAAAGCGCTCCAGGCAAGAGAGCCAAGGCGACCAAGCTGGTTATCCGAAAAAAAAGAAAAGGCTGGAAGAATCTCCTGATCATGTTGCTGCCGGATTGTCAGGTACTTGGCACGTGATTCCCGAGTCCGGGCATCGTGTCTTCCTTCCTCTCACCCCTGGCTCGGGTCTGGATCTTGGTTCTCGCCTGGGGCGGGGGTCTGGTTATCCGACTCCTATTTGCGAGCAATTTCCTGATTTGACGGGTTACTTTTCTTCAGATCCTGCGCGAAAACACCTTGGAAGCTACTGACCTTTGTGCTGGTCCTTCGTCTGAACCAGGTTTGATTCCTGCTATGTCCTTCCGCTTCCGGCTTTGTATATACTTGATAATGTGACCACATTTGGTTTTTGCTACTGCGGCAGTCTCTGTTCCTGCCAAACAAAAACTAAAGAAGAAAACCATATCAAAGCCGAAGGCTTCTCAGCTAGGGGTATCAGGGGAAGGACAAACCTCCGGCGATCCTGAGGCTTCAGGATCATTTTCTATTGACGTTGCTGGGGCCATGGATGCGGCAAGGAGTAGAGGAATGGAATACCGCGAGGTGCCTGAGAATCCTGAGCTAAGGAGTAAGCAGAGAGAAGACTTCATAGCTCCTCTTCTTCCTCCCCTCCTCCTCCTGTTCAAGAATCTTATACTGGACCATCTCAAAAGGAGGGGTGGTTCTACTACCGCGGGCACCCCCTCCCTCTGCTATCCTGTGATGCCGCCAAGTACTCTTCTCTATGGAAGGAGGCAATTAGAAGATCCAATCATCCAGACGGGATCTTCGCTCCCCCGGCAACTTTTACTGCTACCAAAAACAGGCTGCGGATTGGAGACGGGGGGGCAGATGCTATCATGCGGCATTCCCTTCCGGCTGATGAGTGCTTGACATGCTGTGGGGGGAATTTTTCAGGTTGACTCGTGTGTCTTTCTTATGTTTCCTTTTCGTTTTAGTGCGGCTCCTTCCCTGATTTTGTGTACCGTTGTTTTTAGGTGATGTCCATGGCCCAAAGCACTGAGATTCACTTCGGCAATCTCAAATCCAGGCTTTGCCGTGAGGAAAGTCGAGCTAACAAAGCTGAAGAGGAGCTGAGGCTGACCCGCTCCTCTCATGACACTTACATTGACCAGGTCGAGTACGAGATCGATCGTAAGGCAAAGGAGAACCGAGGCAATCAATAAAGAACTGCAGTCATCCCGGCGCGAATGCGAGCAGCGTGATGAGTATGAGCTACAGCTGCAGAAACTTCGGGGAGAGAACCTTTCTCTAAGAGGCCGGATCAAGGAGGCCGATGATACATTGATAGAGGTATGAAACCATCTCTTCTTTCCTTGGCTTTGGATAAGCTGATTTGGTTCTTTTTTGACCCGGGCATTATGCTGGATCAGGTGCGCACTATGCACCGGAATGATGTGAACAATCTTCAGGCTGAGAAGGCCTTTTTTATGATGAGCGGAATTCTTTTAAGCAGGAAGCTGAGACACTCGAGCTGGAGAAGCAAACTCTTCAACGGGAGAATGAAGCTCTTGTGAAGGAAAAAGAAAAGCTTATGCAGGATTTAGATTCCTTGACGGAAGAAAAGGTTATGCTGGAAGAGCAGTTGAGGTCTTCTTTTGATCAGGAGAGGAAATCTCTGCTCCGAGATTGTTCTCTCTTGGAAGAAGAGAAGAAAACCCTTGCTGCGGACAAAGCTGCCCTGATAGAAGAGAGGGCCAGGCTGGAGGAGAAAGTAAAGGAGCTGGAAGGAGCTAAGTCTCGTTCTCAAGCCGAGAGTACTGGCCATCGAGCCATGGTAAGCTTTTAGATCTCCGCCTTTTGTTTTTTCTTTTATTCTTCTCTTCTTACTTTTATTCCGGCCAGGCTTGAGTCCTGCCAATCTACTGAAGCACGTCACTCAGCTGAATGGCCGGTTGGTCGTGCTAAAGAGGAGTGTCATCCACCAACTCAGAGCGTGATAAGTACCGAGCCCAAGTTCTGACTCTTGAATCCCAAGTGACCAGGCTCAAATCATTCTCCCGGCAGTCTCAAGAGGAGGTACAGAAGCAAGGCACCATTAATGCTCATCTAAAGGAGTCTTTTGCCTCGCAGTGTCGTCGGATAGTCGACATTTGCCAGCAAATTGTTTCAGATCACTCCCTTGAGAAAGGAGAGTTGCTGGATGATGATTTATATAACAAACTGGAATTCAAGGCCGTTGCTCAGAAGTCCAATTTCTTCTCAGAACTCGAGAGGTTCTGCCGTAGCCCTGGGGAGACATGTTTTGGTGGTGGTGAGGCCTCATTTCTTCCGGCTGGAAGTAATATCCTGCCATCCGGCGGAGGAATGCCGCGCCTGTCCAGAAAGTCCAAGTCTTCTGAGAGTGTAGCTGGCAGTGGTGATAGATTGTTGACCCCTGGCGAGGAAGCTGCGGAGAAAGCAGAATAGAAGTTCTCAAGCAGAATATAAGTTTTCTTTTTTGTTATTTTTAGAGGGGTTCTTGTTTCGGCCTGTATTTTTTTGTGTTTACCGAACGATTACATTTTGTAACCGTTTTTACCCCATATTTTGGGAGGAATATAAGCCTATACTTTTTACCATATTTAGCTATTTGTCTGTCAGAATAGTTCTTTTGAGCCAAGTTTTTATTGCTGCGACATCTCTCTCTCTCTCTTTTTTTTTTAAAAAAAAGGCGCACCTATGCGAGTTATGTTGGAATGGTCTTCGTTTTTTCACAAGGGGCCTTTGGTTTTGGACCCTCTGTTCCGGCCAGACCTCTTTTCTCTCTTTTTTTTAAAGTATGGTACCCATGGTTTTTAGTCATCTTTTTAGGATATGAAGCGTAGGAATTTGTGGTCTGCTAGCCGACGCCTGTTTTTTAAGGTAAGATAGCTTGCGGCTCATTGGCCGGATGTTTCCTTCAAGGCATGGCAGCCTGCGGCGTGTTGGCCGGGTGTTTCTTTCAAGGCATGACAGCCTGCGGCTCGTTGGCCGGATGTTTCTTTCAAGGCATGACAGCCTGCGGCTCGTTGGCCGGATGTTTCTTTCAAGGCATGACAGCCTGCGGCTCGTTGGCCGGATGTTTCTTTCAAGGCATGACAGCCTGCGGCTCGTTGGCCGGATGTTTCTTTCAAGGCATGACAGCCTGCGGCTCGTTGGCCGGTGTTTCTTTCAAGGCATGATAGCCTGCGGCTCGTTGGCCGGTGTTTCTTTCAAGGCATGATAGCCTGCGGCTCGTTGGCCGGTGCTTTCTTTCAAGGCATGATAGCCTGCGGCTCGTTGGCCGGTGCTTCTTTCAAGGCATGATAGCCTGCGGCTCGTTGGCCGGTGCTTTCTTTCTTTCAAGGCATGATAGCCTGCGGCTCGTTGGCCGGTGCTTTCTTTCTTTCAAGGCATGATAGCCTGCGGCTCGTTGGCCGGTGCTTACTTTCAAGGCATGATAGCCTGCGGCTCGTTGGCCGGTGCTTTCTTTCAAGGCATGATAGCCTGCGGCTCGTTGGCCGGTGCTTACTTTCAAGGCATGATAGCCTGCGGCTCGTTGGCCGGCTTCTTTCTTTCAAGGCATGATAGCCTGCGGCTCGTTGGCCGGTGCTTACTTTCAATACCTCAGGGGGATCAGTCCCCTGGCAAAAAAGTACCTGCACTTTCGTTAAAAAATACCTCATTTTATTGATTTTGTCTAGCAATGTTTTTACACATAAAACTTTTTTAAACATTCAGCATGCCAAGAGTGAGGCAGTCGTATCCTTCACCATTTTTCAGACGGTATGAAGCTCGTCCTGTCTTCTGGTGTATGATGTATGGTCCTTCCCATTGAGGTTCCAACTTCTTGGGTTGCTTAACTTCTCGGAGGACTAATTCTCCTGGGGCAAAACTTCGTTCCTTTATCCTTCTGTTGAAATACCTCTCCACTTTATTATCCTTCGCCATCCTACTGCGGCGGCCATCCTGGTTTCTTCAAGGAGTCTAGGTGATCCTGTATCCCTGAGTGTTGACCTTCTTCATTATATGATTCCAATCTTGGATGGCACTACAATTTCCGCCGGAATGACGGCTTCCAAACCATATGTCAGTCTGTAAGGTGTTTCTCCTGTTGGCCCTCTTTCTGTCGTTCTGTATGACCAGAGGACCTGGGGTAACAATTCTGCCCACTTTCCCTTTCTTCATCGAGTTTTCTCTTTATTGCCTTTACTATCTGCCCATTCGCATTCTCAACCTGCCCGTTTGCCTGAGGGTGGGCTACTGACGCAAACCTTAATATATCCGATCTTCCATTCTTCACAGAATTCTCGGAAGCTTTCGCAATTGAACTGTGTTCCATTATCAGTTATTATTACTTTTGGTATGCCAAACCTGCATACCACGTATTTCCAAATGAATTCTTGTGACTTCCTAGCCGTGATGGAGACAGTAGGCATTGCCTCGACCCATTTTGTGAAGTAGTCGATAGCGACGTATATGAACTTGAACCTCCCTGGCGAAGATTCCGGGAATGGGCCCACAATGTCCAATCCCCACATAGCAAAGGGAATCGGGCATATGATAGATTTTTGTTCCGCCGGTGGGGTATGTATCTTGTTTCCATGTTCTTGACACTTGCGGCATTTTTGTATATACTCTTTGCAATGCTCCATTATTTTTGGCCAAAAATATCCGAGTCTCAAGATTTTGTGAGTGTGGTCCTCTCCCCCTGGTGATTTCCGCAGAGCCCATCATGTATTTCTCTTATCAATTCTGCCCCTTCAGTTATGGTAACACACTTTAGAGCCGGTCTTGCAAAGGATCGCTTATACAGCTGATTATCTTCAATAAAAAACGATGCGGCTCGCCTTTTTACTATTCTGGCCTCCTTTTCATCTTCCGGCAGTTTTCCTTGCCGTATGTAATCTATGATTGGAGTCATCCAGGATTCTTCTTGGTTATCTGTCTCTACTGCCAACACCCGAGTTCCTTCTATGCTTGGGGAAGTTCTGACTTCTAGCCATATTTCATTGGGTACTTTTTCGGCCATGCTTGCCAATTTGGCTAAGGCATCTGCTTCGACATTCTTTTCACGGGGAAGGTGTTTTAGCTCACATCGTTGGAAATTTGCCCTTAGCTCCTGGGCCTTGAGCAAGTACTTCCATAGCTTTTCCTCTTTGACCTCATAGATGTTGTCATTTTGTCTTGCCACCAACATAGAGTCCGATATACTTCTAATTCTGTTAAAAACAGGTTATTTTTCATAAGTTTTTATTTTAGACAGGATTTTATAAAGGAAAAAACGGAGAAGGTTTTTTTCTTTTGGAACCTGTCGCCCCGAGGGCTGTAGCTACTTCCAATCCCTGGATAAGAGCTTCGTATTCGGCTTCATTATTAGTGACATCAAAGTCCAGACGGAAGGCATAATTCAAGCTTTGCCCATCTGGCGCCTGTACCACTATTCCAGCTCCTGCCCCACTTTTGCATCGAGCCCCATCAACCAAGATGACATATGGACTCTGAGCTTGCTTTTCTTCTTTTGCAAAGTTGGTTTCCGTTATAAAGTCTGCTAAGGCCTGAGCTTTTATTGCTGTTCTGGGCAAGAAGTGAATTTCGTATTGTGTCAGCTCTACTGTCCAGCTTACCATCCGGCCGGAGGCATTCGGATTGTTCGCAATTTGTTTGAGCGGCCAGTTGGTCCTGACAAAGATTCGATGTGACTGGAAGTAGGGCCGCAGTTTTCTTGATGCCACTACCAGTGCGAACAAGATTTTCTCTATGTTGGTGTACCGTCCTTCTGTCGGGCTCAAGATTTTGCCCGTATAATAAACTGGTATCTCCCTTTTCTCCTCCATGATTAGGACAGCTGCCACCGCCCAATCTGTTGCGGTTGCGGAAAGTAAAGGTATAGATCCTGTCCTGGGGTAGGTACACCCAGCTTAGGTAGATCCCGAAGCATCTCCTTGATCTTCTCAAAGGCTTCTATGCATTCTTGTCCCCACTGGAATTTGCTGTTCTTCCTTAGAATATTGAAGAATGGGATCGACTTTTCTTGTAGCTTAGAACAGAACCTACTTAATGCTGTCAGTCTCCCATTCAAAGCTTGAACATCTTTGATGTTTCTTGGGGGAGAAAGGTCGAGGATGGCCTGACTTTTTTCTGGATCAACTCAATACCTCGTTGTCCAACGATGAAACCAAGAAACCTCCCTTTGGTTACACCAAACACACACTTTTCCGGATTTAGTTTGATTTGGTACTTATCCAGAGTGTCGAATGTTTCTTCTAAATCCTTCATGTGTTGTTCTTTTGACGGACTTTTCACAACTATGTCATCAACATAAGCCACATTCCGGGCAATTTGTTTACAAAACACTTTGTCAATCATACGCTGAAAAGTGGCCCCTGCATTCTTTAGGCCGAAAGGCATTACTTTGTAACAGAATGTTCCGGCTGAAGTAATGAAGGAGGTCTTTTCCGAATCATCCTCTTTCATTTTTATTTGATTATAGCCGGAGAAAGCATCCAAAAAACTTAGCACGGAACTCTGGGCAGTTGAGACCACCAATCTATCTATTGATGGTAGAGGATAAAAATCCTTAGGACATGCTTTATTTAAATCTGTGAAATCCACGCACATTCTCCATTTTCCATTTGCTTTTTTCACCATAACAACATTAGCCAACCACCGTGGGTAAGCCACCTCCCTGATGAATCCGGCTTTGAGGAGTTTTTGGACCTCGGTTCGTGCGGCCAAATCTCTTTCCTCCCCTATTACCCTTTTCCTTTGCCTGACCGCCGGATGTTTAGGGTCCACCCTGAGCTCATGCCGGATAACGCTTGGGTCTATACCAGGCATCTCGTCCGTGCTCCAAGCGAATGTTGCCCTTCTTTTTTCCAGGAACCTCATTAAGTGAGTCTGCTCTCCACTGTCAAACGCAGTTCCTATTTTAAAAAATTTAGAAGGGTCAGATTTTAAATGTACCTCTCTGGGGGGATCTTGGGTTGTTCGACATTCTTCTTCTCCTTGATCCGGCCCTGAGGAGGAAGGTAACCTTCTCTTGAACTCCTTGTTTGATCCCACAGTTTTAACCACCTCCTCACTAGGAAGGCTGTCCATGATACGGACTTCACACATTCGGGCCATTTTTTGGCTTCCTCTTATCGTGACTACCCTCCCTCTTGAGGTTAAGTACTTCATTTTTAAGTGATGAGTGCTGTGGATGGCTTTGAAAGCATTGATCCCTGGCCTCCCGAGGTACATGTTGTATCCAGAGAGGCCTGGCACAATAAAAGCTGTGAGCTCTCTGTTCTCCTTTCATCTCCTTGGCCCAGGGTCATTGTGAAGTCTATACTGCCGGAAGATGTGGTAGAGACACCTCCCACAAATCCTCCTAGGACCGCCGAATAAGGCTTGATCCGGTCCTCAGGTACTTCCAGCTTCTTAACTGCTTCGGCTGATATGACATTTGCTCCGGCCCCACTATCGATTAGAATTCCCTCCATCATCCGATCGTTTACTTGTGCACGGATGACAAGTGGATCGTTGTGTGGGTATAGGACTCCATCTTCATCTTCGTCGGAGAAGAAAATTGGAGGAAAATTTTCCTTTTTGGCAATTTTTCTCTCCGGGAGCTCTTGATGCACTTGATGGATGTGTCTTTTCCTTTCATTAGGGGTTAGTGGTCCTACTTCTGAAAATAGTCCTGTGGGTTTTCTTAGAGGAAGTTTCGTTAGCTTTCTTTTTTTTTTTGGAAAGAAAGGAGGTTTATTAATAGTAAAGAATGCGAAAAGAATGGAAATTTTATTTCTCCTCTTGGTAATATGATGTTTTGACAATTATGCAACACAAAATTTCATCCTAAAACAGATTGCAAATTGTACTCCAAATATTTATCCTGAATAAAGGGAAAAGGAACTTTTACTCTCCTTTGTACAAACCTGTTATCATCCCCACTGATTTGCCGGGGTCAAGCCTGGGGTGGATCTCTTCCTCCTGTCGCCCTCGGGGTGTACTCTGGGCATTGCTTTGTTGACCGCCATACTGCCTTTGCACTCCGGCCTGTTGCTTTCCCTTCTTCTTATTCTCCTCAATGACTCGGAGCTCTTTGGCCAGGGTAGCACAGTTTACAGTCCGATGACTGCGATTTCCATGGAATTCGCAGAATGCAACCGGAATTTCTCCCTGCGGTGGCTTCCTTGGCGGAGGGAGGTAACCCTCTCTTACTGCAGCGGCATATTTCCCTGGGTCAATATAGACAACAGTCTTTGCCCCCTGGTGCTGCGACCCCTGAGAGGAAGATCCGGCGGTTGACCTACCATAATATGGCTTGTACCTTGACCCTCCTCTTCCGGCATTTCCCCCGAGTCCTTCCTTCTTCTCTGGTACCCCTGCGGCTTTGAAGCTATCGGCCAGCTCTTTAGCCTTGTTCTCGGCTATCTCAGATTTAAAAAATCATGGATCATTTCAGCTAATTCTCCATGAGTCTTCGGCGCCTTTGTCGCAATTTTTCCAGCTAGCCGAGGCTGAGCCAGGCCATTCCCAAAGGCCTTAATCAAGATCTTTTCATCAACATCGTCGATCTCTGCGACCTTCTTATGGAAACGCTCGCTGTATTCCTTCACGGTTTCTCCTTTTCGCTGTTTAATGTCCATCAATTCTATTGTTTCTTTTTTAACCTTCTTACTCGCAGCAAAATATTGCTGGAAATCTTCAGTCAATTGCTTGAAGCTCGTGATGGACTGAGGCGGTCTCGTGGAGATCCATCCCAATGCTCTTTTTGAAAGTGTTCCGGGGAACAGATTGCAGAGAGCGAGGGAGCTAATCCCCTGAGTGTTCATGGCGAACATGAATTTTTTGATATGCTGAGCAGGATCTCCAGTCCCGTCATACTTCTCAATTGCCGGGGCGACAAAGTGCGGCGGGAGTTTCGCCTTCCTTATCCGCTCTGAGAAGGGGTACAAGCTCATATCTATTTGATCATCTTCCTCCATCTCTTCTTCATCGATGATTGAATTGCGCTTTCTATCCTTACTCTCTTCCCCATTGCTACCTTTGGAGTCTCTGTTTTTCAATTGCCTCCGTCATCTCGTCCCATTTTCTTTGGTACTCCTCGTCCCTTTGCATCAATTCCTGCTGCAAAGTCTCATTTCCCTCTACGATTTTTTCGTCAATGGATCTGACCAATCCTTTCAGCATGTCTTCTAGATCTTTCTTGGAGATGGCCTCTGGCATCTCCGAACTCATCCTTTCCTCGGAGTGGTTGTTATCTTCAACAGCGTTCCTTGATGCTTTCCTTGACCTTGGAGCCATCTTTCGTGTTTCAATCCTGCAAAAAACATCATTAGTTATTTTAGGATTTCCACTATGAATCGCCGTAGATTACTTCCCTGCTTCTAGGTGGTCTCGTGGTTGCTTCTTGCTGTTCGTTTCCCACAGACGGCGCCAAATGAAACAGTGCACTAATCCTAATGCGACCAAGCTTGATCCCAATGCAACAGTACATCTATCCTAGTACGTCTCGATCTAATCTCCTATCTACTTTACCTGATTTCGGACACAGAGTCTCGTGAAAGTAGAGAGGGAGAGAGAGAGTTCTATTTGAGTCGAATGCGAGTTTGATTGCCCAAAATCACGTGTCTTATTTCATGGGGGTACACCCTTATTTATAGTTTTTTGGGCCCGGTCCCTTTGGTGCCAGCCTGTATTTTATATGTTTAAGTACGGTTTTACCCCTTCTTAGTCCCTTTGGTCGACCACAGGCGGCCGACCGTACTACATTTTGCTTTGCCTAAGTCCCATTTCATCCGGCTGAAGGACGGCCGGATGACCTATGTGCTTCTACCCTCATCCGGCTAAGCGGCCGGATGCTCTATTTGTTCTATTCTCATCCGGCTGAAGGTGCCGGATGCCCTTCGCGTCCTGTTTTGGGCTTGACACCATTTCTTCCCTTCTCACTAAAGCTACCCATCCTTAAGACAAGCTCTAGAGCATTTGAATATGTTATAGACTAACCATTCACACATAGAAAGTGCTACGAATCTCTCTTTCTGGAATCTGATTTAGGTATTTCCGCCTATATTGAATGACCTTCATCTTTGATCTGTCTATTTTCACAATCTTTAGACTACACCACTTGTGACTAGCATTCTTCTTTGAGATGTGATAGACCTTCAGACCCATATTCAGTAACAGAAAAATCTTCAGACCATACAACCAACAGAAAAATTTCTTTCTCAAACTAGCAAATACAGTAATAGATCTCTTGATATCCCTCTTGCTAATATGAAACACCATAGGACTCCCATCACCCCCGAACTTGCAACAAACCACTACCAGCACTGGACGATCAGTCAAAACATCAGCATCAATATTGAACAGAAACGCCTGGTCCAAACCTTGCATCACTGCTAAGAAGAGACTCATCCCCCAATAGTAAGACCTAAGGACAGTCAAGTGAATGCCCACACCATTCACCAAATGCAAAGGTACATGAATTCCACTACGCCTAACAGCCATTGAGGAAGAAGAAAATGAAAAGATAGTCCTTGAAACTGACCACACTACCCCCACTAGCAAAATCAAATAATTGCGCCTCTACGACACCCAACCTTGACGAGATCAACTAAATCAAGAGACCTCCACACTGTAAAAATCAGAATCGGAAACACAACCACACACATCAAAGGCATAAGCAATCAACTGCAGCTAAATATCAACAACCCCTAAGTAAGCAAAAATACACCCAAAAAACCTAGCGCTAGAAACAAACATAGGCTTCAACCTCCCGACCTAGACCAAATCTCGGACCTAACAGAGAAAAGGAAATCTAAATGGGGCTATCATCCAAAACCTAGCCCTGTTCGAATCAACAAATTCTAGAGAACCACATAGGAGGAAGTAGCCACCGAGAATTCTATCACAAAAAACACCCACTGCCAGCGACAAGAATACTGGGAAGCCAAAAACTAGCGAGCTCCCTTGGATGCAGAGACTCCATTGAACAAAACAGACTGGACAACCAAGGGGGAAATATACTTAGAACTGGTGGATAAAGAAAAGCCGATCTGCCGTTGAAGAAGAGCCGCGCCGTCACATTGAATCGATCCAGAGAACACCCACCTTCGAAGAAGAGAACACTAACTGGAAAACGATCTCCCTGCCGCCCAGAAGAGGAAACAAAGAGGACGGTGATTCGCCTCTACAATCGCCTCTGTTTGAGAACGATAAGAAAGTTTTTTCGCTCTGATACAACCTGGGGAAGGCAGCCGCGGTTAGGTTTGCAATATCACCATGGATATAGAAGAGAATGAGATGGGCATGTAAGTTTCCTTTACTTGCTAGGGTTGCAATTTACCGGGTGTAGAGAAGTGAGAAAATGGGTTAGCTTTTTGTTTTGTTTTGAGTGGGCTAGTACTACCGAAAATGAAGGGGTAGCTGGGTTGGCCCAGTTTGTTTGGGCGGGTCAGCCCTACTCCTTTAATATATTTTTTTGAGCATTATTTACATAGGTCGTTTGTAGCTCATTTTATATCCATTTTTCGTGTCGTTTGTAACACGTCGTCCCGTTTAACGAGACGGGTCTTTCTATGTCATCAAATTTATACGTCTAAACAATAATCATTTATTGTTATTTATAAATACTATTAAATAGTATTTACTTTCAAATTGGTTTTACGTGTAACACCCCAACCGCTAAACTCATAATTATCTCTTAAACTGTCACACTTACCCATATCATCGCAGCGGAACTCTATATACAACGGAGGGTGATACAACGTTGTTAGCCACCCACGTGGCTAACCAGGCCTAACTCAACTACGGTATCGGTCTGATGGACCGGAATAACCGAGTACTCAATACAAAATACAATACTTCTCCATTATTAACTGAGTCTCATGTACAAATCTCAATTCCATTCTTTACTATACCGAGTCTACGATATATGGATGCCGATAACATATTCGGTCTTACACCTCATTCCAATACATAAGTAATTAAAGTCTAACTACCCATGCTAACCACCGTCCCCGTCCTACTCTCGAACGGTATCGTCTTCGGTGTACCTGAAAAATAAAAACGATGCCCCTAGGGGCTCAACTTACGCTGCATATGAAATTCGCATACCCCACGTGCTAACCGGGGTACGCCGACTACTTTTGTCGAGAGCATGAGATTCATTTTAATTCAATCAACATGCAACATAGCAATACATTATATACATATACTACGCAAGGAATTAGCATTCAACCATGGAATACAATCCCTAACTAACATATCAAGTTGTTAGTTCGTAATATCTTACTCTTAGGCCTCAAGGGTTATACCTCACTACGCCTTGGTTACTTATTCAATAACTCACCCATACACTCGGGTTACTTATTCTTATTCTCACCCATTCTCTCGGGTTACTTGTAACACCCCTATTCCAATCGGATCCTAATCATCTTACTTAACACTGTAATCGCAGCGGTAATCTCAACAATTGAACTACTGGTGTCACCGTTCTCACTCGCCCATACGAGTAACAACGTGCTTACTGATATATTCATAAATACGAAACAATTTCCCACAGTGACACAAGAGATAGATCTAACCTTCCCAAACCAATATAAAATACATTCATAGTGAGCATTCTAAGTGTCCCAATCCTATACACGTTTCTAAGTTCGTATCAAAATGCAACAGTGCATATTAAAACAACTGTAATTAAACTACCCAGTGCTTCCCTCTCTTTGTCGACACCGGAAGCTGCATACCTGCAAAAATGGTTGTTTGTGGTATGGAATCAGCCCCTGCTGAGTATGTTACTACATGACTGTCATGCCCCCTCGGACCCTCAGTTAATTGGTCGAGAGCATGCAGTTCATTTCCATGCAAGTAGTTTAAAGTTAAAACTGTAAAGCAACAACATATATTGCAGTAAACTCAAATAGCAAACAAGCCCCTGACTTTACACATCGCATCGTAATAAATCACTGAAAGCGTTACAACGCTTATATGAGTACAGAGACTCCATTCCAACAAACACTTGATAGTTCATAATTGAGTACGGCGACTCACTCAACCAAACAATCCACCATAATCCACACACGAGTACAGCGACTCGACTCAACCAGTTCACATCACAGGTATAAGTACAACGACTCAATTAATCTAAATCACAATACACAATGAGTTCAACGACTCGTTTCAACAAATCCACCAATAAACAACACATAATCACAAAGCATAACCAATGAACAACAAGGCGAAACAACGAGAATTATAAACAAGTATAAATTCTCGTCCTTGGCATGCAAGCCCAAATAATGTTCGCCTAATGTACGAGCTAATATAGTCGTTCGTAATTGTTCAGTCATGCCTAATGACAACGTCTCGTTAGCATGACGTGTCTCTAAGTTACCCATCTCCTATGGCGGGTCACCCACGGCAATAGCCACTCCAGCGGTAGAGTCTCCGTGTAACACCCCTACCATTAATACAGTGCTTACCATCCAATCTCCTTACATATCAGATACACGCAGCGGATATATACTTACATACAGTGGGTGATACAATGCCGTTAGTCACCCACGTGACCAACAAGGCTACTACTTCTACATACAGCATCGGTCTGATGGACCGGAATCCCGAGTACTACAAATCTACAATACATTCTCCATTTACCAAATACTACTACAATCTTCCTTCAATACAATACTCCAAGTACAATACAATATAATCTACATACCGAGTTTGCTAAGATCCTTATACAAGTGTAATACCTCTTCCATAATTCATTCATACTCACTGAGAGACTATCCACTACCCGTTTCTCACAACTACTTACTTCCTAAGTACAAGGGCGTGCCACCGGTCTCTTACCTTGATCATATCTGCTTCGGGTACCTGCACACTAAAAATGTTCCCCCTAGGGGGTCAGCTTTCGCTGCGCATGATAACCGCATACCCCGCGTATTAGTGAGGGTACGCCGACCACTTGGTAGAATACATGCGGTTCATTTTCATTCAATCATACATGCATACATGCTCTTATACACAATACAATAATACTTACGCAGGGTATACATACATACACTTCATTACATACAAGGAATACAATATAAATCATCCCATACATACTTACCTTCTTCCGAATACACATACTCATTTCATACACAATATACAGTACTTGTTAGCTTCATTGGCCCACCCGGGTTAATCGGGTGGAGATTACTCTTTTACTAGTTTACTCCATACATACACATACATACTCATACTCATACTCATCCATACTTACTTACTTACTCTTACTCAAGTTAAGTCGTCGGGACCTCCGGCCCGGGGACTACTCCGTCCCACCACCGGGATTTACTTGACTCACCAATCCGGGATGCTACCCATTTAAGGGGTTTGGGCCGCGGACCAGTTTAAGAGTCAGGAATCGGATCCAACCTCTTGTGTCTCCTCATCCTCACGCGTGGCCAAAGCTATATCGGACTTCTACTCATTCCAATTTACTCACTTAAGTTAGGAGTTAGGTAGTTAGGAATTAGTAGTAGAGTCATTCATTCAACCACATACACAAATGCATTATTCATATACACATCCATACAAAATACATTACAATATACGAGTACACTACGAAATACAATACACTTCATCATCTTTCATATATTTCATGAATTATACAAACTATTGTTCAAGACAAATATTATCAAGAACAACATAAGTCAAGCACAGGTAAGTGCAATATAGTCTGATTCATGCATTTATCTTATTTAGGTGATCAAATAAGCACACAAATCGGGGTAACCAGATTAGGATACAGGGCATGAAGAAATCATACCTTTTTCCCGAAATCTACTTTACCGGTGTCTCCTTGTTCCTTAGTCCTTACTTGTTCCTCGAGTCCTAGTCTCGAACCGATGACTACATGCCACATGGTTCAATCAATACTAAGTATTACAATACATACTTATTTACTACTCCCATATTTACCCCGTTGCCCCGTTGTTTCGGTTTAACTTAATGTTCAAATACTTAAAACTCTCTTACTTAATTTTCCAACTTGTTTATACTTTTAATGACCCTTAAGCATCATTAATTAAGTACTGATTATCTTATACTATCATTACCTTTCATTTCCTTACTTTATAACCCATTTAAAGCACTTATTTTTATAAGTTTTGGTTGGTCCGGGACCTTGTCCAGGTCTTAAGTCGGGGACCAACTCATGGTCTAAGTCTCGGCCTCTTTTAATGGTATGGTCCGGGACCTTGTACAAGGGTCAAGTCCCGGACCCAAGTGGTTGAAAACTCTCGACCTGAATTCACACTATGGTCCGGGTCCTCTTACAAGGAGTAAGTCCCGGACCTCAACATTGAAAAACTCTCGGGGTGTTTTACAGGGGTGGTCTGGGTCCTTGTATGGGACTTAAGTCCCGGACCACCACCTTCCTGTAACTCTCGGCCCTTTTTATCCTACCGGTCCGGGACTTAATCCAAGACTTAAGTCCCGGACCCTGCTACAAATTCAGCAGGTTTTGCATTCTCAAAATCTGTTACATTCCCAACTTTGTCGAATTAATCTCCCAATGTTCCTACACTTAGTCCCACATGTTAAGCACCTAATTAGCTCCTAAACATGTTCAAATCCCTTACCGACTCCTTATCCTTCTCATACTAATTCACACACTAATTCACCACATTTTCATTCCAGCACTTACATTGTTTCTCCAAGTGGCTTTGCTACAGATTTGGGTTCTTATCTCCTCCATGCCTAGTTCCCTCTCCTAATGCCAAATTACCATCCCAATTCATCTCCAAACAACTACAATATCTATACCCAAGTCCAACACTCTTTTTACCAATTCTTACACACTAATTTTTCCTAACTTCTCTATACATTCTTATACCCTTTTGCTACAGATTTTCACACTTCTTGTTTCTCATACTACAACTACCTCTTCATCACTACTAAACATATTTACTCAATCCAATATACACCTTGATTCTCCCATTCACCAAGTCATTCCTAAATACATAATTCCTACCAAAATTTCGTCATAGCTCACCTACCATTCTCACTTATCCACACATACCCATTATCACCAAAATCATTCCTATTCTAGCCACACCCATACAAGGGTCCTACCAGCAATACAAAGCAATCTTAATACCTCATTATTTCCACAAAACACAATATCAATACACATACACAATTCTTTGGCTCTAAGGCCTACAATCCACATACTTGTTTCACGAATATCCAAACTTTCACAACTTCAATTCTAATACATTATTTTGGTTTCTTTAAATTGGTTTACCCATTCCCATTATTCTAATGCATTAAATTAAGGAAGAGCTCTTACCTTGAGCTTATATTCCTTCTTCCTTTCTCATTTTTCCTTCTTCTTCCTTTCTTGTCTCAAAATCGGTTATGTGGGGGAATGGAGTTGCCAAACTCCATTCCCATTACCCAATACACTCAAAACAAATGCAATTAAACTACTAACCCTTTTCAACCTTTAAAGCTTAATGTAAGTTTTAGGGTTTAGAAATTTCATTACCTTGCAAGGGTGTAGGTAATGCTTGGAATAGCTCAAGAACAATATTTCTCACCCTCCAAGAGTGCCAAAATCGGCTAGAGTACCAAGGAACCAAACAAGAGTTTAGTCTAAATTTCGTTTTGCCCATAAGGCTAGAAAAACAATGAGGTTTCAAGAAGATTTTTACCTCAAAATAACAAGGAGAAGAAGGTGGTTCTAGTGGTAGTCTTGAAACTCCAAATGCTCCATACCCATGAAAACGAAAATGCTCCTTTTCGGATTTTGAAAAGAGGGAAATGTTCCTCTTGATGAGAGGAAGACAATGGTGGTATTTTTATAATTTTTGGAGCAAGTTTGGGCACTCAACAAGAGGAGAGAAGGGAGTATTTTTGTGGGTTGTTCAAAACCTCCATGGCTGTCGCTGGGAAGGAGGAGAAGAAAGAAATCAGAGAGGAGAAAGGAGGGGGCTTACGTGAGTGAAGAGAATAGAGTAGGAGAGAGAGAATGTGAGGTAGTAAAAGTAGTTACTTTTTGATTTTTATTTGTTTTGTCCTTTTGCTCATAAGAAGGGAATTAAAGGGGTGTGAATGGGGCTCAAAATCGGACACACTCACACAGCCCATGTGGGTCTTAAAATTTTATTTACAATATTGGACACACTAGTTTGAGTTATTTGTGCTTTTACCCCACAACTTCCTGTTTTTGACAGTTTTTACTAATTTCTCGTTTTATTGATTTTATTGGTTCTAAAACTTCACTAATATTTATTAATGATTATTTAGTTGACCAAAATTGATACGAGTCTATTTAACCCGCTTAAAGTCACGTTTTCCCGGTTACCTCGAAAAACGCGCTTTAATTTTCATTAGTGTTTTTAATCCATTTTAAGGATCCGTTTTCTTCAGGATTTGTTCCCTAATATTTATTTAGACTTAATTAAGCCTTTAGAATCCATATAGTACGCCAACCGAGGTCTCATACCTCCTGTGGTTATTTAACGCTTATTTAGCGTTTTTCGCTTTTTAAGCGTTTCTTTATTTCTTTTGGATTTATTTTCCCTTACAAATATTTCTTAACCATTATTAGGCTTCTTAAATACCTATTAGGATAATTTAATCGCCATATCTAAGGTCGGGGTATTTCAATCTACCCCCCTTAAGAACTTTGTCCTCAAAGTTGTTCGAGGTTATAAGTTTACTATACTTACTCATTCATACCCGTCTATGCCAAAGGTTATACGTTCCTTCTCCTTACAATTCCCAAATCCATCCTTAAGGTTCCTACATACCATACCATACCAATATACCATAGTCACTCCAATCTGCGGTACTACTAGCTATCCGGTTCCTCATTACAAAGTTCATACATACATACAGTGCAAAGCTATCCCCAAAGCAGTGCAATACACATACAATCCCGCAGGCACTCCGGTCATCTCGACGCAGGACTCCTCTATGTCCCGCTGCCTTTGGAATAATACAACATGCTACACTACTATCTTCTCCGGTACAAGCTTCTCACAAATTCGTAACCTTAAGTCTAAGAGAAATACTTCACTACTACCAATTAGAAATTTCCTAAACACATAACTCCAAGGTCCAATATATGTACATTACTTCTATCCTATGTGTGATTTTTGTGACCACTTAAAGGGAGCTTCAAGAATCATTCGACCCTGATGTGATCAGCATCAGTGTTGAACTATCCTTCCACTCCAATTTGTGTTCGGTTTCCCTTGATCTGATCAGGATCAAGTTCGACTTCCCACATCAGTTTCAAACAACAAATAATTTACTAGTTTTCATTTTCTATCTTTTTACCCCCTCTAGTTGTGATACGAATTCATACATCTCCAAAGGATGGAATTGGTCCATCAATCATCCTCACTCTACTTCCCAAATGCTTTACTCCGTGGTTCAATACTTAAATGCTCATTTCATCAACCTTCACTACTTCCATCCATTATTCACCATCATCTCCAATATTCTAACTAAGGAATACCATACCTATGAGATTTAGTTGTCTTCAATTTGCTTCAAATAATTTACCTACGATTCCACTACTCATAAACTTCATTCATCTACTACTCTCATTCATTTCGTACTACTTCTTAAAAGGCTACAATACTTGTGGAGCTCCGTCCACTAATCATTACTCTTCTTTACCAATACTCTTACACTGGTGTTACCAGATGGGTATATTCATCCTATGGTATTTGCATGTCTAATGCCTAGTCACCATAATTACAATATGAATGAATACTTATGTTTATTTAACATAGTATCAATCATCAATTTGATTCTCATTTGTGCTATGCACGTTACGGTTTATGTGTTTTACTCACCAAAACTTACATTAAGCGGTTTTCGCTCTACCCCCCTTAAAAGGGATTACGCCCACGTAATCTACCATATGTTATTATTATTAAACATTGGTTTAATCAATTTGGGCAATCTGAAGAGTTTAGCTTCACTACGGTATACTATACAATATGCTCTGGTCAAAGGGGTCTTAACCATACCAATGGTTTAGTCTTTGCACCAAGAATTCCTATATGAGTTTATTTAACTCATAATTAATTCGGTTCTAGCCTATTAGGCTTCAAGCATTAATAGCCCTTCTGTTATGCTTACTAGGTATATTATCTCCTAGCTAGGGCCCACTAGCTTCTGCTGCGTGACCCTGATACTCTTAGTACTTTATTGCTCTATAGTTATTCCAAATGTGCTACTCATCGCCCCTTTATCCCTTCGTTATGGGAATAAAGTGTACTAACAGTGTGGTATTCTTTTACCGCTGTTTGAACTTAATGAGTTTAAGGTTTATAACCAGCTCTCTGGGGATCTATTATGTATACTACTCGTACTCCCGTGATTATTCACTAAGCTCCTCCGACTTATTGTCGGGCGAGGTTAAGCCACTATTTAGTTATAGTGCTTCCTCTGTTGTCAATGGCTTCTGGATTACACCAGTTCTTCTGGTTCAGTACAAGTGTTCTTTACTTGTATGACCTTGCATTTCTATGCCTCGGTCCTAGTGACTTTCTTAAGTCTCCTTTCACCTTTATTCCATTGGAATTCACATTTTGTGATTGTTAGTGTGTTTTACACTATTTGTGCCTTAGGCCGCACGGTCTGTTGCTAAGAATGCTTGACTGGCTTATGCCATGTTTATGGTGAAAAGAAGGATTTACTACGGTTTACATTCTCCATATTCCTAGCCATCCCATTAGGTCATTAGCTGCACAAGTGCAATGCCAAAACACCCAGTCATACAGGGTGCAGAGGCGTAAACACTTGACAGTAAGTCACTTATGTGATAGGAAAGAATATTTATGCCTGTCATCTCGTACTTATACCCCGTGTCATTATCTGCTACTTCCTCATATCGGTCGCTTGTTGCGCACCGTATTCTTACTCATTATACAACGTTGTTTTTACGGTTTCTGTTACTGTGGTAGCTCCTCTTTACTTATTGCCATAGACATTGGCACCATTTCCTTATGGTGTAAATATACTAGGAGGTTCCTAGTTCATATGCATAACGGTTGTTGTCGCATACCGCAATGTTACCATCTTCCCATTGTGGGGATGTTTTATTTCAATTCGGGTTTCATGTGTAGGTTAGCTTACCTCACATTAATTCCTCATTCATGATATACTTTGTCAAATAACTTGGTTGACCAAGGATGAGGTAACTCATCGGGTTATAAGCTCTCTTGAGCGTTAGTCATTCGTGGTGTTCGATGTGTATTCAAATTGATTGCTTTGACAATCACTGTCTCCCAGTGCTGAGCATTAGTTATAGGCTCTAGCTATGCAGTTTCACTTATATGAGTATATCGTCGGGATATCCCAAGAAACTTCAAGGGTTTTCTGGTCCCGTTCTCTAATCGAAGAGTATCCTATCATTGGTAGATGAAGGTTCTTGTTGAGAGGTTAGTTGCCACTCATAGGTCTCATGGCAAGGTTTACCATGTTGGTGTTTACACAATGGTTCACCACATGCTTGGGTGCATATGGAGTATACTTACTCCTTTAAGTCGTGATAGTTTGGATATCTCATTTCCTTATTCCATCACCCCTTGGCAATATCTATATGCGTAGGCTTATTGTTATCATAGATGGAAGCCTTTCTAAGGGTTCGCATCTTCACCACATTGGTGGTCTTTGGTTATTGAGGGGTAGTTTTCCTCGAGTTTCCCGTAGGGTCCAAGTGTGGACTAGGCCAATGTTGGCACTATTATGATCTCTATGCCTCTGTGTTATCATTGCTACAGGAGGCATGAAGGTGATTAAAGGCTTGTCAACTGTATACTAGACTGATGCTCTAGTGACAGTGACATTGAGTTGGCCATTACTCCAAGCCACTCAGGATGTTGGGTCTAAACTGATGGTCCTGTTGTTGATTTCTTGTCTTATGAGATAATATCTCTTGCAAGTCTTGCTCTCAAATGTTGCGGGTTATGCAACCATTAAGGTTTACATAACATAGTTGGTTGATGGCTTTTAAGCCGTATTGCTGCGAGCTATGCTCTTTGCAAGCTGCTTATATCTGTTTCCACTCCTTGTTTATCATCACAGGTTGGAGGTGTTGCTGGGCTCCATGGTAAGTCGTGACATCACGCTTCCGTTCATAGGAGGCCCTTTAGGCGAAATGGTATTAATAGGTGCCTCTCAGTACCTTAGGGTATTTCTTGTTAAGTGAAATCCCTTCGGTGTCCTAACCGAATGTTCGTTTTAGCTCCCGTGCTCATATCATTATGCTTGTTCAACTGTTGTTAACGCAGACACCCTTCAAGGGTCGCTCCTGGGTGTTGGTAGTTATGCCGTTACATCCGGCTGATGTTTATAACATGTGTTGTCCTCTATACCGTCTTATGGTATTGCATTAAGCTATCTCCTTTCGGGTTATGACGTCTCCCGTCATTGGGTAGACCGTTTATACTTGTTCCTAGTGCTTGAGACTAGGTTTAAATATCCTCTCCGATGATGGATCGGCTTCGTGGTAATCTTGTGATTGCTCTTGGGAGTTCTGTCCCATTTGTCGAGCCCCGTGGTGTTCACGTTTAGGCAGTTGCCTTACTATGTCAGGCTGGGTGTACTTTCCAGCTGTCATATATTTGCTTGATATCTCTGAGACATATCTGATGTCTATACTTATTAGCTTGTGCTCCTTGCACTTTCTAGCTCTTATTCCTTACTTTCAGATGAATTCTCTGAGTTCCTTTGCACTTGATCGTCTGAAGCGTCCAGCTGTTCTGGTTAAATTCACTCATGATCCATAGAACGGAGTTGACTACTTCCCGTGTGTCGTACACTACATGTATACATACGTGGGGTACCTTGTTGATTCGTTACCACTTACCCGACTACTTGTCAGGCCCGCAAGCTCCTTCGGAGTGCGGTTGTCCCACATCCCGTAATTGGGTACACTCATAGTGTTCGTCACACGCCTAGGTGAAGTATTCTATTGCCAACTCCTCTTGTATCACTTTATGATACTCACCGTAATTCTGTTGGTCTGGTTTTAAAATCCAAGGTTTTTAAAGAAAGTTGTGGTTTGAAAGAAGGGTTTGGTTTTGAAAACAATGGTTCGGTGTTAAAAGAAATCTCTCATGGCATAGCCATGCTTGAGGTCTTGACCAAGTCTAGCTTCTCGCTGACTGGTATGTACTAAGTTCAGTGGTCGGGTCGTTAAGCCTTCCCAAGGTTCCATACGTCTGGTGTCAGGATCTGTGATCCAGTAATTGCTTCATCGTAGTCACGGTACATTACTATGTACCTGTGGTGTGTTAGAGTTCCTTTACTTATCTCTGTCCTTACTGCACTTGCCGTGGCAAGTGCGTGGTACTGGTGGTTTTTGGGTAATTCTATACCGATCACGGTATGGTTTCCATTAGTATTTGATAGTCTTGTTGACCCTTCCCTTGATCTTATTGATCGCTGATTGGGATACTCGATCTTTTAGGTAGCTTCTCAATGATCTGGACATGGCTGTCGTAGATCTGAGTTCTTCTCCGATCCCTGGAGATTCCCTTAATTTGGTTTAGTGTTATTCCTCATTGCCCGTTCCCACACATTTATTGTGGTTATTGAGCCTTAGCTTATTTAGGCACTACTCTTGTAGTCCTATCGGATTATATCTCATGGTTGTTCTTGTAGTTGTCTAAGCTATATTGGCCAGGTATTGCAACCCTTTTGGCGTTGTAGTTGGCGTTAATCGCTTCCGACTATGTCCTTAGTCAGTTAGCATACCGTTGGTGGTATTATTCAAGTATCACTATCCCGTAGACTTGTGTCTCGGTTCCTGTTATTACTCCTTTTTCCATTTCGTTGCACAGTTAGTGCTTCTTCCCTGCTGCTGGTTGTCTAGCTAGGTCTCGCGACTGCTAAGCACGTCGCCCCATGCTGTTGTAAGTTGCAGCCTCCCCGTGGTTGGAGTGCTCGTTCAACCGCTATTGAGTGCGGGTATTGTGGTTTAACCGGGATCCGTCTCCGGGCCTTCCACTCCTTGGAATTTACTATATGTCGGTTCTTGTTTACTGTGTGATTGCTTTACAACTGCCAGATCGGGTTTCCTCGAGTGTGAGAGAACTTTCCCTCTCTGGCGTACTTCCCCAAGTTATTCAATGGGGTTTGCGGTGGGCGGGACTGGTATCGTAGGTATCCGGTACTCACTGGTGGTTCCTAACTAGCATATCTCTAATGCTAACACTCAGCCCTTAGCCCTAAGCTTCTAATTCCTAACTCGGTATTCCTAAACTCGGTATTTCCAGTCATCAGAGCGATACTTCGCTCTGATACCACTTTTTGTAACACCCCTACTATTAATACAGTGCTTACCGTCCAATCTCCTTACATATCAGATACACACAGCGGATATAACTTACATACAGTGGGTGATACAATGCCGTTAGTCACCCACGTGACCAACAGGGCTACTACTTCTACATACAGCATCGGTCTGATGGACCGGAATCCCGAGTACTACAAATCTACAATACATTCTCCATTTACCAAATACTACTACAATCTTCCTTCAGTACAATACTCCAAGTACAATACAATATAATCTACATACCGAGTTTGCTAAGATCCTTATACAAGTGTAATACCTCTTCCATAATTCATTCATACTCACTGAGAGACTATCCACTACCCGTTTCTCACAACTACTTACTTCCTAAGTACAAGGGCGTGCCACCGGTCTCTTACCTTGATCATATCTGCTTCGGGTACCTGCACACTAAAAACGTTCCCCCTAGGGGGTCAGCTTTCGCTGCGCATGATAACCGCATACCCCGCGTACTAGTGAGGGTACGCCGACCACTTGGTCGAATACATGCGGTTCATTTTCATTCAATCATACATGCATACATGCTCTTATACACAATACAATAATACTTACGCAGGGCATACATACATACACTTCATTACATACAAGGAATACAATATAAATCATCCCATACATACTTACCTTCTTCCGAATACACATACTCATTTCATACACAATATACAGTACTTGTTAGCTTCATTGGTCCACCCGGGTTAATCGGGTGGAGATTACTCTTTTACTCGTTTACTCCATACATACACATACATACTCATACTCATACTCATACTCATACTCATCCATACTTACTTACTCTTACTCAAGTTAAGTCGTCGGGACCTCCGGCCCGGGGACTACTCCGTCCCACCACCGGGATTTACTTGACTCACCAATCCGGGATGCTACCCATTTAAGAGGTTTGGGCCGCGGACCAGTTTAAGAGTCACGAATCGGATCCAACCTCTTGTGTCTCCTCATCCTCACGCGTGGCCGAAGCTATATCGGACTTCTACTCATTCCAATTTATTCACTTAAGTTAGGAGTTAGGTAGTTAGGAATTAGTAGAAGTCATTCATTCAACCACATACACAAATGCATTATTCATATACACATCCATACAAAATACATTACAATATACGAGTACACTACGAAATACAATACACTTCATCATCTTTCATATTATCATGAATTATACAAACTATTGTTCAAGACAAATATTATCAAGAACAACATAAGTCAAGCACAGGTAAGTGCAATATAGTCCGATTCATGCATTTATCTTATTTAGGTGATCAAATAAGCGCACAAATCAGGGTAACCAGATTAGGATACAGGGCATGAAGAAATCATACCTTTTTCCCGAAATCTACTTTACCGGTGTCTCCTTGTTCCTTATTCCTTACTTGTTCCTCGAGTCCTAGTCTCGAACCGATGACTACATGCCACATGGTTCAATCAATACTAAGTATTACAATACATACTTATTTACTACTCCCATACTTACCCCGTTGCCCCGTTGTTTCGGTTTAACTTAATGTTCAAATACTAAAAACTCTCTTACTTAATTTTCCAACTTGTTTATACTTTTAATGACCCTTAAACATCATTAATTAAGTACTAATTATCTTATACTATCATTACCTTTCATTTCCTTACTTTATAACCCATTTAAAGCACTTATTTTTACAAGTTTTGGTTGGTCCGGGACCTTGTCCAGGTCTTAAGTCCCGGACCAACTCATGGTCTAAGTCTCGGCCTCTTTTAATGGTATGGTCCGGGACCTGGTACAAGGGTCAAGTCCCGGACCCAAGTGGTTGAAAACTCTCGACCTGAATTCACACTATGGTCCGGGTCCTCTGACAAGGAGTAAGTCCCGGACCTCAACATTGAAAAACTCTCGGGGTGTTTTACAGGGGTGGTCTGGGTCCTTGTATGGGACTTAAGTCCCGGACCACCACCTTCCTGTAACTCTCGGCCCTTTTTATCCTACCGGTCCGGGACTTAATCCAAGACTTAAGTCCCGGACCCTGCTACAAATTCAGCAGGTTTTGCATTCTCAAAATCTGTTACATTCCCAACTTTGTCGAATTAATCTCCCAATGTTCCTACACTTAGTCCCACATGTTTAAGCACCTAATTTAGCTCCTAAACATGTTCAAATCCCTTACCGACTCCTTACTCCTTCTCATACTAATTCACACACTAATTCACCACATTTTCATTCCAGCACTTACATTGTTTCTCCAAGTGGCTTTGCTACAGATTTGGGTTCTTATCTCCTCCATGCCTAGTTCCCTCTCCTAATGCCAAATTACCATCCCAATTCATCTCCAAACAACTACAATATCTATACCCAAGTCCAACACTCTTTTTACCAATTCTTACACACTAATTTTTCCTAACTTCTCTATACATTCTTATACCCTTTTGCTACAGATTTTCACACTTCTTGTTTCTCATACTACAACTACCTCTTCATCACTACTAAACATATTTACTCAATCCAATATACACCTTGATTCTCCCATTCACCAAGTCATTCCTAAATACACAATTCCTACCAAAATTTCGCCATAGCTCACCTACCATTCTCACTTATCCACACATACCCATTATCACCAAAATCATTCCTATTCTAGCCACACCCATACAAGGGTCCTACCAGCAATACAAAGCAATCTTAATACCTCATTATTTCCTCAAAACACAATATCAATACACATACACAATTCTTTGGCTCTAAAGCCTACAATCCACATACTTGTTTCACGAATATCCAAACTTTCACAACTTCAATTCTAATACATTATTTTGGTTTCTTTAAATTGGTTTACCCATTCCCATTATTCTAATGCATTAAAATTTAGCATTAAGGAAGAGCTCTTACCTTGAGCTTATATTCCTTCTTCCTTTCTCATTTTTCCTTCTTCTTCCTTTCTTGTCTCAAAATCGGTTATGTGGGGGAATGGAGTTGCCAAACTCCATTCCCATCACCCAATACACACAAAACAAATGCAATTAAACTACTAACCCTTTTCAACCTTTAAAGCTTAATGTAAGTTTTAGGGTTTAGAAATTTCATTACCTTGCAAGGGTGTAGGTAATGCTTGGAATAGCTCAAGAACAATATTTCTCACCCTCCAAGAGTGCCAAAATCGGCTAGAGTACCAAGGAACCAAACAAGAGTTTAGTCTAAATTTTGTTTTGCCCATAAGGCTAGAAAAACAATGAGGTTTCAAGAAGATTTTTACCTCAAAATAACAAGGAGAAGAAGGTGGTTCTAGTGGTAGTCTTGAAACTCCAAATGCTCCATACCCATGAAAACAAAAATGCTCCTTTTCGGATTTTGAAAAGAGGGAAATGTTCCTCTTGATGAGAGGAAGACAATGGTGGTATTTTTATAATTTTTGGAGCAAGTTTGGGCACTCAACAAGAGGAGAGAAGGGAGTATTTTTGTGGGTTGTTCAAAACCTCCATGGCTGTCGCTGGGAAGGAGGAGAAGAAAGAAATCAGAGAGGAGAAGGAGGGGGCTTACGTGAGTGAAGAGAATAGAGTAGGAGAGAGAGAATGTGAGGTAGTAAAAGTAGTTACTTTTTGATTTTTATTTGTTTTGTCCTTTTGCTCATAAGAAGGGAATTAAAGGGGTGTGAATGGGGCTCAAAATCGGACACACTCACACAGCCCATGTGGGTTTTAAAATTTTATTTACAATATTGGACACACTAGTTTGAGTTATTTGTGCTTTTACCCCACAACTTCCCGTTTTTGACAGTTTTTACTAATTTCTCGTTTTATTGATTTTATTGGTTCTAAAGCTTCACTAATATTTATTAATGATTATTTAGTTGACCAAAATTGTTACGAGTCTATTTAACCCGCTTAAAGTCACGTTTTCCCGGTTACCTCGAAAAACGCGCTTAAATGTTCATTAGTGTTTTAATCCATTTTAAGGATCCGTTTTCTTCAGGATTTGTTCCCTAATATTTATTTAGACTTAATTAAGCCTTTATAATCCATATAGTACGCCAACCGAGGTCTCATACCTCTTGTGGTTATTTAACGCTTATTTAGCGTTTTTCGCTTTTTAAGCGTTTCTTTATTTCTTTTGGATTTATTTTCCCTTACAAATATTTCTTAACCATTATTAGGCTTCTTAAATACCTATTAGGATAATTTAATCGCCATATTTAAGGTCGGGGAATTTCACTCCGACCTACGAACCATCTACAATTCGTTGGAAGTTTATCTAGATACTTACGGTTACCACACGGTATCCTAGTATCGTTAATGGATCACAGTTCACAGCAAGCCACATCCTCTTGATAAACTTATCTATACCATCGTGTCGTTTTACTATTTTTTTTCTAACACAGCAGACTAAGGTCGTTAGTCTAATCCTGAGTATGTCGACTCGGGATCCAGTGTTAGATACGAGAGCGGCGTTTAAAGAGGCCAATGCTCCGTATATAAGTCTTAGATATTATATATATCTTATTATCCTGATGCTACAACGTTTTACTTATGTTCCTTGTATTACACATATAAGATAGCATCATTGCCGCTAGTTCGTTTTATAATATGTTCACATATACGAACGGTACTGTTATCGCACAACAGTAATAATAGTAAAGCAGCATTAATACGCAACTCAAGCATATTAATTCACACAAGCAGACATTCAGTCTTATCACAGATTTTCACACAATGTCTGAACTGAGGAAATCCTCAGAGACAATCAAGCCACATAAATAACATACCGTGCACCGGGATTATAAGACCGTGGAGTATGAATCTGCTAAATTCTCTGGTGATCCTCGAGACGCCTCTTACAATCTATAATTATTCATCACACTATGCATCAGCATCTCGTACTGTTACTAATCCACCCCGGTTTATTCCCCGTTGCTAATTGATAACTTTGTCGGGTTTTCGGTTTAACTCAGGATTTGGAAAAACGTCATATTACATGTGTAGTTGTGACTCGTATATTTAATATACTTAAAGTTTGAACCTGTTTATCGCATGTAGTTCAATATACCCTTGTATATTATATAGTTTGTTTCTATATTCGCATGTATAATCCTTAATCATATATTATACATTTTACCTTAGTATTTATTTTCCTAAGGTTAGTTTTTCCAAGTTTAATATAGGATAATTCATCTGTAAAAATACTTTTGAACTATATACATCCTTATTATTCCATGAATACTCCTAACATTAGAACTTCCATATCTAATGTTTGTAATTCTTTTCTCTTTAACTTATATCATTTTAATTATGATGATATATGGTTATTGAACCATATTATTTTCCACTCCATAACATATATTTATTTATATACATGTATTATGGAACTATTTTTATATGGTAAGTCTATAATATATATTCATTCTTTTTAATGAATACCTCTTATATTATAAATGTTATAACTCTTATAACATTAAAAACCATATTATAAATTTCATTTAAAAATGTTAATATTTCCGAACAGCACCTATGTTCTTAAATATTTACAAAATCCACCACATCATTAATATAATGTTATATTTTAGTTATATAACATATATTATGACATTTATGTCATTAAAACAATTATAACCTATAGTTGTAAATTGGTATATATTACCAAATAGCCCCTTATACTCTCGGCTTTTACTATAAACCACTAAACTTCCATAAATCACAAATCTAACCCAATTTATAATACATAGTTTTCTAATGTCATTAAAACTATATATTGTACATATATCTTTGTAAAACCTTATATATAACTCCAAAAATTACCAAACTATACCAAAAGGTTATAAACATCATTCTTAACCTTATATTTCCAATATTTACGGTTTCCACCATATATGTTACCTATATGTAACAATGATATAAAATATCATATATTATACTTATATAATCCATATTAACTCCAAATTTAACCAAGTAAATTCCTAAAAATTCCTAATAACCCATAGGTGTATAAAATACCATTTTATACCCTAAACTTTCGGTAATCTCAAATATACCCATATGTTATGTAATTTTTACAATTTAATACATAACTTAGTATAATTTGATAATTAAATTTATAAATCATCAAATCTGGTCAAAGTCTTTTGCTTGGTCAATGTTTGACTTCCAAACATCATTTTGACTCCACTTCCTCGGTAATTACATAGATTACCCCAAACTTTATAAAATCTTATAGTTTTTATTTAAATACATTTTAAATCCCAATTTTCGACTATATTCACCTACAGCCCACTAATGTTTATTTATTTACGGCTTTGACCCCTTATTTAGTAAGTGCAAAAATAAATTAATTAAGCTTTTAAACTTAAATAAAATGGCCTAATGACATGGCCTTATATACAACTTGCTTTATAACATAAAATTACACATAAATTGCTCAAAATATAACATAAGCTCACGGCCTTGGTGTAGCTTAATTATATTTCCACATAATGTCATAATTTGACCATTATGTTAATTAAATCACTAGCTTAATTTATCTTAGTCATTTTTTTCCATTTTTAGGTTAATATAACCCATATACTCATCTTCACTCTCGGCATAATAAATATATATATGCTAAGAATTCATAAAATCATAAGTTTTAAGGTGTTTATACCTTGATTTCTCCTTGTAACAACTCGGCACCTTGAAGGAAAATTCACCACATCATTTAGACATGTTTAACACACCAAAATAAGATATGGTTATACTCCAAGCTTGAGCTTAACCATAAAGAACAATTAATGTAAGATTTAAGGCAAAAATCGCCTTAAAAATGCAAGGGAACTTCCAAAGGATTTCGGCCTGAATAAAACACACCAAATGGTGTTGAATTCACCATATCAACATAGGAAATATCTAGACAACAACAAGCTGCTATGGTAATAGGTTTTACCTTGGCAAAATGCCTTAAAGAAGGGTATTTCCTTTAGATTTCGGCCACCCTTGCTCCAAATGGTTAACCAACTGATTGAACATGTAAATATGAAGATTATGAGTGTATAAACTCACAAAAATCAGAAGAAGAAAACCGCATGAAGAAAGGAGAAGCTTAAGGTATATGTTTACCTTAAAATGCAAATTTGAACAACCTTGGTCCCTATACTTGCATCAGCCGAGATTGGTGCTTTTTCTAACCTTAAAACACTGAGAATGAGCCATAGGAATTGATAAATCACAAGCTCCAAGTGTAGGTAAGGAAAAGATGAAGAAAAAGAGCTAAAATAAGACTTAAACCATTACCTTAGGTGCTTAAGAGATTGAATTGTCTTCCTTACTCAAGAACACAGCTTGAGAGAGGTTGGAAGAGGTAAGGGCTCAGCTGGAATGGGACAAGGACAAAGAGAAAGAAAGGAAATGTGTTTAAAGGAGTAAAATGTTATAAAAAGGAATAGTAAATGGTGATTCATCACTTACGTAGATATTTAGCACTTAATGCTGTGTGTGCTGTCCTCCCTCCTCCTTTCCTGCCGACAGCCAGTAGATAAGAATGGTCAATTAATTGACCATTGACCAAACTTGGTCAATGTGCTTGAAAAATGTACTATTTGGGTACTATTCACAAATAAATGTCATTTTTTTTATTTTCAAACTTGGATTTAGACTTTATAAAATAGTCTATCATGTCAAATTAATAATTTAAATGATATACTCCAGTCTTTAAAATGACAAAAAGTCATTATCTTAGAGCTCATACACAAAAACGTGCTTTAAGGAGTTTTAGAGCACATTTTGTGTCACAGGGTGTTTCTGAGCTTAGTTTTCTTTGAGAATAGTTTTGTTGTGTTCCTTACTTCATTACAATACTTAGGAATCCACTTTGGATCCTATTTGAGGTCATACAATCTTTATGGTGTCTTAAAGCACATTTTTGGCTTTACCGATCTTAAAGCATGTTTTGCCTTGTTGTGATCTTTTAGATTGTTCCCTAATGATATTTAGATGTTTACTAATCATCTTAGATCATTAATAGATCATTTAATTAAGTTTTTAAGGTTAGGGGTATTTTAGTCTACCCCCCTTAAAAAGGCTTCGTCCCGAAGTCCTTACTCATCAACAGTTCACCTAAGGAATCCAGTTCCACTAAGTAATCACAGACAGATCATCACTAGGGAGTACATCCCACTACGTTCAGATCTAGTCTATATGTATCACATTTGATACAGCAATAATCGCATTCCATATAGTCAATAATCATGACGCATTCATTCATAAACAGCACTAAACAAGGTGCAAAGCTCATTCATACACAGCACTAGACAAGGTGCAAAACTCAATCATACACAGCACTAGACAAGGTGCAAAAACCAACAAGAAGTACTCAAAGGTGTCTCACAAGGGGTACTCCACGCACCCCTATTCATATGCCAGTATCTCGCGAGGATACCTCTACATCACTCTGCGTATATGTGTGTGCATATATATTTAACGATGGCAAATCACAGGGAAGCAATCATAAAGACCAGGACTTGACGATCCCCAACCCCATGCTAACCAACGTCAACCACCCGTGGACACACCGGTTTAGTAACGAAGGACACTGCGGTCCACGGCTCCTCGGACAGTATCACCTAATTTCCTTAATCACCCGTAGACACACCGGTCTAATGACAAAGGGCTCTACGGTCCACGGCTCTTTGGGTGATGTCACTCGCAGACACACCGGTCTAATGACGAAGGACTCCATGATCCACGGCTCTTCGAGTGACGCCCTAATTCCAATTTCTAATCATATCTGTTTCCACTTGTAGGAAGTTTCAAGAGTCATTCAACCCCGACGTGGTCGGCGTCAGTGTTGAACTATCTCTCACCTCAATTTGTGTTCGGTTTCGCTTGATCGGACCAGGATCAAGTTCAACTTCCCACGTCAATTTCAATCAATTAATTGTTTTATTCATTTCCAATCTTGTTTCCTCTTGATATCTGCCACCTTGTGTTCTATAGATACACAAGTCAACTAGTGTAATTAATCTAGTCATTGGCATATAGGATCATGTACCCTAACCATGTACCATTCTCTTGACTTATTATTATTCATACAACTCCTAAAGGATTTACTTGCACTAGGTTACACATCGGTCTCATGCCGATTCACTCATCGCATTTTAATTCGCTCATCGCATTTTAATAATCGGTTTCATACCGAATCACAAATCATATAGTACGGAGCTTTATACTCCTTCTATTTGAAATCTCCCATTGGAGCTACCAGATAAACCTACTTGAACTCTCAACCGGAGCTAACAAGTTAGGCATTTATGTGTTTAATGTTCGCAATGTTTGCATAAATAATCGACAATAGGATAAGAACACTCTATTTGTTCTCCCTTTCCTATTCGCCACAACCACGCGAACTAAAATATATATATATTCATACACATAATACATCACAATATTACCTCAAGTAATATAACACAGTCATAATACTTGTACTCTACGTACAATAATAGCTTGCAGCATGTGTACCATGCGCTACGTACTCCTACGTACGGTATAATTTAAGCGTGTGAAATCACTCTACCCCCCTTAAAAGGGATTACACCCACGTAATCTACGAATATGTCATCTTGAAGTAATAAGTACAAGATGTTCCACTCATATGGAATATTCGTGCACTAATGTGCTACGTATACATTACCCTTTTTCCTCTGGGGTCGGGCTCTAGCCACTCTGGCTATACTACCTATGTCGGTTAGGTGTATATATGTTCATGTATGGTTGATCGGGAGATGTAAACACATCGTTTGTTTTCCCAAATCTGTTAAGTATGTATAACCTATGTGATATGGGCCCACTCGCTCTGCAAGCAGGATGCCCAACTACTTTAGGGTTAAGTTACCCTTTTAAGTAGCAGCTTCATGCCGGTTTCTACTCCATGTGACGTTGTTTTCTACACGGTCTTCCATAATCATGGTCATGGAGGAAACTATATCGCTGTGTGGTATCATCATTACACACGCTAATTATTTCAACTAGCTATTCTATTCAGTCCTCCTGAATTCTACACATGCTCATGGTAGATTCCCAAGAGTTCATGCCACCCTACCGAACTAACCTTCGGTGTAAGGGTTGTCGAGCTATGGTCTAGCACCTATTGCTTGTAGTAATTTCCCTAAAATTTCAAAACGAGTCTGATATGCGCAACTAACTGGCGCCTCATGACTCCAAGTTATTTCCTTCTAGGATGAGTTCGTTGCTTAGGTACCTTATAGGTCCTCTTTTACTGGTGTGAACTCATATCCCTCGTGTGTTGGTATTTATTGTCCACACATATGGTTCATCCCTGTACTCCATTAGGTGAATCCATTGGTTTATCTGATCTTCCACGTTCTACGTCTCACCAACATAATTCTGGTAACAGTTATTATAATGGTCGCTTGTTGCGCACCATATACCAGTCAATTATACGGTTATCCGCTATTACGGTTTGCATGGAGTATCTAATCTCCAGCTTAGAGTATCTCTTGTAATGCTCGCTTTTGCCCTTCGTCTGTTGTAAACATACAATACGACTGTGGGTTCTAGCTTGGCCTTCGTTTTCTGTACAACCCTAATTGGTATTATCCTACTAACGTTTTATGGCTTGAGCATGTGGTATTATTGTTTCATGCGAGATCATCGCAGCGTTCTCAGCGCATTATATAACTCTTTCTTTGCCCCCCCCCCCTTTTTGGGTAGCATCTATAATCTTACAAAGGTTTCTCTAATATAACTTCCTAAGATACCACAATTCCTCTTCTCATTCATGGGTTCACCTCGCCTTTACCATAAAATAGGCCTTGGCTTCCTTGTTTACTAAAATCCTCAAAACTCGTATTCTAACTCATCCACTATGGAGTTGCGTCTTTATATCATTTTATTATCAAGCTATCCTTGATTTTTCCTAACCTTGTTAGTTTGACTGAGATCTCTCTCGTCAATTCATGGTTTACCTAGTCAGGATTCCATTCACTGACTTAGATACAGAGTTGATTACCTCCTGGGTCCTCACACTACTCGTTTACATACATGGGGTATCATACTGATACATTACTACTTACCCAACTAACTTAATGTAAGTTTTGTCAGGCCCACAAGCTCCTAGGAGTGCGGTTGTCCCATGTCTTGTTTAGTGCACTCGTAGCGTTCGTACCCGGTGATTATCGTACTCTTAGTCCCGGTAATTTATGTTTAAGTAATTATGCTGCCAATTCTGAACCTTTAACGTCAGAATGGCCCTAATATTAGGTTCTATTTTACCTTCTCTAAGATAGGTGTTTGCGACTTATCACCCTAATTCTGGTTTTCACATGCTTGTCATGTGGTATCTGTGAGTGGGGATCAGTAACTACTATTATCTCTCCCGTTCACTCCTAGGCTGTTAACGCCTTCAAATTTGAGTTTTCAGTTCTAAAACTCCACCCAATCCATTGGGTTACACCCTCTGTTGTAATATGGACTCCATGTCAAGGGTTGACACATCGTGTTTCTCCTGCCTTATGGTAGTCCCTTTTTAGCCTGCTATTAATCAGCATTTGTGATTCATCACCTTTGTTCTCCTAGTTTTGGGTCATTTTGGTGGTACTAAGGGTATCCTTCTGTAGGCCTATGCCATATGATACTCAGGCTCAATGCTTATTCTAACGGTTAAATGATTATTGGTCTTTCTATTTAATTTAATCCCAATTGGTTCTAATACTTTCTTCTAAGGTTATAATTGGATACCCACAACTTAGTGGTTTCCTCTTTTCATCGATCTTCACTATGTAGTCCTTACCATTATTCAACTCGTATCCCCTCATCCTCTTCGAGGTAACGGTATCCTCTGCCCTCGATAAATTCATTGTTTAATTAATATCAACTGCCCTCCGTACGGGAGTCTTGCAGCACTATGGGTACATAACACATCTGGTGTGTGTGGTGCGGGAATAACTTCGGCCCCTTTATTGCACGTTAGCATCTGCCTAATCCTTTTTTTTTACAACTCCAAATTAGTTTGCCATAACGATACTTATCTATTATTTTCATCCACTCAATCGGATAGGTTTTTATTTAGAGTCTTGGCTCATACAGCTCACTTCTTGCCCTTTGGCAATGTTCAATGGTAGTGGTTTAACCACAAGTGTCGCACACTCCCTAAATATGGTTATGCTGGTCCTGAAGACCCGACACTCCCCACCGGTAATGAATGACGTTTAATGTCCATACCGGCACTGGGTTAGGCTTGTATGCACTAATTATCGTTATTCTCATTTACTCCCCTTTTAATACTCTACTAAATGGTGTATTATTTTCAGGTTTAATGGTCAGACCGGCTAGGTCTTCCCGAGGTTTTATCCACCTCCGACCCAAGGGTTTCGTACCCTGCCTTTAAGAAGGTTGTGCCCCACTTCATTGCACTAGGGACTCACATAAAAGTTTAGTGTTTATTGGTAACCGCCTGGACCACTCGGTCTTTTAGGGTTAGTTTACCATTGCTGCACTTGCTGTAGCAAGTGCGCAAGGCAGGTTGAAATTTAATACTTTGGTTAATGTGGCACTTGCAGTGGCAAGTGCGCCATGCAGACTGAGCCACCGGTACGGTGTGTCAGTGCAGTGCTATTCCCTAATCAGGTTCCTGTTTTAGTCAGAAGTTCTTATTCAAATTAATACAGTCTCACTCCCGCACTCGTTCCCACAAATTTACCGTGGTAGTAAGGTCTTACTTTCCTCACGAGGTGTTGCATGATAGCAACTTAGCGAGTTCTTGTTTCTACAGTTCGCATGATCTCTCCTTATGCACGTCGGGCCATCTTGAACCTTCAGTGTTGCATGGTTTTAGAGTTACTCGCTTCGGGTGAGACTTCTAAAGGTAATTCCTTCCGTCTGTTACATATCCCATAAACTAATCATTACCCACCGTTTCTACCTCTTTTCCCCCAAGCGCACCATCGGTGCTATCCTGGATGTAAGACAGGGTCGCCTTGCTTATAGCAAGCTAGCCCCATTAGTCCTACAGGAATTTTCTCCTCAAACTCGGTTTATTATTTATCTCATCCACGTATGGTAGACATTACGTCATTACCAGGACCCCCGGTCCTAAACATTACATCAAACACAAAGTCTTATTTTCTACATTTAACATAATCCTCTTAGCATCCACATCGGGTCTTCCCGATCAGGAGAGTTATCTCCGTGGTGTTTCCCATTTCATTGTCTCACTAGATAGTAATCGAGGTACGGGCTGTGGCGGGTGGGGTACCATTGCAAGTTTCCCGGGATGCTCTCCCATCAAGTGCGAGTGTTTCATACAGTCTTCGCGTTACTTGGGGTTGCTGGACCCTCACCACCCTCCGCTGCTCCGTGTTCTTCCTCAGTACTGTTACCCAGACCTCTCCCTGACACATGTCAAGAGGACGGGTTATACCTTTACTCGGTCTAATACCGTAGTCTCGGTCGTTTAATATTGAAGTGCCTCTACGGCTATGGTGTGCAAGCCTTGAGCATTGAATCAACCCCGCAAGGTCACGTATCCTCACAACGTTTCCCGTATCCCCAAAACCTATGCTCACTGTATAAATCCTACTATCTCTTGTCATCAGAGCGGTACTCCGCTCTGATACCACTTTTGTAACACCCCTACTCCAATCAGCTCCTAATCATCTTACTTAACACTGTAATCGCAGCGGTAATCTCAACAATTGAACTACTGGTGTCACCGTTCTCACTCGCCCATACGAGTAACAACGTGCTTACTGATATATTCATAAATACGAAACAATTTCCCACAGTGACAACAAGAGATAGATCTAACCTTCCCAAACCAATATAAAATACATTCATAGTGAGCATTCTAAGTGTCCCAATCCTATACGCGTTTCTAAGTTCGTATCAAAATGCAACAGTGCATATTAAAACAACTGTAATTAAACTACCCAGCGCTTCCCTCTCTTTGTCGACACCGGAAGCTGCATACTTGCAAAAATGGTTGTTTGTGGTATGGAATCAGCCCCTGCTGAGTATGTTACTACATGACTGGCATGGCCCCTCGGACCCTCAGTTAATTGGTCAAGAGCATGCAGTTCATTTCCATGCAAGTAGTTTAAAGTTAAAACTGTAAAGCAACAACATATATTGCAGTAAACTCAAATAGCAAACAAGCCCCCGGCTTTACACATCGCATCGTAATAAATCACTGAAAGCGTTACAACGCTTATATGAGTACAGAGACTCCATTCCAACAAACACTTGATAGTTCATAATTGAGTACGGCGACTCACTCGACCAAACAATCCACCATAATCCACACACGAGTACAACGACTTGACTCAACCAGTTCACATCACAGGTATAAGTACAACGACTCAATTAATCCAAATCACAATAAACAATGAGTTCAACGACTCGTTTCAACAAATCCACCAATAAACAACACATAATCACAAAGCATAACCAATGAACAACAAGGCGAAACAACGAGAATTATAAACAAGTATAAATTCTCGTCCTTGGCATGCAAGCCCAAATAATGTTCGCCTAATGTACGAGCTAATATAGTCGTTCGTAATTGTTCAGTCATGCCTAATGACAACGTCTCGTTAGCACGACGTGTCTCTAAGTTACCCATCTCTATGGCGGGTCACCCACGGCAATAGCCACTCCAGCGGTAGAGTCTCCGACCTACGAACCATCTGCAATTCGTTGGAAGTTTATCCAGATACTTACGGTTACCACACGGTATCCTAGTATCGTTAATGGATCACAGTTCACAGCAAGCCACATCCTCTTGATAAACTTATCTATACCATCGCGTCGTTTTACTATTTTTTTTCTATCACAGCAGACTAAGGTCGTTAGTCCAATCCTGAGTATGTCGACTCGGGATCTAGTGTTAGATACGAGAGCGGCGTTTAAAGAGGCCAATGCTCCGTATATAAGTCTCAGATATTATATATATCTTATTATCCTGATGCTACAACGTTTTACTTACGTTCCTTGTATTACACATATAAGATAGCATCATTGCCGCTAGTTCGTTTTATAATATGTTCACATATACGAACGGTATTGTTATCGCACAACAGTAATAATAGTAAAGCAGCATTAATACGCAACTCAAGCATATTAATTCACACAGAGCATTCAATTTATCACAGATTTTCACACAATGTCTGAACTGAGGAAATCCTCAGAGACAATCAAGCCACATAAATAACATACCGTGCACCGGGATTATAAGACCGTGGAGTATGAATCTGCTAAATTCTCTGGTGATCCTCGAGACTCCTCTTACAATCTATAAATATGCATCACACTATGCATCAGCATCTCGTACTGTTACTAATCCACCCCGGTTTATTCCCCGTTGCTAATTGATAACTTTGTCGGGTTTTCGGTTTAACTTAGGATTTGGAAAAACGTCATATTACATGCGTAGTTGTGACTCGTATATTTAATATACTTAAAGTTTGAACCTGTTTATCGCATGTAGTTCAATATACCCTTGTATATTATATAGTTTGTTTCTATATTCGCATGTATAATCCTTAATCATATATTATACATTTTACCTTAGTATTTATTTTCCTAAGGTTAGTTTTTCCAAGTTTAATGTAGGATAATTCATCTGTAAAAATACTTTTGAACTATATACATCCTTATTATTCCATGAATACTCCTAACATTAGAACTTCCATATCTAATGTTTGTAATTCTTTTCTCTTTAACTTATATCATTTTAGTTATGATGATATATGGTTATTGAACCATATTATATTTTCCACTCCATAACATATATTTATTTATATACATGTATTGTGGAACTATTTATTATATGGTAAGTCTTATAATATATATTCATTCTTTTATTGAATACCTCTTATATTATAAATGTTATAACTCTTATAACATTAAAAACCATATTATAAATTTCATTTAAAAATGTTAATATTTCCGAACAGCACCTATGTTCTTAAATATTTACAAAATCCACCACATCATTAATATAATGTTATATTTTAGTTATATAACATATATTATGACATTTATGTCATTAAAACAATTATAACCTATAGTTGTAAATTGTTATATATTACCAAATAGCCCCTTATACTCTCGGCTTTTACTATAAACCACTAAACTTCCATAAATCACAAATCTAACCCAATTTATAATACATAGTTTTCTAATGTCATTAAAACTATATATTATAATATATCTTTGTAAAACCTTATATATAACTCCAAAAATTACCAAACTATACCAAAAGGTTATAAACATCATTCCTAACCTTATATTTCCAATATTTGCGGTTTCCACCATATATGTTACCTATATGTAACAATGATATAAAATATCATATATTATACTTATATAATCCATATTAACTCCAAATTTAACCAAGTAAATTCCTAAAAATTCCTAATAACCCATAGGTGTATAAAATACCATTTTATACCCTAAACTTTCAGTAATCTCAAATATACCCATATGTTATGTAATTTTTACAATTTAATACATAACTTAGTATAATTTGATAATTAAATTTATAAATCAACAAATCTGGTCAAAGTCTTTTGCTTGGTCAATGTTTGACTTCCAAACATCATTTTGACCCCACTTCCTCGGTAATTACATAGATTACCCCAAACTTTATAAAATCTTATAGTTTTTATTTAAATACATTTTAAATCCCAATTTTTGGCTATATTCACCTACAGCCCTCTAATGTTTATTTATTTACGGCTTTGACCCCTTACTTATTAGTAAGTGCATAAATAAATTATTCAAGCTTTTAAACTTAAATAAAATGGCCTAATGATATGGCCTTATTACAACTTTGCTTTATAACATAAAATTACACATAAATTGCTCAAAATATAACATAAGCTCACGGCCTTGCTGTAGCTTAATTATATTTCCACATAATGTCATAATTTGACCATTATGTTAATTAAATCACTTAAATGACTAGCTTAATTTATCTTAGTCATGTTTTCCATTTTTAGGTTAATATAACCCATATATTCATCTTCACTCTCGGCATAATAAATATATATGCTAAGAATTCATAAAATCATAAGTTTTAAGGTGTTTATACCTTGATTTCTCCTTGTAACAACTCAGCACCTTGAAGGAAAATTCACCACATCATTTAGACATGTTTAACACACCAAAATAAGATATGGTTATACTCCAAGCTTGAGCTTAACCATAAAGAACAATTAATGTAAGATTTAAGGCAAAAATCACCTTAAAAATGCAAGGGAACTTCCGAAGGATTTCGGCCTGAATAAAACACACCAAATGGTGTTAAATTCACCATATCAACATAGGAAATAGCTAGACAACAACAAGCTGCTATGGTAATAGGTTTTACCTTGGCAAAATGCCTTAAAGAAGGGTATTTCCTTTATATTTCGGCCACCCTTGCTCCAAATGGTTAACCAACTGATTGAACATGTAAATATGAAGATTATGAGTGTATAAACTCACAAAAATTAGAAGAAGAAAACCGCATGAAGAAAGGAGAAGCTTAAGGTATATTTATACCTTAAAATGCAAATTTGAACAACCTTGGTCCCTATACTTGCATCAACCGAGATTGGTGCTTCTTCTAACCTTAAAACACTGAGAATGAGCCATAGGAATTGATAAATCACGAGCTCCAAGTGTAGGTAAGGAAAAGATGAAGAAAAAGAGCTAAAATAAGACTTAAACCACTACCTTAGGTGCTTAAGAGATTGAATTGTCTTCCTTACTCAAGAACACAGCTTGAGAGAGTTTGGAAGAGGTAAGGGCTCGGCTGGAATGGGACAAGGACAAAGAGAAAGAAAGGAAATGTGTTTAAAGGAGTAAAATGTTATAAAAAGGAATAGTAAATGGTGATTCATCACTTAAGTAGATATTTAGCACTTAATGCTGTGTGTGCTGTCCTCCCTCCTCCTTGCCTGCCGACAGCCAGTAGATAAGAATGGTCAATTAATTGACCAAACTTGGTCAATGTGCTTGAAAAATGCACTATTTGGGTATTATTCACAAACAAATGTCATTTTTTTGATTTTTATTTTCAAACTTGGATTTATACTTTATAAAATAGTCTATCATGTCAAATTAATAATTTAAATGATATACTCCAGTCTTTAAAATGACAAAAAGTCATTATCTTAGAGCTCATACACAAAAACGTGCTTTAAGGAGTTTTAGAGCACATTTTGTGTCACAGGGTGTTTCTGAGCTTAGTTTTCATTGAGAATAGTTTTGTTGTGTTCCTTAATTCATTACAATACTTAAGAATCAACTTTGGATCCTATTTGAGGTCATACAATCTTTATGGTGTCTTAAAGCACATTTTTGGCTTTACCGATCTTAAAGCATGTTTTGCCTTGTTGTGATCTTTTAGATTGTTCCCTAATGATATTTAGATGTTTACTAATCATCTTAGATCATTAATAGATCATTTAATTAAGTTTTTAAGGTTAGGGGTATTTCATTACTCGTTCTTATACTCACCCACTCTCTTGGGTTACTTATACTCATCTCACCCACACTCTTGGGTTACTTACTCTTTATCTCACCCACACTCTTGGGTCACTATTACTCAAGCTCTTGTAGTTCTCGAGACACTACAGGTCTCCTACGTCACGCTTGTTTCTCTTAATACTTTATTAAGCCAAAACACATGGCTCTCGAGCATAGTTCCACTAGCTCCCTGAACTCTCTCTTAGTTCCTACTACTCTCGCATAGGTCCGACTACTCTCGGACGTCTCACATTCCCATACACTCCTCTCTCGAAGTTATACTATTATTATGTATATTAGTCTAGAAGCATCACTCTCGATGTTTCTAATGACTTTGGGAACATTACTTAAGTTCAGGTAACCTTAGGTTTAAGGATCACCCTTACATTCATATACTTATACTTTCAGTTATTTTCTTATACCGGGTAAAATCCTCATATAGGAGGTTGACCATGTCTCTAGGAAGTTAAATGGTCCCTAGGTCTATTTTACTTTTCTTTCAAGTTCACATCATGGGACTATCTACAATCCTTTAGATGGAGGTTCATGTACCTTTCCACATTTATTTATTTCGTGGATTGTTTCAATTTGGTTTTCTAGCCGTTATCGGGTGTTTACTAAACCTGTACAACTCCCTCACATACTAGTGAGTTCATAAGTTTATGATATCGTTGTTCTTTAACCAATAGTTTGTGTGTTTGCACGTTTTCGTTATTTCACGATACGACCCGATCAACGAGTCTCTAGCCAATCGTCACTCAGCTATGTGTCGGTCTATACACTAAGTTAGACCTCACCGGAATTCAAGTATGTTAGCTCATACAATATACAACAAGACATACACAATCAAGCAATGGTTCATTTTCATGCTTTAGTCTTGATTAAGCCGGCACACAAACACACAAATCAACGTAACACGGTTAGCATACGGGGCATGAGAAAATCATACCTTACACCTTGGTCTCACTTTTACCGTGCCCTTACCTTGCTCGGTTCACACATGATTCTCTGATAATGTTTCAAATACTATTATCAATACCAAACTCATACGGTACGTAAATAATTACTACTCCCGTACTTACCCCGTTATCCCTTTATCTCGGTTTTACTCTTGTTAACTTAGGTTCACACTTCTCATTGACTCCTAGCACTTGTTCACACTTCTTAGGACCTTTACATGTCCCCAAATAAGGCATAAACATCATCTAAAACCATTACCATTCACTTCCCCATCATTAGGACACTTTATAACACTTTCTGGCAACTTTTTACATTGGTCCGGGTTTGTGTCCGGGGTTACAAACCCGGACCAATCACGGTTTTCAGTTGCTGCCTTAATTTTCATGTGGTCCGGGTTTGTGTACTGGTTTACAAACCTGGACCACCCCCTGGGATGGCTTTCTGGTGCATTTTTGCTATGGTCCGGGTTTGTGTACCAATTTGCAAACCCGGACCACCCCTGGAACTGTCAAAATTTACAGTTTTTGATCAGTTTTCAACCCCTAATTCACCTCTAATCATTCCCTAATCTTTCCACATGTTTAATCACCTTAAAACATGCCCTAAACCTCTTCAAAACATAGGTTTAATCCCTACTCAAATTCTTGCTCAAATTCACAATTTTTCCATTCTCTCTGTTACATTTTGCACCCTTGTGCTACAGATTTTGCATCAATCTTCCCTCCTTAAATAAGTATTTCCATGGTGATTTTCTAACCCAAATCAATCTCCATCAACACCTAGTTTCTCTAGGTCACTCCTTACTCACAACAATACTCAAACCACTTAAATTTCTACACAAATTTTGCCATAACTTGGCTACTTTTCTAACATTACCCAAAGCTCATAACACACTTATTTCAACCTAGAACTAACCAAATCCATCATGGGTTCTACCAGCACACACATTTCCTCATTACTCTAACAAAATCTCATTAAGCACCATAATAAACAATAACTTAAATGCTTGGCACTTAGGCCCCTTAAATCAAGCATTAATTTACAAATGCATCAAGCACTACCACAACACTTCCTCATCTCAACAAATCACATCCCAACACATGTTTGGGTTCATTCATTCATTTATTTTCCCTTCCCAAATTCTAAAAGCATTAAATTAGGCTCCAAGGTAAATTATTTACCTCTTGTTCTCAAGCCTTTCCTCTTTTCACTCCTCTTCTTTCTCTTCTCTTTTATCTTGCTTGGAAATCGGCCAAAGGCCATGGAATTGTTCATCTCCATTCAATAATCAAAGCAAGAAATGAGTTTAAGTAAAAACACTTAACCTCATTAATTAGAAATGCTTAAAGCTCTAAAATTGGTGATTACCTTGAAACCCTAAGATGGGGTTTTGGTCAAGAGTCAAAGGGGAACTCCCAAACCACCATTGAAGACTTGGAGAATAGCTCAAACAAGGAAAAGCAAGGCATTAAAATATACCAAAATCGGCCAACACTAGAAGGGGAAGAGTAAAGCCTTAGGAATCATTAGCGTTTTAATCCATTATTTGGATCCGTTTTCTTCGGGAATCATTCCCGTATACTAATTAGGCTTAACTAAGCCTTAGGAATCCATCTCGGACCCTCACGAGGTCACATACCTCCCATACTCATTTAATGCGTGTTTTAGCGTTTTTCACGTTTTACGCATTTTCTCTTTTCTTTTGGTTTTATTCTCTTTACCAATACTCTCTAGGCACCATTAGGCCTTTAATAATCATATTAGGATACTTTAATCACCATTTTTAAGTCCGGGGTATTAAATTACGTTTCACCATTTTAGGTGAAACGCGACGTCTTATATTCCGATTGTTCAACCAATTTTCCAATGCCCTGTTAAAATTACCCAGATGACATATAAGGTATTTAAGACCTCGTTTTTAATTCTCCAATATTTGAGATACGTTTTCCAATGTAAAATGATTAATTTCATTTTCATTTATATTTCTTTGTTCATGTAATAATGTGTAACATGATAAATTTAATGCTTCACTTGTGTCCATGTTTATGTAAGGTTTAATAACCTTCATGGACTTTACTTGCATGATATAATATAAGGTTTAATAATCTTCATGGAATATATATATACAAGTGTGCTAAGAGTTTTCATGGTTATAATTCATTAAGGCTTATTAGCCTTTATAATTTCATGATTTGTCTTTAATTAGGTTTATAAACCGTTGGGGTATTTCATCAGCATGTACTTATGCGGTAGAAGACTTAATCTTATTGAGACAACACTTAGCTAGCTTTCTTCTCAAGATTAACTGGTAGCTAGGCTTGCTAGCGTTGTGGCTTGCCTATTTTGTACATCCAAGTGACCAAACTAACTACAATGTCTATTCTGATTGTAAACTGTACGTTTTGTGTATTGTCTGTTAAGAGGTACAAACTAGCTACAAATAACTGTATTGATTGTAAATGGTTAATTATTGATAGTAATGCATTTGTGGCAAAGATTGCATTAGTTCAACGCAGTTGGTGCGTTTTATGGCATACTGCTCTTTGGAGTTGCTTATGTGCAGGTATGTATGCATTTCTGCTACTGTAACAGGTTTGTGGTGTATTTGTAAAAAAAAGAAAATAATAAAAAAATAAATGACAGTAGAAAACACTTTCTACAAAAACCGTAATCTAAAGCCCTTTGGTGCGCACGTGAGAGAAAGTTTTAAATTAAGGTTTCCTCAGGCACCGTAATTTAAAGCCCTCTCCCACGTGTGCTCCAAAGGGCTTTAAATTACTGTTTATGTCAACCGTAAATCCCGTGTCCAGACAAACTGTAATTAAAAGCTATTGGGTACAGATGACGCTGGTGTTAACTATGGTTCAAAACCGTAATTAAACATATTTTTTACTGTAACTTTTTCCTTCCGTTCCACTAGTGAAAGATGTATGTTTTGGGCTGAGAAGAAAATGGTTGACCAGCTTCGAGTGGTGACGAATCTGTCAAGGAGGCTGAGAGTGCTCTGATTTCCCCATCTTTTGTTCATAAACAAGCACATATCTCCCACAAATCTCAAGTCGATCAAGTCTCAAGCGCTCAGGCAATTCCTAAATGCAGCCATCATGCTCCGATTCTGATTTCTTTGTCCTTTTTGCTCGTGCCCGAACACCACCTCAATGAAATCGCCAAAGAATAGTCATGATTGATTGTTCGATTGTCATAGATTTCCAAGAAGTGACCAAGTTCTCCAGCGGTCGTTAATGTTAGGCCACCCGTAAATACCGGTGCACCTCTATCCCGATCACAAACCACGATCAATCCAGTAGTCGATATGGTGTGAGATGAAGGATTGTATTTGAATTTTGATAGAATCTCGTCAAAAGAGGACAATTCCTCCACTTCTCCCGACACTATTGATGATGAAGCTATTGAAACCTTTCCGGCGCCAGTAAAATTGGGTCATCTTCATTGAGATCATTTGGTTTCGATGAGCAAGAAGATATGAGGAGATTATGTGTGTATCACCTCCGAGACCCATCTAGAATTTGGAGGGAGTCCGAGTCCTCCCGGTTAATGGCAAGGATGCTCATCTCTTGTGAGAGCAAGGCGATTCAAGAAGCAAAAATAGACCTAATGAAGTAGCCAATGAATAGAAAAATTATATCTGAAAAGAGACTGACTTGAGAGAAGTCGATATGAGGAAAATCAGGTGCAGAATCGTCCAGAAAACACCCGCTGGTGAATGAAGCTTAAATAAGTGGGAAATTTCGAATCTGAAGATTACTGTGGAGTTGTAATCGCATGTTCATTTTTACTTTGTTTCATAGTACAATTAGCTAGAATTTGACCTTGTCAATCCACCCATTTGACCGATTCCAAAAAATACAAAAATATTAATACATAATAAATGTGAAATTTGATTGTAAAATTTAAAACAGTTCTAAATTTCTAATAACACAATATAATGATCTAAACATAAATCATTATAGAAAGCCCATACAAAAAGACCAAAATCTTTACGTAAGTGGAATAGATATTGCATTTAATTACTTTATTTACAATTAATTCAGAGATACACTAGTGTAAGTAATATTTAGTAGAAAAGTCGCAATCAATAAATTATTAATATTGATTACTCAGAAAAGGAACCATAGGAGAGATGACTTACGCCCCCCGCTCCCTCCTCTCTCCTCCCTTCCCACTCCTACCCCTAACCATCCAGCCATGACCTCTCGCAAACTACCGCTAAACCACCAACACCACCACCTCACCCCAACCGCCTTCAACCCAGCCAAATACCCAGTCACTCAATCTTTCCTTCAAGCTTTTACCTTCCCACACAACCAATCATCTTTCACCCCCCTTGTTCAAGCTCTCACCCACGCTTTTATTTCACCACTCCTCGTACGAAGCTCCTGCGTTGATAGGCATGACAGGTCAGAAGTATCCTCCTGGTGCGACAGTATTTATAGATAACATAAATCCAGTATCGAGGGTGGGCACCATATGGAGAGTCTTTGATCAGTATGGTCGCATAGTTGGAATCCGCCTCCCCAAAACCCTTAGAATCCGCACGGGTACAAGGTACGGTTTCGTGGAGTTCCAAACGAAGGAAGAGGCAGACCTGGCTATCAGAGAGACACACGGCAGGCTAGTAGATGGGAGCAATTTACAAACGCATACTGCAATATACAGAAGCTTCACTTCCATAACCACGCCTCGACCAACAAGATGGATTCCACGTCCGTCGGCAGTCCCACAGCCAGAACCGCTTCAAACTTATTCCAGTCAAGTGCAGCCCCCACAAAATCCGCATGTCAGTCCCCCCACCCACAATGCGGCGGCTCACGATATAGGCCATATTAGCCTGGATCCAGCGTTATCCATTAAAGAAAAACTGGCACGAAGTGTGGTCATTACATCCAAGGCCAGAACAACCATCACTGACGTAAAGGAGAAACTTACGGAATGGGAAAGCAACATAGAGAAGATCGTGTCCCTCTCGGATTACAGATATGTGATAATTTTCACATCGAACGAGAAGACCTCCGACTTTGTAACGTCCAGATGGGAAGAAGAGCTTGGGTGGGATTTAAAAAGGTGGCAAGCTGCCGACCAGCTAGTCAATAGACACACTTCTATAGCTATTCGTGGAATACCTATCCAAGCTTGGTCAGAAAACACCGTATATCAAGTGACGAAGCATCTGGGAGTAATTACCAGGATAACCACGAATATGCAAGAGCTCCCAACTTTTCTTGAAGCACACGCACAATTAGAGACCTCAAAGAAGTCAATCATAAACGAAGAAGTCTCAGTAGAGGTGGAGGGTATGGTCTACAATGTTGGAATTATAGAGTTCTGGTCGGAGGAGTTATCTCAGCATAGCCAGGAAAATGCCCACAATAACCCAGATGTACCGGTACAGGCGGCAGTGCAGAACCGGTCTAACAACGACGAAATTCCTCCTGGCCAAACGGTGTGTTTCAAAGACAATCAGCTAAAGGAACCAGGCCTAGTTGAATCCGTAGGTGAAACGGCAAGGGGCCGCTATTCTCGTGCAACCAAGAGACGGGAGTGCCCCGATATTTTTGAAAATTTTGTCTTCTACGCAGACAACAGTAGTGGGAACAGGGGTACAATAATTCTGGCAAAAGGTGTGAACTTGCACATCCCCGAGGTAATTCCTTCCCAGTTCCCCACATATATCAATAAAGAATTGTTTTTGGAAATACTTTCTGCCTCCACCGTACATTCCCAGGGCCATCCTTTCCCCCCCTTCTTTGGTTGTCAAGCCCAACCTCATAAAAGGTAGCCGTCCCCCAAAAATCTCCCTCCTGGACCGGCACCAAATCACAACTCCTCGCTGCCAATTAAATAAGAGTACTCATCTCTCTGTCTCCCTCAACTCACCGACACAATTTATCAAGGCGGCTGACACTTCATCTCCACAGCAGTCCCCATGCAGCCCCCTAAACAACTCCCCTCAACATAATGATGTCGCGATATGCAGTAACCCAGTTTTTTCCTCACCTGCGGACGGCCCTTTTTCCTCGCCTAACATCTACTCCCCATCGTACGGTCCTACCCAAGTTACTTCTCCTGTCCAAGTTGAGGAGGGCCCCAATGTCATAAGGGTTGGATTTACCTCTATCCCGAACCAAGGGCGGCCCACCCCGGTAGATGGTAATGCGATTCCAGCAATTAACTTGCAGGTGGACATATCCCCAGTGGACAACAACAAAAAGAGTAGCAAGTGCAATAAGGTTCGGAGGAAGAAACAAAAGAAAACCTATCCAAGAATATTCTCCGAAGCACGTGAGTGTCTCAAATACGAGCAGAGGCTACGGATCCACTTTCCGTACCCTAAGAAATCACTGGCAAATATTGACCGGATTTTGAGGAGCAGTGGGAACAGAAACTAGTGTCGACTCTTGGTCGTTGCGCCGAAATTAATTGTGAAGGATAGTTGGCATGATCCCAAAGTCCAGATGAATCGCTGACCACAACAAACGGTTAGGGCTGCTGCGAATAGGGTGGTTGTTTTGAGACAATATCTATTGGTAAATTTATTAGTAACTTCGTGTTCGGAAGGTACATATGTTGTGCCGTGTGGACATGCACTTGTCTTGGCTAGGAATTCTCCTAAGCTGGATAGACCGCTTACGGTCGTAACTTGCTACCTTTGTAGTCCCCTGATCAAAAAAAATATATTTAATTGGGTTTACCTAACAAGTTAAGATTTTGAGTTGAAAAAAAAACAATACTTGATTTTAATACTCAAACATCAGTCTTATCAAATACAATAGCGAATACTAATTAAATAATCTTAATTGCCGAATAACCCATTAATAAAACCAATAAATAAAAAAACGCGTATATAAACCCATTCACCTGTTGTAGTACAAATCACGAATTAATCCAAGCATGTCAACTATATGAGCCTGTTCATTGTGTCATTAAAATATTTGATTGATATCGTAGGATCTTATAGATTACCATATGATAGAGATGGCCAATTATTTAATTCGTTTGCAATAATAGGAATCACATGGTTCGCGTGATTGAACGTAGATTGACGTCCCGTGAAATTATTGAATTCCAGCTCAGGTGCAATGATTTGTTTGTTTTGACCGGATTTGCAGTTATCGTATCACTTTCATAATTGCGTCAGTGAACAGATTATATTCATCATTAATTTCCACTTGTTAGATATTATAAATGGCTTTAAAATAAAATATTTCACATAGTATATATATCGTATCTTTATTGTTAATGTTTTTATGTTTAATAAGAGGTATTATATTTTATTTTGTATATTTAGAAGTTATTAGGAAACTGGAATCATCAAAATGGAACCCATAAAATCGAACGGATATCCGATTCATTGAAATGGTTTATAGTGATTGGGTTATTCGAATCATTCAAATTATCTCATTCACATATAGATTTTTACAGAATCCAATAACATAAAATATTGTTTAAAGTTTTCAATTTTTATAAAATATTATTTAAAAATAAGAATTTATTTATATAAGAATTAAAAATATTCATTTATAAGATTAATGAATAATACCAAAGTTGATAAAAAAATCTTATTAAAATTATAATTAACGGTTAAGTTAAAACCATATAAAAATAAGTAAAATTATATTTTATTTACTAATTATAAAAGATCATAAATTATATAATTTAGATAAAAACAATATTGAAACTAATAATTAATTGGTCTTGGTTTACATCTTCACAATAAACCGATTACAATTATTGAAGTTGACTAACTATACGAACAACAACCTAAATCTGTTTTAAAAAAAAAAACAACCTAAATCAAATAACTCTAAGTAACCAATTATGAGCTCCATATAGAGTGAATTTGCATTTTGAATGCAAACAACATAAAAAACCTAAACCAATATTTTGTTGGGTCAGTGGTGATTGGAACTGAATTTAATATAGTGAATTTTTTAGTTTGATCTCAGCAACGGCTATTGAGAGGAGACTAGAACCTATCCACTTACATCAGTACAGCTTAGTTACAGCGAGCTAATCTCATATCTTTTTATATATATACTCAAAGACTTTACACACGATCTTTCACAGTCTTGTTTTAGTACGAGATTAATGTTGCATTATGTATATATGTCATTTTAATAATGATTTTCTGATTCTCTCTTTGGTTGTGGGTTATCTCATCTCACTGATAAAATATTCTATAATTTCGAAATAAGACATATAAAACAACAGAGAACACAAGCCTAATGACCACAGAGAGAATACTAAATAAATCATTATAGGATAAGAACGCACATCAAGTAGACTAAAAGTCAAGAAATAACCAACCATGCTACTAAACAAACCAAACATGGATCCAAGCATGAAGTCATAACATCACCAAATATCACGGCACCACATCAGAGAGTTGAAGACTCATGGTGATCCAAAAAGAACAATCAATTGAGGTCAACTCGGTTGCCTATCAAGCTGAAAAGTGAAGCATCTTGGACAAGGAGTGCAAAGAAAACAGCCTGTCAAGGCGAAGCAAGATTGAGACTACGGTGTGGCTCTTGACATGAGACCGGTTTCATGCAAGACCAAACAAACCGAACCTCTTTATAACCAACACTAGAATTACAAACCAAAGACAGACTAGAAAACTTTACATCTTAAGACTGAAATTTGAACATAGACAAGAGGCCAAATAAAACCATACTAAAACACGAAACCATAACTAACTGTAAAGGTATAATTTTTGAACCCTGACTATCTTGATCGCTAGATTATTCTCTAAGTCCAATGTCCTAGGTTTCAATTGGTGAGCTTTTCTATTATGCAGGTTGTCATGTACATCTTGTAATTTAAAAGTGGGTGGCCAAGTGGCCATTAAGATATGATAATACATAAGTGGTCCCCCAAAAGACAAAGGTTTGTCTTTATACCTTTACCTCATCTTTTCCCTATTGGTTACTACTGGAAAATTCTAGAGTGTTACAGGGGTATGTCCTTGCTTAAGATAACATTCTGATGTTCCTAGCTAAGGTTGCCCCATCCTTCTTCGGGGTTGAAGATCATTCTTTGGTAGTTGTAGAAGACAGGCTTTGTAACACCCCATCCAACACATACGCACTTAATAACAAATTGCAGCGGAAAACAAGTTCCATCACATTACTTAACTCGTTGGTGTTACACGCCGTTAACCACCCACGTGGCTAACAAGGCTATTACATATACATTGTACCGGTCTGATGGACTAGATTCCCGAGCGACTATACATTACTGACCCTTCCATTAACAATAGAAACAACATACACCTTCCAACTGTACCGAGTATTCACAAACTAATGCCGACAACAATTTCGGTCTTACTACACCTACTGTACATATATAACTTAAATGAATACCCATGTACAAACGACTACCCCGTCCTACTCTCGAACGGCTCCCAGCTCCTTGTACCTGAAACAGGAAAAAGAAGAGAAAAGGGTGGCCCCCCAGGGGCTCAGCACCTTTCATGGTATGGTAATCCCGCAGCCCGCATGCTACCAGGCCACGCACAACTAATTGTCGTCTTAGCAAGCGGTTGATTATATTTGAATCATGCATGTAAATCATAAACACACAACACATAACATTCCGCCTCAATGGGCTCAACAAACAGATAACACATCTTTACTTGATAAGTCACTCATTGTGTTCATTAACGCTAGAGTGTTTCTCCTCTAATGGAGGTACTTCCTTAATAGACGACACTTACCCATTATTCGGGTTATCCTTAAACGCCTCTTATCACAAACTGGGATTCATATCCATGATCCACATACTCCACATTTTACAACATATAACATACACCACATAACAACACTTTTCACGTTTCAACGTGCACATAACAACATCGCAATGGGAATTGCAGTACAACAACAACACATAACATAACGGGAACGGTTCTCTTAGGACCCGACCCATCCATAGTTAATTCACTGGTGAGCCTAGAGAATGATGTCACCCTCATGATAAACTCGTTATACAACACTCATTACCGTCCTAATAGTCGGACGAGTAACTTAAGTTAAGATGGTTTGGATTTAGTGACCCGAACACACCACACAAACACATGTTCCCCCTAAACCGATCATAAGTCAGAATAGTTAAGCTTTGGAGTAAGCTAATGGGAGATCATAACCCGTGAGGGAAGCAACCATAATAGAGAGAAGGGTAAGGCTAAAAAGGATACCCACTCCCAAACAACGCGCGACCGGCCTAACCGGATTCCTCACCCCTGTTAGTACATACTTACTTTTAGATATTAGTTAGAACCCCAATATGGAGTCTATCACATCCACACATCATACAGTGTCACAACTGGGTTAAACATACGAGGGAGGTCCCTACATACACACACAAATATCACACAATTAACACACGCATAGCCGTGGTTAGAACGTCCCATGGTTCGGGTCGTTTAATCCGAATACCGAACTCTCATGTGATCCTAGACTCAGTTAACTAAGGTTAACACTTCCGAGGTTAAATGGTATCGGAACTAGACACGTCACATATATGAATTACTGTAAACTCGTTACATGTTTTATCTTACAACGTGGCAAACATACAGAAAAACACATTGGCAAACAAGCCGGTGTAATCCGGTAGGACACAGGTTGCAAGAAAACCATACCTGTCACCGGAGCCCACTCTATCATGTCCACTTATGTTCCTCGAACAATTCTCGAACAACTGGAAACATTACACGTACTTTTATTAACATCGGGGTAACATGATTGTTTAAAGTCTAATGCTCATAACTTATCCCCGTTAACTTAGTTAAATAACTTCACATTTTAACTTGTTTTACTTTTACATTTTAATACAACTTTTCCCCCACTAAATTTTCATTATAACTCACTAGGGTTTACTACTTAAACCACACTTAGTTTGTTTTTTTACATGTTTTGGGCCGTCCGACCCACCGTCCGACCCACAACTGGGTCGGACCATTCCAGAAACTTTTTCCGTCTTTTAAATCCTCCCGTCCAACCCATGTCCGACCCAAGCCCTCTGGGTCGGACCATTCCAGAAACATCAACGGGTGAATTAACAGAGGCTGTCCGACCCACCCTGGGTCGGACCACTGGGTCGGACAACATCAGAACTTGTCCAAAACTTGTCAAACTTTCTCCAAACTTTTCCTCAAGCCTCCTAATGTGTTCTAACATCATTTGGCACATTTAACCCTTCATATAACATCCATAACCTCATTTTATAACTCCTTAAACACTTACTCTTTTCTTACCAAAATTCCTAACACTTATAATGTTTTCTCCTTTGTTTCTCCAAGTGGTGTTTCATACCTATGATAACCACTATGCCAAGAATGTTTCCTCACCATCATAACATCATCTCTCAACCATCTTTTCTTACTAACTAAATATCCTTTTCACATCTTACCTAAACACCATTTCCTCCTTGTACAACAACATTCCTAAACCTTAAACAAACTTCTCCAAGACTTTAATACATCCTCAAAAACACACATTGAATTCCTAGAACTTCCAAGATAATACCTAAATCCTTGTATCACTCTAAATCACCTTAATACATGCTTTCTTCCCTAGTAAAACACTTGTTCACCTTTAACACTTCCTAGTTCACCAAAACTTATTTAAAACACTTAGAACTTCTTATACATTTTCCAAATTTTGTCATAGCTTCTCTTGTATATTCTCACATCCAAACACTTAGGTTTTTACCTTATTTCATTCAAGAACACCTAAGTCCATCAAGAACTTTCTCACACACAAAACTTCACCAAATTTACACTACATCACAATATAGTGCATAAACTTAAATTGCTTGGCACTTAGGCCCTTAAATAACATGGCTCTTAGGCCCTTAAATTGCATAAACCTTAAACACTGAATTTCTCACATAAATAATGCCTTTGACCTGCAATTACATACAAAAACACATATGCCCTTTAATAGTTTCCTTGAGAGCATTTTACTAGGTCATTCACCATTGGCTCCTTAGGTATTTTATTAAGCAAATCTAGCTCATTTTTCCTAAGGCATTTAAACTACATTGAGATAGTTGTTTACCTCTTTTCCTCTCAAACTTCTTTCTTGTTTCCTTGAACCGAAAATCAGCAAGGAGTTTGATCACTTGTCAACTTTCTAGTCAATATACATATAAGGGTAATGAGCTTAAGAATTCACACTTAAACTCATATACAAACCCTAGTTTAACATAAGTGTTTTAATACACTAAAATGATATTTACCTTTGAATTTGAAAGAGAACTAGAATATGTAACAAGAGAGGTTTCCACCAAGCTCTTGAATGATTGGAATGAAGCTAAAACAAAGCAAAAGAAAACACCATGAAGAAGGTGATTTCGGTCACTTATGAAAACAAAAAGAAATGAAGTTTTTCTTTGACTTTCCTTACCTTGAAGCAAAGGAAAATGACAAGGCATGAAAAGGTGAGCTCAAGCTCCAACAATGGTGAATCTTCATGCCACGAAATGGAGTTCTTGAAGATTTGAAAAGAGAGAAGTGTAGAGCTTGGCCTAACTAAGACAAATATGGTCTTAGAATTTGATTTGGTATATGAAGCCAAAAGATATAAGAGATTGAAGATGGTGGTGTGAGTGGTGTTGTAGCAAACCGAGAATGGAGCTTGGGAGAAGATGAAGAAATCGTGTGAAATGAAGAAGAATAAGAGAATGAGGTGAGAGGTACTCTTGTAAAGATATTTATGTAATAAAGTAGAATAGTAACTTGCTTTATGTCTTCCTTTTCATTAATTGATTTGTAAATGGTGATGACTCACCCTACAAAAACCGGCCCCCATTTAATAATAAGGGTGTTTTGGTCTTTGTTGACCAATTGACTTACTTATATTGACTTATGTCATAAACTAGCATTTTTTTGTTACTATTCACAAAAACAAGACACATAGTTGTGAAATTTTTGATTTCCCATTGATTTAGACCTCCAAATGTGATACTAAGTAGTACACAAGTTAATTAAAGAGTAATGATGGACATTTAGCCATTCAAAACTCATTTACAAGACAATTTTTTCAAAAATGTGCTTTAAGACTCCTTAAAGCACATTTTGTGTTTTAACTTGTTTTCAAGCTTGGTTTTCTTTAGTAATTGATTTAATATGTTCATTAACATATTTATATGGTATAGGTATGACCTTTAGGTCTTATACAAATTTATCCCAAACTTAGAGCACATTTTTGCCCATACTGACTTTAAGGCATTTATTTGTGTTTTGTTTGGTTTAATTGTCTACCAAGGTTTCCTAAGGACTTAATTAGCCTTATTAAATCATAATTGAATATTATTTAGTCTTGGTAGGTTCTTTGGGTCCTAGCCAAGTTCACTCCAAGCTTAGAGCATATTTTTGCTCAAACTGTCTTTATGGTACTTTATTGTTTTTACCATGGTTTAAATTGTACACTGACGTTTCTAAGGCACTTTTTAGCCTTTATATACCATAGTTTAATATTTAAACCACATATCAAGGTTTGGGGTATTTCAATCTACCCCCCTTAAAAGAACTTCGTCCTCGAAGTTCACACTTCCCCACACATTATTTGGATTAAAACACGGGGATCACTTATAAAGATAAAACTTCCATAACCAAATACACTTTAAATCACAACCTCGGACTTAATGGTCCGGGTAACACATTCACATCCATACATAACATAACATACTCACATGATAACCTCGGACTCAATGGTCCGGGTATCTTAACAATATTTGCACATACATAACAACCCTTAGACTCTCTGGTCTTGGGTAACATAACAACATTTAGACTCATAGGTCTTGATAACATACACTTTTGGAACTCAAGGTCAAAATAATATTTATTACACATACCATACAACATGTCATAGCATGTATAACAATCAAAAATATCCTTTTATATACACTGTGATCTCGCAGAACCCGGTCGCGACGGACACCTTCTGGTCCCCGTTCCTTTGGGAGATCAAAACATTCACTTAATTTTTAACATATATACTTCTCATGTCACCGGTCCGAAGACAAAGGCTCATGCGTCCTCGGCTCGTGAGCAAGTACTACAAAAATATTCTTTACTAGGTTAAGTATAAGAGAATCCTTTATTCAAAATATTAATCGATTGTTTTGAAAACACCAATTGAAAATCCTTTTGAAAACACACACAACTCCAAGTCCAACTTATGTTCTTTACTTCTTTTCTTAGCGTGGTTAATTGTGACCACTTAAGGGGAGCTTCAAGAATCATCCAACCCTGATGTGATCAGCATCAGTGTCGAACTATCCTTCCACCCCATTTGTGTTCGGCTTCCCTTGATCGCATGCAAATCAAGTTCCACTTCATTTTCAAGCATCAAATAAATCACTCATTTCCAATTTTCTATCTTTTTAATCATTCTAATCATGATCATAACATCTCCAAGGGATAGAACTCCGTCTATCAGTTACCTCCATTCACCTTAACCCTGTTGCCTAGGGAATCTTATTCTCGCTAGGTTCTATGTCGGTTTCATACCCTTTCATGAGTCACTATATAGTATATATATACACATATATTTTATCAAAATACAACACACAGTTTCACATTTAGTGTCATATGAACATATAATGTCGGGGGTTTTAGTTCCCCGGGAGTTTCTCTACTCCCCACACTTGTACTATCACACACAACTGTTAACAAATAAACACACTTATCACAATGGTATTTGCATCTTCTGTGCGCAATTACCACAATTAAACCATGAATGAATGCGTATGTTTACATAACACACACACCAATCATCAAAACAAATTATTTTGTGCTATGCACAACATAAGTCACGTACACTTGTACGGTAATACACACTAAGTGGTTTTGCGCTCTACCCCCCTTAAAAGGGATTACGCCCACGTAATCAATCACTTAATCCTTGGTTTAAAAGTTCTACTGTCGTGAAGTGTTTCAACTTCCACGCGGTTTATTATACAATGGATTCTGATTAGAGGATCTTAACCATATTAGCAGTTTAGTTCCTAAACCGAGAATTCTCATTGGAGTTTGCTTAAACTCATAACCGGTTTCGGTTCTGGCCTGTGAGGCTTCTAGGCATTAATAATTAGCCATTCACTCGTGTTCACCATGCACATTCAACACTTGAATTACTGGCTCACTAGTTTCTGCTGCGAAACTCTAATAACTGTAGGGCTCAGTTTGCCCACTCATTATTGTTACTGTATTGTTCACCTGCCATTTATTACCTTTATCTTGGTAACAATGGTTTCTCAACCGACGCGTGGTATCTCTTACCGTGAGCGAATTTGGTGAGTTACAAACTTCCTATCCACTTCCATAATAATTTATTGTGTATACTGCTATGTATTTTACAATGATTGGCTTGATTCCTTCCGACTTACTGTCGGTGGAGGTTGAGCCACTACCTAATGTGTAGTGCTCTCTCGGTTATTCCCTGCACTTGAGGTATATTCCATACCGATATTTGGTATTCCGTGTTATTGTAGTCATTTATTGCTAAACATGTCTCCACATCTGGTTTTGTACATGTATCCTTTCATTGGTACGACATTGCATTTCCTATGCCTTGGTCCTTATAGCGTTATAAGTTTCTTTCTACTTCCACCACAATTAACATTTCCTCAAATCCTAGCTATCTCACTCGATCATTACTGAGCAAGTGCAATACCAAAACACTCAGTCATACAGAGTGTAGAGGCGTAAACTCTTGGCAGCAAATCTCTCATGCGATTCGCAACGGAATTCACACTGTGTTTCACTGAGATTATGATCTCGTAACTCTGGCTACTGGCTTACTGCCTAGTTGTTTGGTACCACTTACTGTTGTATCTCTATTGGGTTTAACTCGTAACTGTGCTTAGTTGCCATATTATCGTTTAGCAATACTTATACAACGGTCGCTTACTGCGCACCGTGCTCTTACTCATTGCATAACACTAACTTACATGGTATTTACTGTCACATTAACTTCCACACATATACTTACATCATTCGTATTATGGTTCATCATTCATTTGGATGACTACTGAATGCTCCTTGAGCATTGATCATTCGAGTCACAAGCCGGCATTATTCAGCTCGGTGCTTCACTTTATACACACACTACTAAACTAACTGCTCTCTCGCAATATCAACATGATCAATCCTTAACATATTTCTTGAACTTGGTTCACATAACTACCGCTCCTGCGGTCTCACGATATCGAGAGGTATCCCCACTCTTAATGCAGTGGTTCATCCTCCAATCTATTCACTTATACAACATAAACTTCTACAATCAATCTAATCTACATAACACATTTTATTTGTGGCTTATGAGCCTTACTGCTTCGAGCTCTGTCCATTGTGGACGGTTCACACACATTTATTTCTCTGTACAACATTACATAATTTGGATATCATATTGAGCTCCATGACAAGGTCGTTGCATTCCGTTTCCTTTCATGGGATGCCCCTTAGGATTGTCAGTCCGTCTCCTGACAACTTATGTCTAAACTGGGTGTTAGTTTCAACCCTTGTGTTTCTGTCACGTTATTTCGTGCAACAATTGTTGATGCGAACACCCTTCAAGGATTTCTCCTGGCTGTTGCTGAGTTATGTCATTACATCTGGCTCGCACTTATTGGTATATTCAGTTAGCCACGCCGTTTGCGTTCTTAACTGGTTTATTATCCTCTCCTGTGAAGATCAACATTTCCTGGTAGTGTAGGTACTCATTCTGGGAGTTTCATCCCGTTCATTGGATATTAATGTGTCCACATTAGGCATCTGCTTGCCATGCACAGGCTGGGTCACCATTCCAGCTATCATGTTTACCCCTCGGGATTCTTAAGACATATGTGATGTCTTTACATAACAGTTAGTGCACTTTGCACCTCCTGACTCTTAAACATTTCCTTAAAATGAATTCACTAATTCCTTTAGTTTTCGTTAACTTAACTGAGTTCCTTTACCTTAACCATTCTTGGTAATCCATTGCTCTTGCTTGACTTTTACTGCTGACCGTAGAATGGAGTCGACTACTTCCCGTGTTCCAGACTCTACTCGTATACATATGTGGGGTACCATACTGATACATTACTACCTACCCAACTAACCCATAAGTAGGTCTGTCAGGCCCACAAGCTCCTATCGGAGTGCGGTCGTCCCACATTACAGTTGGTACACTCGTAGTGTCTGTCACACGCCTAGGTGAAGTATTCTATTGTCAACTCCCTTATATTGTCCTGTGACAATATGCATTCCTTGCTTCCCGAACTTAATCGAGGGAAAGTCTCTCCACTGTTGTATTATTTAGAACTCGCTCCACTCCCCTCGGGTTGTTACCCTTGGGTTTACCGGTTCCCCTTCCGGTTATTCAAAGTAAACTGGGTATAACTTACCTACCGTGTGGCACTGAGGCCGGTGTAGGTCCTCTGGTTTGGTTTTTAAAAGAAGTAGAAAATGGGCATGGGCTTGAAAGAAAGTTTGGTTTTGAAAAGAAAAGAGTTTGGAATAAAACTGAGTTTGAAAGAAAAATTCTCGTGGTTCACAACGTCTTCTTGCCTTAACCAAATCTAGCTTCTTGCTGACTGGTGTACTTCCAATTGCAAAGATTAGGCTGTTAAGCCCTTCCACAGTTATAATGATCACACTTAACTTCATGGTACTTTACCAAGTACTTTGTAGTTGTTAAAACTTCCCCGAACAGCCCTGTTATAGCAGCACTTGCCATAGCAAGTGCGCTATGCTAACTGGCTATCGGTTAAACACACACACCGGTTGCGGTATCATTTTTACCCGCACTGTCATCAGTGGCCTTGTTGGCCCTCACTTGATCCTACATTCTTGACATTTAGCCCTCTGGCGACTTCTCACTGTATTCACAAGATAATCATTAACTGGGGTGTTCCCCTTTACTTAGTATTGTATCCTCTACGTAGCCCGTTCCACCCATTTGTCGTGGTTACTGAGACTTGTCTCTTGTTTGGGCACTACGTTGTAGTTCCTTATCGGTTGGTATACCGTTGGTGTATTATTTAACAACTGTGGTTCCGTAGACACTCGTCATCCACTTCTTGCCTGTTGCACGGTTGGTGCGTTGCAAGCTGGTTGTTCTCGACTGCTCAGCATGTCGACCCAGGTTACCGGAAATTTTATTCTTCTATACACAAGATTCTTCATTCTTCGCTATTAAATGCGGTTAACATTGTTTAGATGGGAACCGTCTCCGGGATTCCCAGTTTTCGGGATCTACCGTATGACAGGTTCTCCGTACCTTTAGAGGTGTTTAATAAGAGCCAGATCGGGTATTCCCGAGTAAGAGAGGACTTCCATCTCTCTGGTGTTCCATCCCAAGTTATAAAACAGGGATTGTGGAGGGCGGGATGGATATTGTAGGTTCCCAGTATACACTGGTAATTCCTATCTAGCGTATCTCTCACGCTATCACTCAACCCCTAACCCAAAGTACTAAAATCCTAACTCGGTACTTCCTAAGCTCGGTATTTCAGTCATCAGAGCGATACTTCGCTCTGATACCACTTTTTGTAACACCACATCCAACACATACGCATTTAATAACAAACTGCAGCGGAAAACAAGTTCCATCACATTACTTAACTCGTTGGTGTTACACACCGTTAACCACCCACGTGGCTAACAAGGCTATTACATATACATTGTACCGGTCTGATGGACTAGATTCCCGAGCGACTACACATTACTGACCCTTCCATTAACAATAGAAACAACATACACCTTCCAACTGTACCGAGTATTCACAAACTAATGTCGACAACAATTTCGGTCTTACTACACCTACTGTACATATATAACTTAAATGAATACCCATGTACAAACGACTACCCCGTCCTACTCTCGAACGGCTCCCAGCTCCTTGTACGTGAAACTGGAAAAAGAAGAGAAAAGGGTGGCCCCCCAGGGGCTCAGCACCTTTGCTGGTATGGTAATCCCGCAGCCCGCATGCTACCGGGCCACGCATAACTAATTGTCGGCTTAGCATGCGGTTGATTATATTTGAATCATGCATGTAAATCATAAACACACAACACATAACATTCCGCCTCAATGGGCTCAACAAACAGATAACACATCTTTACTTGATAAGTCACTCATTGTGTTCATTAACCCTAGAGTGTTTCTCCTCTAATGGAGCTACTTCCTTAATAGACGACACTTACCCATTATTCGGGTTATCCTTAAACGCCACTTATCACAAACTGGGATTCATATCCATGATCCACATACTCCACATTTTACAACATATAACATACACCACATAACAACACTTTTCACGTTTCAACGTGCACATAACAACATCGCAATGGGAATTGCAGTACAACAACAACACATAACATAACGGGAACGGTTCTCTTAGGAACCGACCCATCCATAGTTAATTCACTGGTGAGCCTAGAGAATGATGTCACCCTCATGATAAATCGTATACAAACCATTACCGTCCTAATAGTCGGACGAGTAACTTAAGTTAAGATGGTTCGGGTTTAGTGACCCGAACACACCACCACAAACACATGTTCCCCCTAAACCGATCATAAGTCAGAATAGTTAAGCTTTGGAGTAAGCTAATGGGAGATCATAACCCGTGAGGGAAACAACCATAACAGAGAGAAGGGTAAGGCTAAAAGGATACCCACTCCCAAACAAACGCGGCGACCGGCCTAACCGGATTCCTCACCCCTGTTAGTATACTTACTTTAGATATTAGTTAGAACCCAATAGGAGTTTATCACATCCACACATCACATGTCACAACTGGGTTAAACATACGAGGGAGGTCCCTACATACACACACAAATATCACACAATTAACACACGCATAGCCGTGGTTAGAACGTCCCATGGTTCGGGTCGTTTAATCCGAATACCGAACTCTCATGTGATCCTAGACTCAGTTAACTAAGGTTAACACTTCCGAGGTTAAATGGTATCGAAACTAGACACGTCACATATATGAATTACTGTAAACTCGTTACATGTTTTATCTTACAACGTGGCAAACATACAGAAAAACACATTGGCATACAAGCCGGTGTAATCCGGTAGGACACAGGTTGCAAGAAAACCATACCTGTCACCGGAGCCCACTCTGTCATGTCCACTTATGTTCCTCGAACAATTCTCGAACAACTGGTAACATTACACGTACTTTTATTAGCATCGGGGTAACATGATTGTTTAAAGTCTAATGCTCATAACTTATCCCCGTTAACTTAGTTAAATAACTTCACATTTTAACTTGTTTTACTTTTACATTTTAATACAACTTTTCCCCCACTAAATTGTCATTATAACTCACTAGGGTTTACTACTTAAACCACACTTTGTTTGTTTTTTTTTTACATGTTTTGGGCCGTCCGACCCACCGTCCGACCCACAACTGGGTCGGACCGTTCCAGAAACTTTTTCCGTCTTTTAAATCCTCCCGTCCGACCCATGTCCGACCCAAGCCCTCTGGGTCGGACCATTCCAGAAACATCAACGGGTGAATTAACAAAGGCTGTCTGACCCACCCTGGGTCGGACCACTGGGTCGGACAACATCAGAACTTGTCCAAAACTTGTCAAACTTTCTCCAAACTTTTCCTCAAGCCTCCTAATGTGTTCTAACGTCATTTGGCACATTTAACCCTTCATATAACATCCATAAACTCATTTTATAACTCCTTAAACACTTACTCTTTTCTTACCAAAATTCCTAACACTTATAATGTTTTCTCCTTTGTTTCTCCAAGTGGTGTTTCATACCTATGATAACCACTATGCCAAGAATGTTTCCTCACCATCATAACATCATCTCTCAACCATCTTTTCTTACTAACTAAATCTCCTTTTCACATCTTACCTAAACACCATTTCCTCCTTGTACAACAACATTCCTAAACCTTAAACAAACTTATCCAAGACTTTAATACATCCTCAAAAACACACATTGAATTCCTAGAACTTCCAAGATAATACCTAAATCCTTGTATCACTCTAAATCACCTTAATACATGCTTTCTTCCCTAGTAAAACACTTGTTCACCTTTAACACTTCCTAGTTCACCAAAACTTATTTAAAACACTTAGAACTTCTTATACATTTTCCAAATTTTGCCATAGCTTCTCTTGTATATTCTCACATCCAAACACTTAGGTTTTTACCTTATTTCATTCAAGAACACCTAAGTCCATCAAGAACTTTCTCACACACAAAACTTCACCAAATTTACACTACATCACAATATAGTGCATAAACTTAAATTGCTTGGCACTTAGGCCCTTAAATAACATGGCTCTTAGGCCCTTAAATTGCATAAACCTTAAACACTGAATTTCCCACATAAATAATGCCTTTGACCTGCAATTACATACAACAACACATATGCCCTTTAATAGTTTTCTTGAGAGCATTTTACTAGGTCATTCACCATTGGCTCCTTAGGTATTTTATTAAGCAAATCTAGCTCATTTTTCCTAAGGCATTTAAACTACATTGAGATAGTTGTTTACCTCTTTTCCTCTCAAACTTCTTTCTTGTTTCCTTGAACCGAAAATCAGCAAGGAGTTTGATCACTTGTCAACTTTCTAGTCAATATACATATAAGGGTAATGAGCTTAAGAATTCACACTTAAACTCATATACAAACCCTAGTTTAACATAAGTGTTTTAATACACTAAAATGATATTTACCTTTGAATTTGAAAGAGAACTTGAATATGTAACAAGAGAGGTTTCCACCAAGCTCTTGAATGATTGGAATGAAGCTAAAACAAAGCAAAAGAAAACACCATGAAGAAGGTGATTTCGGTCACTTATGAAAAAAAAAAAATGAAGTTTTTCTTTGACTTTCCTTACCTTGAAGCAAAGGAAAATGACAAGGCATGAAAAGGTGAGCTCAAGCTCCAACAATGGTGAATCTTCATGCCACGAAATGGAGTTCTTGAAGATTTGAAAAGAAAGAAGTGTAGAGCTTGGCCTAACTAAGACAAATATGGTCTTAGAATTTGATTTGGTATATGGAGCCAAAAGATATAAGAGATTGAAGATGGTGGTGTGAGTGGTGCTGTAGCAAACCGAGAATGGAGCTTGAGAGAAGATGAAGAAATTGTGTGAAATGAAGAAGAATAAGAGAATGAGGTGAGAGGTACTCTTGTAAAGATATTTATGTAATAAAGTATAATAGTAACTTGCTTTATGTCTTCCTTTTCTTTAATTGATTTGTAAATGGTGATGACTCACCCTACAAAAACTGGCCCCCATTTAATAATAAGGGTGTTTTGGTCTTTGTTGACAAATTGACTTACTTATATTGACTTATGTCATAAACTAGCATTTTTTTGTTACTATTCACAAAAACAAGACACATAGTTGTGAAATTTTTGATTTCCCATTGATTTAGACCTAAAAATGTGATACTAAGTAGTACACATGTTAATTAAAGAGTAATGATGGACATTTAGCCATTCAAAACTCATTTACAAGACAATTTTTTCAAAAATGTGCTTTAAGACTCCTTAAAGCACATTTTGTGTTTTAACTTGTTTTCAAGCTTGGTTTTCTTTAGTAATTGATTTAATATGTTCATTAACATATTTATAAGGTGTAGGTATGACCTTTAGGTCTTATACAAATTTATCCCAAGCTTAGAGCACATTTTTGCCCATACTGACTTTAAGGCATTTATTTGTGTTTTGTTTGGTTTAATTGTCTACCAAGATTTCCTAAGGACTTAATTAGCCTTATTAAATCATAATTGAATATTATTTAGTCTTGGTAGGTTCTTTGGGTCCTAGCCAAGTTCACTCCAAGCTTAGAGCATATTTTTGCTCAAACTGTCTTTATGGTACTTTATTGTTTTTACCATGGTTTAAATTGTACACTGACGTTTCTAAGGCACTTTTTAGCCTTTATATACCATATTTTAATATTTAAACCACAAATCAAGGTTTGGGGTATTTCAGGCTTTCTATTTCTTTTGGAGAAAGCTTCTGAAAGGACCCTTCTAGTAGAAGCTTTCTGGAAGGAGATCTCTGGAAGGCGCTTTCTGAAAGGAAATCTCTGGAAGGTGCTCTATAGAAGGCACTCTATGGAAAACTCTTTCTAGTAGGAGCTCTCTCGAAGACTCTCTCTGGAAGGAACATTTTAGAAGGTACTCTCTAGAGGGAGCTTTATGGATCAATATTCACACATCAGTCTCACAAGTTATTTCTTTTCCTTAAAAAAGATAAAACTTTTTTGGATAACTTTGGATTTTGTTTTATTATTATTTATTTTATTATATATATTGTTTTTTCTTACTATTATCTCAGTTCCACAAGTTCTTTTGTTTTCTTAATAAAATATAAAATAACTTCTCTGTTTTTGACCTGAGGCAAATAGCTTCCGGAAGCTAGTCCCACTAGTGAGTCAGAATGTCAGCCATTGGTTACTTTTTGGCAGAAGTTGCAGAGTCACCCTTCTTTTTGAGGTTGCGTGTCAGTCTTCATACTATTAGCATCCAAAATAGTTACTTTTCTCTTTCCTTTGCCTCCTCCTGTATAAAGACCTGTTCCTCTTTCTTTTTTCTCTCTTCCTATTACAACTCTCTCGAGTTTTCTCGCCTTTTCTGCTTTCCTTGCTCTTTGTCTTTTCTTCTCAAGAAGCCGAGAATCTTGCCCTTTGTAACTCTTACTTTTTTTACCTCACTTCTCATACTAATTCATTACTAATGGCTCCCAAGACCTCATTCGCTAACGTGCCTAGTAGGAAGCCTACTCCTTCCAATTCTTCTTCCCCTGGTAAAATCCTTGTTGTCAAGGTTATTCAAGATGAATTTATCTCTCCTGTTGCACTATTCTGAAAGGGTGGAGTGCTTCTCCTTCACGCTTATCTCTCGATTCCTTAAAATCTTTTCTAGAGAACATAATTGTTCCTTCTGGAACAAAAATTTATATTCCTTCAGCCAATTCTCATACTTATGATGATTTTGGCCTTGGTTTTTCCATATAGAAAGATTTTTGTGTACATGGCTCGTCTCTTCCACCTCATCCTTGTATTACCGGCTTTCTCCTGGGTGTATCTCCTTTCCTCTCCTACACCCAAATGCTATTGCTTCTCTAAATGTCTTTTTTGTTGTATGGCTTATTCTTAAAATCGAGCCCTCCACCTCTGATTTTGTTCATCATTTTATTCTATAAATTAATCCTGAGGGCCTCTCCATGTCCGTGTGTCAAGGTTTTGCCTTTCTCTCTTATGATTGTTGCAACAATTGTTGGGCTACTCGACGGTTTTTCGTTGTCCCTCCTCTGGCTGCATTTTTAGATGTAGTTTTGTTCCAAAAGGCTCGGTGGTAAATTTATTGACCTTCTTCAAGACGTAGGGAAGCATTTATAGTGTTGCAACAAGTCGCAATATCAAATTATTTATCGTAACAAATTTTATTCGTTAATAAAAGTTATGTCGTTATTAAAAATATTATTTTGTAACAATTATATTGTTACTGCAGTCTCTGATTTATTCAAGTCTTTAGTACTATATATCTTTGGTAATGAAATACTTGTAACTAATAAAATATATGATAACGATTTTAAGTCGTAACGAAACTTTCGAAACATATCCTATTGGTGCAGGGGACCATTAGCTTGAACAACTTTTATTAAGAGTAGCATTATAGACAATGTGTCATGGAAGGAATAAACGTAACCAGAGGAGGAAGGAGGTGAGGAGAAGACTTATAAATAAAGGGAAGGATAGAAGATTGGAAAGATAGAGAAAGGATTAAGAGAGAGTAATCTTATTTATTGAGTGTCTCTTCCTGGTTACATACCCTTCCTATATATAATACTAAAAGTCTATCATTTCAAATATTCAAATATTCAAACAAAAAATCTATCTAATTAATGTAAATAGATAAATATTTAAACAATATCTAAACTACTCTATTTATTACTTATTTAAATACTAAAGATAAAAACTACTCAAATAGTAAAGGTAAAAACTAAACATAATCTTGTAACGGTCGACGTATCCGTCACATTCCCTCCCCATTAAAAAGCGCCCTCATCCTCAAGGTGGGGGTGCAAAGTCCTCCCGAGCGAAAATGCCAAAATCGGTGTCGGGTATGGGATCATCCCTAGGATCGGAGCTACCAACTAACCACAAAAACTGCCGATTCTTGCAACGATGACCTGGAGTGAAATGCTCGACACATTTGTAACATAGCCCTTTTTCCCGACGGGTAAGTGCCTCTGCCGGTGTAAGTCGTTTGACTGGAACGCTTGGAGGAACTACGCAAGCTGGAACAGGAGTCGGGTGTCTGGTAGATGGCACAAGCGCAGCCTGTCCAGAGGATACCGGACCCGAAACCAGGTGTCTTGTAGCCGGCACTTGCGCATCCTGTCCAGAGGATGCCAAACCCGAAACCGGGTGGCTAGTAATCGGCACAAGTGTAGACGGGACAGAGGTTGTTGGACTCGAAGTTGGGTGGCTAGTAGCCGGCACCAGTGTAGATGACACGAAAAACCCAGACAGATTGGACGGCGGACTAGAAGGGAACTGCGACGACCAGAATGTTGTAGCCACCAACTTTGCCTCTACTGAACGTGCGAGACCTATAGCAATCATCAGGGAAACGGGCCATATCAACAAAACCTCATGACGGATATCATCTCGAAGACTAGAAATATAACAGTGAAATGTGCTGGCTAAGGAAAGATGTGGAACACGCGATTGCACAGCTTCAAACTCCTCGGCATACTTGGAAACCGTAGAAGTCTGAGTAAGCTTGTAAAGAGACCCTTCTGGACTTTCCAATACGGATGGATCAAAACGGTCTTGAACAACCCTCATGAATTGATGCAGGAGGTAAAAAGATGATTTTGATGTTGAACCGTGAACCAAGTTAGTGCAGCACCGGTCATATACATCGCTGTAATGTCGAGACGCTGGTCATGGCCCATCTGATGGTATGTGAAGAAGCACTTGATTTGAAAGACCCAAACATGGACATTCTCTCCAAAAAATAACAAAATTTCTAGCTTTGGCGTGCAGATGGAAGAGTGCGAAGGCGACTCACGTGCGCCCAGAGTTTGCAATAATGAGCTACGAGTTTCCATAGCAAAAAGACATTCAAGAATCGCAGACAACTGGGACTGTAAATCTGAACGCAAGGCTTCCTACTGTTCATTGAATTCCTTGAATTGTTGTTCGAGAGCCTTGAAACTAGTAGTGGTTCCGTCATGTGTCATATGGGCGACTGAGAAAGGGTAGTGGTAATTTTGTGGAGGAAGAGTAGATCGATGAAAGCACCAATGTAACCGGAGGGATAAATGTAACCAGAGGAGGAAAGGGGTGAGGAGAAGACTTGTAGAGGAAGGGAAGGATAACAGATTGGATAGATAAAGAAAGGATTAGGAAAGAATAATCTTGTTTATTGAGTGTCTCTACGTGGCTACATACCCTCCTTATATATAATACTAAAAGTCTATCAATTCAAATATTCAAACAACAAATCTATCTAATTAATGTAAATAGATAAATATCTAAACAATATATAAACTACTCTCTTTACTAACTTAAATACTAAAGATAAAAACTACTCAAATTAATAACATAAGTAAAAACTAAACATAATCTTGTAACGAGCGGCGTATCCGTCACACAATGTCCAGCCGATGGAATTAGAGTTTATAAATAGTTAACAATTCATAAGGTATTGCAATTTGTAAGCTCATTGGTCACCTCTTGAAAAGCTACTACGTTACTTATATATATATATATATATATTTAAGTAGAATCCTATCTAGCTAACATTATTTATAAAGTAGGGTGCAGGATAGCTAATCAACTCACTAATCTCGTTTTGAGTTTGAAGTTAAGATAAGGGTGAAAAGTTAGTTTATTTTGTTTTACCATTTGATGGATAGTATTGTTTTTTTTTTATTATTATTATTGATATAAATATGGGCTAGTATTATTGATACATAGTCTTCGAAGACTTGTCTATATAATAGTATATATGGTATTATTGATAGCATCAATCGCCTTGAAAGATGGTATACAAAATATTTATATAAAGATAGTACTAGGCGCAGCATAGTTCCTTCATCCTCCGCTCCTTTTCTCTAATCTTCTTCTTCTTCCCCTGTGGTTGTTGACATCAAAATGCCCCAGGTGTTTAAGCATCTTTCACAGCTATGCTGCGGCACTGGTGATCTCCATGACAGCTCTAACAAGTCGGAGAAACCGCAGCATCAGATCAAAGGAACTGTAGTGCTGATGAAGAAGAATGTTTTGGAGTTCAACGATTACGTTGCGGGGATTCAGGATCGACTCCATGAGCTACTAGGGATGAGAGTTTCAGTTCAGCTTGTAAGCGCTGTCAACGCTGATCCCAGTAAGTTTTTTTTTTTTTTTCTTTGATAATTGATCCCAGTAAGTTCTACTTACTGATTAATAATAATTTAATTATTGCTCCACTCCACTCCACTCCATACATATATTTTTCTTCTGAATTCAACTGTCCTTAGATTAATTGTAGTTTTATTTATCTATCTCCTTCGATCGATCAGTTTCGCCCAGATGTAAATGATTAGTTGATATCTATTGTTGTTGTTGATAGTTAGTGGGTTAGCAATCAACTGTCAAGTTTTTTTTAGGAGGGCCAAGTAGATGCTGTTGACTAACATGCAAAACTACTAGTGGGTCCTTCAAATATTAGCTGGCCACATGATGTGATCTAATATTAGCTTTATTTTATTATTTTTGTTATATGAAACGTGAAAATGGGTGCGAGGTCCAAAGAGTACGTACGATTCTCCTCTTTTATTATCTTGTTAATTTTAATTTGACATAATTATTTGTCTATCAGAGTTTGTAATTCGTCAACACATATATATTTTCGAAAATCATTTTTTAACAGACTGATCAGACATATTTGTGACATAATCATTTTTTTAACTTGTTAGACAGATGCATTGAATTCGAGATTGTTTTCACTGTATATGCATGGATGTTGCAGATAATATGGATAAAGGGAAAGTTGGAGAAGCCGCCTATCTGGAAGATTGGCTTACAAAATACAGTGGGCTAAAAGCAGGTGACTCGGTATTCCAAATCACATTCGATTGGGATGAGAGCATAGGGCTTCCTGGAGCATTCATCATAAGAAATGAGCATCACAGTGAATTTTACTTGAAAACCCTGACTCTTGAAGATGTTCCAAACCATGGAAGAATTCATTTCGTCTGTAACTCTTGGGTTTACCCTGCAAAACGTTACAACAATAAAGACCGTATATTCTTCAGCAACAAGGTAATAAAATGAAATGATTAATTCAGACATGCACACATATATATTAATTACAACAACTTAATTAAGACTAATTATTTCATGATTACTAGACTTATCTACCTCAACAAACACCTAAGCCGCTTCAAAAATATAGAGAAGAGGAACTAGAGATCCTTAGAGGCAATGGAGAAGGAGAACTTCAGGAATGGGATCGTGTCTATGATTATGCAGTGTACAATGATTTAGGAGATCCAGATAAGGGCTCCAAATATGACCGCACAATACTTGGAGGTCCAGAACATCCTTATCCTAGAAGGGGACGAACGGGTCGCGCACCCACAAAAACAGGTTGCTATGTCTTTCTTTTGATGTAGATTCATCTCCAAAACGACTTGGAATAATTAATAACATAATAATAATGATGTGTATGCAGATCCAAAGAGTGAGAGTAGGATTCCACTTGTGATGAGCATACACACTTATGTTCCAAGAGATGAGCGGTTTGGACATGTGAAGCTCTCTGATTTCTTAGGTTACTCGCTTAAAGCATTAGCTCATAACTTATTTCCGGGTTTAGATGCTGCATTTGATAAGACAAGAAATGAATTTGATAGTTTTCAAGATGTATTGAGCATTTACAAAAGAGGAGTGCCACTTTCCAAAGACCATGACATATTTAATAAGAATGATAACAAGATACCATCAGAGTTGTTACCTCATGTTTCACATAAAGATGGTGAACCCACCATCAAGTTCCCAGTCCCACATGTAATCAAAGGTACATTTTTCAACTTTTCAGTGCAAAAAAGCATTTTTCACTTCTAACCTTTACAATTTGTTCAAGTGAAAGGATATGATAATTATGTGTGGTGTGGATGACGATGCAGAAAATGAGTCAGGATGGGAGACAGATGAAGAATTTTGTAGAGAGACACTTGCAGGGGTCAATCCAGTTTCCATTTGTCGTGTTCAGGTAATATTAATTCCAATAAAGATTTCAAACCTTTTCTTCATACTTAATTATTATATCATCTATAAATATTGTTTTAAATTAAATTAATGCAGGAATTCCCTCCAAAAAGCAAACTAGATCCTCTACTGTACGGAAATCAAAACAGCAGAATAACTGAAGAAGATATAAAAGAAGGGTTAGAAGGGCTCACCGTTCTTGAGGTATGTAATTAAACCATAAACGAAACATTAACTTAACTTTAATTAATTTATCGAGTTTAATTTTGTTAATGAACTAATTATATATAAATTGATTTATATAATATGCAGGCAATAAAGCATAATAAGCTGTACATACTAGATTATCATGATGCATTGATGCCATACTTAAGAAGGATAAACACACTTCCCACCAAGACTTACGCTACAAGGACAATTTTGTTCCTAAGAGAAGATGGTACATTGAAGCCATTGGTAATAGAATTAAGCTTACCACATCCGGATGGAGATGTACATGGAGTAATAACCAAAATTATCAAACCTGCATATGAGACTGGAATTGAAGCCACAATTTGGAAGCTAGCTAAAGCCTATGTAGGTGTCAATGACTGTGGAATTCACCAACTCATCAGTCACTGGTAACTAACAAATTCATTTAATCTATCAGTGTTTTCTTATAATTCGTTTTATATGCATCTAATCAAAGTGTTGATCATCTGATTAATTTGTTTCAACTGTGTGCAGGTTGAATACACATGCTGCGATCGAACCATTCGTAATAGCCACCAATAGACAACTAAGTGTGCTTCATCCAATCCATAAGCTTCTTCAACCTCATTTCCGCGATACAATGAATATCAATGCATTAGCAAGACAGACACTCATAAATGCTGCTGGAATATTTGAAACTACTGTTTTTCCAGGGAAATATGCACTAGAGTTGTCATCTATGATCTATAAGGATTGGGTTTTCACTGATCATGCCCTTCCAACAGATCTAGTTAAGAGAGGAATGGCAGTCGAGGACCCTTCATCTCCACATGGCTGTCGACTTCTCATTGAGGATTATCCTTTTGCTGTTGATGGACTTGAGATCTGGTCCGCAATCCAAAAGTGGGTCAAAACTTATTGCTCCATCTACTACACCAGTGATGGTTCTGTCAAACACGACAATGAGCTACAAAACTGGTGGAAAGAGGTTCGAGAAGTAGGACATGGAGATCTAAAAGACAAGAAATGGTGGCCACAAATGAAAACCATCAATGACTTAACATCAACTTGTACCATCATCATATGGGTAGCCTCTGCTTTACATGCCGCTGTCAATTTTGGTCAATACCCATATGCAGGTTATCTCCCAAACCGACCCACCATAAGTAGAAGATTTCTCCCTGAACAGGGCACTCCTGAATATGAAGAATTGAAGTCTAACCATGAGATTGCTTTCTTGAAAACTATCACAAGCCAAATTCAAACCCTTCTTGGGATTTCCCTAATAGAGGTTCTCTCAAGGCATTCAAGTGATGAAGTATATCTAGGCCAAAGAGATGACCCAGAGTGGACGTCCGATGTTGATGCTGTGGACGCCTTTACCAAGTTTGGACAAGAGTTGAGTGATATTGAACAGAGGATAATGGAGAGGAATTCTTGTGGTAAGTGGAAGAACCGCTTTGGCCCAATCAATATGCCATACACCTTGTTAATCCCTTCTAGTGAGCCTGGGCTTACTGCCAAAGGAATTCCTAATAGTATCTCTATATGATCACCATCATGCGCGCATGCATCCCTTCTTTTTCCCTATTATCTTTAATAAAGCGTTCATGTTTGTTTTTGTCAGTATACATATATGAGCGGGTGAGAGTTCATTTCTTTAAGTTTATTCATCTCTTGAATTGCACCTAATTTGTTATGATTCTTTGTAATACATGCAAGTTTGAATAGTATCGATCAATTTTCTAATTAGAAGTATACAACACCCTTATCATATATATGAATGATCTACTCACTCATATTTATCAAATTAAACAACGTACGTAGATCAAATTCTAATATTCCTTACTATAAACATCAAAAAATTTCAACACAAAGATCTAAGAAAATCAATATAATATATTAAGGGTCATGTCTTTATTTGTAATGACCCAGGAATTTCGCAAGATTCACTCAGAAACATGAACAAGAGAAGAAGATAAACAAAAGAGGAGAAGAGACTTTCTCGAATTGAACCCTAGCAGAGCGCTCGACAACTTCCCAGAAAACGCACCCCCAAAACTCATACTCTTAACCTAACTGTTGTTTTCACTAAACCGGAAACTAGAGACTAAACCAACAAAAATTAAACTGAGCCGACCGGCTCAACACGGTCCAACGACAACAACACATAATTACAGGACTTATTACTGAATTGAATCAACTAAACCAGCCTTCTTACGCAGTTACGCCCCCTCAAAACAAACACTCTGGTGATTGTTTTGAAACAGTCAAGCGTCAATCCAGAGCAGTCGCACCCAACTGCTGCAGTAATGGAGGGTAGTCTTTCCCAGGCAGCACCTCGGTGAGTAAGTCAGCTAACCGGGAATCAGATGGCACAAACTCTACTACTATCAACCCTTCTTGCTGCTTCTGACTCACATAATGTACATCAACCTCCACGTGCTTTGTCCTTTCGTGCATGACCAGATTTTGTGCTATATAAATTGCTGACTGACTATCCGACTTTACTGGTACTGGTTCAACTCCTTCTACTCCAAGCTCAGCCAGAAGTCTTGTTATCCAAGCAATTTTTGCAGTCACTTGTCTCATGGATCGGTACTCGGATTCGGCTGACGAAAAAGCCACTGTTGTCTGCTTCTTTGACTTCCAAGAGAGAGAGCTTCCTCCTAGCTGGATGAAATAGCCACTGACCGACCTTCTTGTATTTGGGCAGCTGCAGTGGCGGAGTCAGGTTTTGAGATTTGGAGGGGCCATGCTAAAAGATTAGAGGAGCCATTTTGTAAAATACAATATGTATATATATTTTTTATTGAATTTTTTTTTAATTGAGGGGGCCAAGCCCACCCAATAGAACAAGTGGCTCCGCCACTGGGCAGCTGGCCCAGTCTGCGTCATAAAAAGCAACCAGATTAAGTTCTTTACTGTTATTAAATAGCAAACCATAACTCAAGGTTTTGTGTACATATCTCAAAGTATGTAGCGCAACTTCATAGTGAACATCAATTGGTTTCTCTAAAAACTGGCTAAGCACTTGTATGAAAAAACATAAATCAGGTTGACCGTGGGCTAGATAGTTGAGTTTTCCTACAAGTTTCCCGTAAGCAAATGGGTCATTCATTGGTTTCCCTTGATTTCTATACAACTTCTTATTTAATTCCAAGGGACCAGCAGCACTACCCTTGTTCATACAATCAAATTCATTTACCAATTCTTCTGCATAACTTCTCTGAGTGACGACAATTCCCTGAGAAGTATGCAAAAAATGCATTCCAAGAAACAGAGATAGACCTCCCAAATCTTTAATCCGAAATTCAACATCTAAACTCCTTTTAAGTTCTTTAATCAGATCCAAGTCATCCCCTGTCAATAAAATATCGTCTACATACACTACAAGGAAGCACACTTTATTTTCATTTCTCTTTGTAAACAATGAGTAATCATTGACAGATTGTGTGAAACCAAGTTGTCTAAGAGACTTAATTTCTGGTGCCACTGCCTTGAAGCTTGCTTTAGGCCATAAATAGATTTCTTCAGCAGACAGAATTTATCAGTTTGACTAGTGTTGTAGCCTTTTGGTAAATCCATAAAAACTTCATCCTCAAGCTCACCATGTTGAAATACATTGTTGACAACTTGACATCTATTTGCTTGACAAACCAGTCTCTCTTAGCCGCAATGATTTCTAAGACTTTAATTGTTGTGAATTTGACTATAGGTGAGAAATTTTCTTGATAATCTACCCCAATTTTTTTGGTGAAACCCTTAGCTACTAATCTAGCCTTACATCTTTCCAAACTACCTTCTGCCCTATACTTAAATTTATATACTCACTTGCATTTAACTGTCTTTTTCCCTTTTGGTAAATCAACCAGAATCCAAGTCCTTTTTCTGTCTAGGGCCTTAAATTCCTCTCTCACAGCCTTTATCCACCTATCTTCTTTCACTGCTTGCTCAAAGGTCAGGGGTTCTACTTCCCTATTCAGGCTACGACAAATTTCATTCCCTTTATTACTAAGTAGACAGATAGTTTGTAGAGGGAGAATGCATGAAAGCAAGGTATTTTTATCATCTATCAACACAACATTTACATCATCAAGAGAATCATAGTGGTTACACTCAGACATAGCAGAAGCAGCATTATAATCACAGTGTTACACTTAGACATACCAGAAGCAACATTAACTCAATCACTAAGTATATCAGAAAAAAATATGTCAGGAGAAGACTTCCCTTTTCTGCTACTTGTTGTTTGTCCAACCTCATAATCTCTCAGGTAGGCTGGTGTGTGCTTCTTTCTTTGGGACCTCCTAACATATACCTCATCCAGTTGCTCCTGATTTTGTATTGGTGCTTCTTCTGTCTGCTGTTGTGAAATTTCATGGACTTCTTCTCGGTCATATGCACCTTGTTCCTCTTTCTGACTTTGCTGGGGAACACTTATCTGCTGGAAACTTTCCTCAAATATCTCAGGCAGAATGGTTAGTTCGGTTCTTTCTTGAGAGTCATTAGGAGTTGGATAGAGATCTATCTTATCAAAACTGTGATTGTAACACCCAACTCCTAAAATTGGGATTATCGCATAAACCTTAAAATATTTAGGGAAAATTCACAAGATACCCCTGTTTTCTTTTGTAATTCACAATATACCCCTATAATTTTAGTAATTCAACTTTAAACATGCTTAAATGTTGTCCAAAATTGATGAAACTTTACATGGACGATGCTAAAGTGTTATATTTTGGTCCAATATCAAATTTGAAGTTTTTTAAGATCACATGTGACCTGTGGGACCCAATGAACAAAATATAACACTTTAGCATCGTCCATGTAAAGTTTCATCAATTTTGGACAACATTTAAGCATGTTTAAAGTTGAATTACTAAAATCACAGGGGTATATTGTGAATTACGAAAGAAAACAGGGGTATCTCGTGAATTTTCCCAAATATTTATATTAACATCACAGCGAAAATTTCTAAATAAGTTGGTGTTACCGCCATTAGTCACCCACGTGACTAACTAGGCTTTCTACAATCTCCAGTTTCTAGCTACGGTCTGATAGACCCGAATATACCAAACATAAGTATTTACAACGCTTACACCAAAAGATAATGAGTATCAAGTATCTCACATGCTAATACAGTTTACTACAACCGTCAACCCATCTATCAAATGAGTGTACATACACAACTCGTATAACAAAAGGAAGACCCGAGTACATCTACCCGCTCCTACTCTCAGGATGGGTCGTCTTTTGGTGCTTACCTGAAAAATAATATGGATGCCTCGAGGGACTCAGCACCTTCGTTGGTATGATTAACGTGCAGCCCATAAGCTAACGGGGCTACACACGACTATTTTGTCGTATACATGCAGTTGATTTATCATACAAATAATAATAGGAAGTACGATAACACACAATGCATTCATATGAAATAATCATAGCTCAAACACATTGAACAACTTAATAGGTGTTCCTTAAGTAAGTGAGTTAGCTTTTTAACTCCTTAAGTTTAAGAATTATTTACTTCTCAAATTCAACCTTATCTAAAATATATCAACCTTATCTAAAATATATCTCCCTTGTTAGGGGCCGTGAGCCACATAGTGGTGCCCGATAGGGCTATGAGCCACATAGTGGTGCCCGTTGGAGTAAGACTGGCAGAGTTTATCCATCTAAAGAGATAAGCTGGGTTTCATGGGTTATGAAAGAAAGAGGATTCAAGATAATGGTTCCAGTTGCTAGTTGAACCTTCCCACCATGCTAGACCCGGTAGGGTCGAAACCGAGGAAGTAAGACTAGAGTCCTAAAGCCCGAGGTGAGATCTATATGTGAGTCTCTGCTTGGAGGCTTAAGAGGCTTAACTTAGGAATCATTCAAAAGTAGGATAATCAAAAAATGAGATCGAGACCAGAGGGTGTCTTTGGGTCTAAGAGAGTAAGTAAAACTATCCGACTAAGATGGATAAGTTATTGATTAATGAGAATGAGGCATTATTGAGGTAGAAACCCTCAAGGCCTAAAGAACAAGGTAAGGTAAACTAACAAACTTAATGTGTTAGCCTTGTTGATTGTATTCCATTGTTTGAATACTTGTTGAATGCTAGCATGTTGTGTGTTTACAATATTTCAGGTATGATTTAAATAAAATCAATCGCATGTTCAGACGACAACTAGTTGAGTGTGGCCTGGTACTAGCGGGTTGCACGACTACCATACCAGCAAAGGTGCTGAGCCCCTTTGGGGCCACCCATTATTTTTCAAGTACACTGGAGCTGACCATCATTCGAGAGTAGGACGGGGACTACTGTTATGCATGGGTAGTCTTGTTTAATTACTTAGATAATTGCTTGTATAGTAAGACCGAAACTGTTATCGGCAAGTAAATTGTAATAGACTTGGTATAATGTTAACAGAGAATTGTATATGACTCGGTTTAGAAGTGGAAAGAGATTGTATTGTATAAGTACTCGGGAATTCTGGTCCATCAGACCGTGATTGTTTTAGTTTAGGCCTTGTTCGTCACGTGGATGGCTAACGACATTGTATCACCCACCGTTGTATTGAAAATTTTTCGCTGTGAAATGAATGATGAACGAGGCGATTTGATGTTAATGATAAGATTAGCGGTAGGGGTGTTACAGGTATACCAACAATGAAGTAGGTGTTTGAGGGATGCCAGGATAACGGGTTTTCACCCTCCACAGAATGACAATTTATAGGAACTAGGCTTTTTAGCCAGACCATTTAGATAGACCCCCCTCATACAAAAAAATCACCCTCCATAGTGGGTCCATTGCTGATGCCTCTTCCCTCCTCCTTTCCTACTCCCCCGGTCATGTGTCAACTCCTTTTATAATGATGTCTTCCACCCTCTAGACCTTTTACTTGGTACAACATTTGTTGGAGGATGTGAGCAACTCCTAAAGCTAAATTTATTTTATGAGTTTCTCTTAGAGGTATATTGAAAACTTGTGATAAACTCCAATCTTAGGCATCTGCCTAGCCAATACATGTTGGCTCTGTGAGCATGCTTTAGAGACTAGCCACCTCCTCCTTTTTTATTACGGGTTCTCTTGCAGGATTTACTGGAATATTTGCGATTGACTGGGCCTCCCTACCAACAAGACAAGCCTCTGAAGCACCACTATTGTATCAAACATCCAGGCGGCCACGAAGTGAATCATTTGAAGGAGGACGAGAGCCTTCATCAGAGATTATGACTGGCTTGACATGGTGCTTTGCTTGTAGGAATTCTTTAGTGTGGGAAGCTTTTGTTTTCATGTCTTCCCCTCTATTTTGTATCTCCCCTGACTGATGCCTTTGTCGGCTCTAGGCCATTTCTAACAATGTTAAGGAAGCTTTTGGACGCAACCCTTCCATCTAACCTTTTTGTATATCTCTCGTATTCGATATATAGGTCTTCCTATATATCCACTTGTCCAATCACATTTCATCTTTATATATCATTACTTATTAAAAAAATTAATTCTTTATTAATTTTTTAAAATTTTATGGTATTATTTTTTTAAAATTTAAATTAAAAGTGCTCTAATTTTTAGTTTACTAATATATGTACTATTATTTAGTATGTTTTATTTTTTATATCAAATTCTAATATATGTAGTACATAACTAAAGAATAATTCAATAGTTGTAAATATTTTATTTTAATATGTGTTAGCTCATAATTAATTTTTTTACTCTTTAAATTTTGGTTATTTTAAGTAATATTAACATCAATTAATTTCTAGATTAATATATTATTTTAATAATTGAATACATATAATATAAAACACTAGATTTGAATAATTATATACATTTTAAATTTATTATATATGTGGACAAATCAGGAACTCATTTGGAATAACAACTCCCAATACTAGAGTAATCAGTAACATGACTAAGTCATATTCATCAAACTGATTTTCTTCTCACCTAAAATGGGAATAACTACAATTAAAATATTACAATATTATTTTGTGGTATCAAATATGATAGTGGACCACTATCACACTAACTTGTTGGTTAAAAGAGAATTGACTAGCTATACTAGAGTAAAAAGGTAAAGAATCAACACCAACCACGCTGCCTAAAAGGATATTTAAGTATGGTGTTCAAGTATATCATACCAAGTGATTTCTAAAAAATAAATTGATGGTGCAAATTCTAACTTTAAGGGTATAGATGTCAAATTTAATTTATAATTTTTAAAATAAAAAGAAATATTAGACATGCATTCCCACCATCTAGTTCAAAAGAAAAGACCATCCATTCTAATAATATTCTCTCGATTTGTAGCAATATTTTTAAGTGAAATAGAGGTGAAGTAGTGATTTGAAAAAATAAATAATAAAAGGATCCCCACTTAAGCAAAAAATTTATTTAAAAATAAGAAATAAGAAATTGTGTTGACATGACTCCTTACAAATCAATATAAAAACGCTTGGTTGGGTTGAATTTATTTATTACTTAATATAATATTGCGATCAAATAAAAACAAGTTCAATCATTCATTTTATAAATTGTATTGTTTAAATTTTAAAATCTACACTTTGATCAACAAAATCTACAACTACATTTTGAAAAATATATCATCTACTTAAATATCTATACTTTTACTTAAATGAGGAATTAATAAATATGTACACTTATATTAGATTATCTACACTTGCATTTTAAAAATTCTATGACTCTACTAAAATATGAGGGAGTAATATTAGACGATAGTATATACGTCCACTATCTATTTTGAAGAGAAAAGATAGCCGATCTAGTTAAAAAAAATAAAAATAAAGATCCACATTTTAAGCGACTAATTTTTTTTACACGAATCCTCTAAATTAATAAAAGACGACCACAAGTGAAATGAATTTATTATTACTCACTATATTAAATCCACTTTTTTTTTAATTGTATTGTGTAAACTTAAAATCTACCCTCCTATCAAACAAATCTATACCTTTTAAAATTTCTACCATGTATTTAAATATTTACACTTTTACTTAAATCAGAATGTCATTATATATTCCCATGTTCTAATTTGAAAAGAATAAACCATCCATATTTTGTTAAATGGGCATTTAGCTGATCTAGTTAGAAAAAAAAGATAAAGATCCACAAGTTAAACAAATTGTTTAAAATTAAGCAATTAGAAAATCATGAATCCTTTAAAATAAATATGAGAAGATCACAAGTGAACATGATGGGTTGAATAAATCCACCATTCATTTTAAAAATTGTATTGTCTAAATTTACAATCCACGCTTTTATCAAACAAATTTACACATACATAATCATTAAAACAAGTTAATAATGGATGATGTACATAATCTATTTTTTTAACAATTCTAGGGAAATTATTAGTGAAAAAATATAGACATATCATAATTATAAAAGATTATACTCTTTTATAATTAATTAATTGTTTTCTATTTTACAAACCCAATTATTGGATAAATAGAGTTGAGATTAACAGTAAAATTTTTTTTTAATTTGATGGCTCAAAATATGTTGAGTCACGCCCCATATACACATCTGGATGGTCCTTTTTTAGAATCAACGCTACTAAGAAAATATAACAAAATATGTTTGAGATTTTTTCAGAAAAAATCAATGAACTGATTAGATTAGTTAGTCCCTCAGGAAATCATATTTAGTAATATTCATTTAGTGAATTAAACGTTTATTTTGGTGTCCTGTACACAGCCCCCCCTAAAAAAAAGATAATTGATAAAGAGGAGTGCCCTTTTTGGAGGAAAAAGAGGGCACCTGCTCCCTCGCGGCCCTAGGCAACAAACAGATCTTCCTCGCGCACCCAAGATCTCTCTCTTTGTGGGTTGATTACTAGAGCTGGAATCCAGTTCAAGGTTCAACTAAGATCTGTCGGCGGATTTCTGTTGCGATTTTGTGGGGGTGTGGGTTTGTACTGGAAGTGATCTCTTTACTGTTTTAGTGAGAAATTTATCTTTCCTCCCCGGCCGTTTCATACACGTCTCAGTTTGTCGGCGGTTCATCGTCGAATTTGACTTAGTTTTTATCCAATTTTCCTTTGACCACCTTTTCGCTTCTATCCAATCGGAAGCTGTCTTCAACGTTGATCCCGACTGATTGATTTGTACACATTTTCCTTTGCTGTGTTGTTGCTTGTCGCCGGTGCCCATGAGGACAAGGGCTACAAATGCATTATCCTAGGGAGGAAGAAGTGTAACAAGAGTTGGGGGTTGCATCGTATGCATCAGGGCAGCGGTGGTGGTGATGATGGGACACTGTGGTGATGAGATATTCACTTCATCACCCGGGACTGCTTCTTCTTCGACTTCTTCAGCTCGGTTCATCGAGCATCCTGTCTCCAGGATGGATACACTGGCTGGAGTCGCAATAAAATATGGAGTGGAGGTATACTTTTCAATTGGTTCTTGTTTCCTAACATACTGGATCTGGAATCGAATGGTTTCTCTGTTGGATAACGTTTCTCATCGGCTCTGTTTAAGTTCTGGGTGTAAGCAATAATTATCCCATGTTGCGGGTTACTGTTGATCAGTTGAGATCTGAAAAAAATTTCAGGTTCTATAGTCCCCTTGTGGTCCAAAAGATGACTTTGTGAATTTTAAGCTTCACTTATCTCGTGGGTAGGTAGGGGGCATTGGAAAGGGCGATAATGATAATGGTTAACTGGAAGGTGTTCGGAGATTTCTGAGTCCTTTTCTGCCCGGGTAATTGATTGAACATGCCATTAATATTTCTCTGGGAGGATGATTGACGGTAGATTTATGACAGTAACAGCGAAGGCGCATGATAGTGTTTTGTGTAAGAGTTCTGTTTGGCGTTCCTTTTCTTTTCGTGCTACTTTTCTGACGGGAGCTTGTTGGGTCAGGGTTGGAGATGAATAGAAGATAATTTGGATGTGCTTTTTTAAACTAGAGAATCCAAGAAATGGAAATGAATACTTGTGTTGGATTCTTTTTCCTTCCTCTGTTTCTCTCTGAGAAAGAAATGACGTATTCAGTGTAAATGCCGACATCAGTACTAGTTGTTTGCAACTCTGCATAGGATGTTCTTGTCTATTGTCTGGGTAGAAAGAAGTTGGTTTGCTTTTTAGGTGACGTAGTAATGTCTCTTGTGCTTGCTACCAAGTAGAGGTCTTTCATGGGCCTTACATGTGATATCTTTTCTTGCTATTAATAAGATTGGGCTTTGTATGACCCTGCAGATTGCTGACATTAAGCGGATGAATGGTCTTGTCAATGACCTTCAAATGTTTGCTTTGAAGACACTTCAAATTCCTTTACCTGGAAGGCATCCTCCGTCTCCTTGTCTGTCAAATGATACCAATGGTTCTGGGTAATGTTTATGGGACGAATTGGTTTTTACTGTCTTCTTGTTACTCTCTCATTTGTGACCCAATAACTCCCCTCCCCCCCCCCCCCCCCCCCCCCCCCCCCCCCCCCCCCCCCCCTCTTTCTTTTCTTCTGCCATCTAGGCTGTTTGCATTGGCATTGCCTGTAATTTCTTCCTTTCACAGTCATGTGTTAAAGTTGGAAAACTGTTTACCCGAAAATTTTTAAGATCTAATTGCTCCCTTTTTTCCTTGGCCCTTGGATGCATAGGTTCACGTGGGATGTTTTATCTGGATGATAATTTGGCACTTTTGTGGCATTTCCAGTATAAAAGTATTTCACTAACTTTCTTCTTTGAATTAGAGAAATGCACACTAACTACACGCGTTATTGTGCTCTAGAATGAATTGGCAAAAAGCTGTTGTTTGCTTGAGATGAAATGATGCCTTATATCTTGATTGTGTTGAGGTTCTACATTGTGATTTACTATTGCCACTATATTGGCGTTGTCAAATGTCATTGAACCAAGATTGGACATACTCAAAGTATGCAGAATGGACATTTGGAAGTAGAGGAGTACTATCATAGCTTGATCATGGGGAATGACAAAGAAATAGCTATAGGTAGGGAGTTTTGATGTCTGTTTCCCCTTAGTCCCATGTGAATGGCAGCTTATTTGCTATTTTCTCTCCATTTTTGGCGTTTATCTGAACCCGCTTTTGAGAGGGGTGGAGTAAAAGGGGAGAGCAAAGAAAGGGAGGGATACAGCTCTTCGGATCTAAAATCATTTCACCCGAGCGTATAAGTCAAGGACGGAATTCTGTGGCTTCTCCTAAACCCAAATCTCATCCTTCCATTTCTAAAATATTATTGAAACAACGACTGTACCTCTCTTTTCTATTTTATCCTTGCCACTTTACTTGTTTGGTCATTCTGCTTTGTTTTTTATTTTTAGAATTTGGGTGCATTGTATAACATTTTGTTAAGGGCAGAACACAGAAAATGGATGAATCTTGTACTTTTATTGTATATATCCCAGTATTGTGGAGCTCAGCAAAGTTTTTGCATTTCTAATTATCTTATTCAATCATAAAACCTAGCACTCATTTGCATTACTCTACAAGTCACCTCCATCCATTTCTGCGCAAGAGTTTCTTATCCTGGGAAGTAGTTTATTGATATATTTTCTGGTATTCGTGTATGCCAATTGTGTTTGTAAGGCACTATCGTATCATGCCTTACCTTTTTTCTGAGGTGAACTAAGTAATTTATGGTCGCTTTATATTTATTCTGCACTGTTCACTAAGAAAATGCCACCGGGCGGTCACACTTTTCTTTTGTTTTGATTAGGGAAGACCTGGGATCTTACTGATGGAAAGGATCTTATTCATGAATGAAAAGAATCTTATAGATCATGCCCTTAGTTTTTTTTTTCTTTTTTTCCAAGACCGAACAAAGCCTTATTACTTAGTTGCCTGCTTTCATGTAATTGATCCTTTTACTTTTGAATATACACCAACATGGTGTGCATATATGCTTCTTGCATATTTGATGAAGAGTAGCCTTCATAAATAAACTGACCGCAGACTACCTGAAACGGTTGTTTAGAGAGACCCCAATAATTTGTTATATGCTTAAAGCATTTGCACTTACTTTCTGGTTATGACTATTTATGTACATGACCAAATGGTTCAGAATGAGCAAGAAATTGGTAGATAGCGCTCTGCCTGTGGTTGGTTGAAATCCCATGTTTATGATTCCCCTTTGATTTTATCCTGTATTGCCTCAGGCAGTCCATATTGCACTTGCAAGAATTTGTGCAGTTGCAGAAGTTAATCATCGTCAATTGTGGTCATGCTAATACTATTGTTATGAAGATGTACTCATTTGTTTATCCAGCTAGTACATACGCATGGTTTAGTTTAATTGTATGGAACAAAGGCTGGCATCTTCGTTTGCCTTCCTTGGACAGGATTGGCAGGAAACTAGTAGCTTCGTACTTCCAAATTTGTCAATCATGTTGCTTTTGTTATAAGAGTAATTTTATATTTAGATCTAAAAAATGAACAGTATATATGCTGCCTCCATCCGTATATAACCTCTGAAATATGCTATGCAACTAGCATTTATTGTTTTTCAGTATTGCATATTTATTTCAAGCATATATATAACAGTTTGTTCTCAGATGCTTGTTCAGTTCTTTAAATGCTGATCTTAGTTTTTCATAACTTGATAGCTTGTTATGGTTTATTAGTTGCAGGTCTAGCATATCTGGGAAAACTCCTGCTCGTCGAAGGCACTCGGATATCTTTGAATCATTTGAATCCCTAAAAGTAACTCCAGAGAGCAAGACTTCACTGGCGATGAACTCTCTTCAAGGCTTCTATGGGCTTAGACCACCAGTGCCTCCTAGGAGAAACTCGACTGAAGGCTTTGAAATGACCGTGTACAGTAAAGAGAATCCTATGAATATGGAAGATGGGGTGTTGCAGAAATCGTCCTCGAGGATGAACCCTCCTTTGAGTCTTCAACGAAAATGTAGGAGCTTAGCTGACTGTTTCCCAACGGAAGAGAATGAGCTGAGCAATAAAAGTAATAATAATTCTATACTTATGGAAGCCTATAGTGATGATTCTTCAGACTCAGATATGTGGTCCGACAAACCAATCAGAAGACGCCAAAAATCCGAGGCTGATCACACCTCTGGATCACGTGAGAAGCTGTTGAAGGAGAATGGGTTTGGGAGCTGGTTCTCGGGAATTGCAGGAAAAGGTCTAGCCCTAAGGAGTAAAGCAATGAGCAAAAACAATACAGTAGCCTGTGAACAAGAACCCAATGTTGGAGCAAATTCGTTTCTGTCACCTGGTGTGGTCTCTACTTCTGCTGTCTCAAATGGGGTTCCCGTAGTCAGAAAGTCCTCTAGCACCTCAAGCTTACAAGACCAAGAGAGCAACTCTGTTTCTTCACTCTGGTCTGGTTCAAAGTGGAATTTGAAGTCTGATTTACAAGCATTGTCAAATGCTGCCATTACGAAGCCTATCCTTGATGGCTTGTCAAATCTAAAATCCAAGACTGCTCTTGATTAGTAAGTTTGGCTCCAATGGTCCATTTCCCTCTTTAGAGATTGTATTGTCGGTCCAATGTTGGCGATAGTGTGAGGAATATCCCGTGTGGAGGATATAACGAGGTCGTAAAGTCTAAAAATGCGGCCATCAATTTGTGAATGACATTCTTTTTTGTCCTCTTGACTGGGCTGACAGACAGTAAAGGTTACGCGCTGCTGATTTGTATACTGGAATCTAATTCTCCTATTTTTTATTTTTTTACTATTGTGAGATAGGGACTTTTTCATTGGAAGTTATAATACTAGTAGACAGCCTCAATCATATTTATTCTGTATCTAGTGGTTTTTAGTTATCGTATTTGGTTGCTCGGTAGATCGCTGCATAGTTCTTTTACGGATCGCTGTGTAGTTACAATATGTCACCGTGTTTTATATGGACGTTTATTGTGCTGTGAAATTTTATGGAGAGTATGACTATTTTGTCTCTGATTACATAGACCACATTTCTTTTTCTTTTTTTTTTCCAAACCCAATTGACCACTTAATATTAATAGATTGTGGGATACGTAAGTACATATTTGATATTTTTATGAACCTCATTAGTAGCCGGTTGGCAAGGAGTAGGAGAATTGCAAGATCAGCAATCTATACCTGAATTGTACTATCTTTTAATAGGATCAAACCTATCTTGCTAAAGTAACTCCACTTAAGTGGTCAAGTAACTCCATTGAAGTGGTCCAATTGATAGATTAAACCCTATCCTATTAAGTAACTTCACTGAAGTGGACAAGTAATTCCACCGAAGTGGCCAATATCTTCTCAAAGAGGTCAAAATACATTTACTCCATCGATCCTTTGTTTACAACTCTCAACCCTTATTTATACTAACATACTAGTGAAAATCCTAATCCTATTCAAACTATTAGTAAATGCTATTCAAACTTACAATAAATGCTAACAATAATATCGATCATAATAAATGCTTCGATCCTAATCCTATTCAAACTAATAATAAATGCTAAGATCCTAATCCTATTCAAACTAATAATAAATGTTAAGTGCAGACGTTATAATCTGAGTGGTTAAACTGGTGTTAAATTAAAAGAAAAGAAATTAAAAACTCAAAATAAACGTCGGGCTGCAAACAAATCCCGGTCGCAGTAGTATAGTGAAAATGTAAGCAACCGGATGTCGAACCGTGGGACTAATGTACATATAATAGTACCTAAGCGTGTCACAAGAGGGGGGTGGATTAATTGACTTGTAAAATAAAAAAAGAAAAGATAAAATAAACTAAGTTGACAGATAAATAAAATGGAACTCTGGGTCAGGTTAATATAATCTGCATAATTAAGCTATCTCTACTGGTTTAATAATTTGGCAAGGTTCCTGTAATTATCTTAAGGACTAAGTCATAGCCTCATAAGAACTCGTTCACCTGTAATGCAAGGTTCTAATCAAGGTTCAAGCAAAAGCCTGCGAACGGCAGAGGAGTATTGAGGAATTACATTTGCAACTGAATACTATCTTATTAAATCATAACAAGTTTCCTCCAGTTTTACGCCTTAATTAACCTGTCTATTTATCACCTGGTCTGATCAAAATAGACTTAGTAGAGCAATTTAATAAATTCGCGAGATCTATTAAAAAGGCGAGATGACCTTTAAAACGTAACAAACTGTATATAAATAAACCAGTAGAAATAATGCATAATTAATACAGAAATATAATAACTATTCCCAGAGCGTACGTAAACTAGCCTAACATATTAAATAGATAAATAGAGACAAGAGTAATAGAAATCATCCGTAATCACTCCGTCTCACTCTGCTATTTTGTATACGTAGGGCTAGAGGTGAATTTGGTGGACTGTAAAATAAATAAAATGGAGAAGGCGGGAGAAGAGAAATGAGATGGCGTGTGGTGAAGTGGTCGTGGATTCGTGTATTGATGGTAAATTTATTGGGTGGAGCTCGTGGGTTTATATAGAAAAAGGAAGAGGAAGCAGAGAAGATAGACAGACGCGTGAGGCGGTGGAAGAAGCTGGATAAGATTTGCATGATTGATCATTTATTGCAGGGGACAGACAGCTGAACACACGCGTGAATTAAGGTAGGCGCAGACAGTGGACGAGTGGGCGAGTTGCAGACAGTCGGTGAAGGTAAGTTGCAGACGACGACGGGCGAGGGCGAAGAAGAAACTGGTCGCGACTGATAATTAGTCACGACCGCTTCATTCATCTCACGTCCGCCTATACAACCGCTAGGCGGTTGTGCCTCCCTGTTCCGCCTCCAAGACCGCCTACAAAGAGGCGGTACTCTCTTGTTGTGTCCGCGAGGCGGTTGCGCCTCTCTAGACCGCCCATTAAGAGGCGGTTGTCTCTCTGTTGTCCGCGAGGCGGTTGCCCCTGTGGTGTCCGCCAGTTATCTCGACGTCGCTGCAACCTGTCGTGACTTATTCCTTCCAACTTCGACCGGCTCTAGATTCTTCGTTTGGGCTCCGTTTTCTGAGCCGTTTGCGTCTATGCGTTCGTCTCTTAATCTACTTCACTCCCAGCTTGGTTTTCCTCATGTTAAACCAATAAATTTGTGAGATAAACAATAAAACATAAACTAGAGGAAAACTAACCGAAGTGGAGAAATGAGCAAGAAAAGTGCTAATATTATATATGAAATACACCTATAAAACATGCTCATTTAGACACTTATCATTAAGATTCTAATCATATTCAAACTAATAATAAAAGCTATTCAAACTTACAATAAATACTAATGACAATAAATAATAATATTAACAAACCCCTAGAACTTCTTAAACTACCCTAACTACTATGACTTAACATTACCTACCCCTCAAACAACCTTGTCTCAAGTTTGAAATAAAAAACTAGAGTTAGAGATAGAGCAATTCTCGGGTGCGTTGCAAATTTTCTCTAGTTTCTTCTTATTCTCTAACCGCCTCCTCCTTTCTCTCTTCAGTCGTTCAAGTTTTCTTTGCTTCAATCTTCTTTAGTTTCTTGAACTCCTGGTAGAAGATTTATTATCATCGTCTGTAGCTCGCGGTCCCAATCCCTCTTGTTCATCTTTGCTTTTGGCATGAGAGCTCGATTATGGCATTGTGCGATGGTACCGACGAGAGGTTTGGGCACCCAAGGTGCAGACGATGCACACGGTGACTCGGCCGCCTTGAACACTCGTCTAAGAGCGATTGAGGAGAGGGTGGAGGGACTCTCCATGACGGTGGGGCTATTCAGAGAGACCTTCAAACATTACTTCAGCAACGTTCGTGTGGTGACTCAGGGGAGATGAAAAATGACGGACCGACAACTTTCGGTGAGGGACTGGTGTGGGCACCGATCGGAGGGAATTTCACGTTCGAAAATTGGACATGCCTATCTTTACTGGTGATGACCCACAAGGCTAGATTTACCGCGTGGAGAGATATCTCGCCCTAAACAAGGTTCCTACTCTAGTGAAGGTACAAGCGATCGGAATTTGTATGGAAGAGGATGTCTTGCATTGGTTCGAATGGACAATACACCACAAAGGGTTCCTTGATTGGGACGATTTCCAGGAGGCCCTATTGGAGTGCTTTAGTTCCACCATTAACGGGAACAGGATGGACCTCCTGTGCACGTTGAAGCAGACTGGAATTATGGAGGAGTACCGTTGGTGCTTTGAATTCTATTCCGCCCATCTTCTTGATGTTCTGGATTCAGTTCTTAGAGAGATTTTCAAAAATGGATTAAGAGTTTGCGAGTCTCGATTTTTTGAACCCTATCCTATGTTGATTAGGATCTGGTCGGGTTTTAGGTCCACGTATAACTTAAGATTAATAATTATGTCATATAACACTAATTATTAAATCCTCAGTTAGCTCATTGGAACCAGTTATGAGTCATCACCTAATTTTAACCTAAGGTAAATTAGGAAAGGTAGAGTTCGGGTTCAGGGGCTTGGTATACGACTTATTTAGGGTTCAATTACTTTCATTACCCCTCCTAGGTCATTTTTCCTCTACTTAGTTCAATTACCGCTTATTACAAAGTCGTTTTAACCTTAGTGCGCAAATTTCTGATTTTTTTGAATTTTTATCATTTTTTGATAGAAAATTAAAGTGAAAACTGAAGCTACCTAAACTAGGGTTTCGGAGGCAGAATTAGGTCAAATTTTGTTTCCGTCCGTAGCCACGGACCTAATGTCTGAACCCACAGACCCTAGTTAACCTAGTTATACAGAAAAGTCGAATTGTAAAGAAAATGAAAATTTTAAAAGTCCGGGGCCACGGGCAGGATGTCCGTGGGCCCGGACATGAATTAAAAAACTCTAAAACATTTAAAAATTAATTCTTGCGTGGTACGGGGGCGTCTGTGGCCTCTGACAGGTCATTCGGGACCTCAGACAGGTTGTCCGTAGGCATGGACCACCCTCGGACGGCGGCATTCTGGTGGTTCCCAACGGTGTTTTTAGCTCAAAATTTATGGGTAGGTAGCCTGAAAGATTCCACACGCGTTAGTAATCAAAAGTTTTCAATTTGAATACAAATTAAAACTGAAACTTATTGAACAAGTAACAAGGTAGAAACAAAAACAAATAACAACTCAAAAGCCGTTCAAACTAAAATTTCAACACAAGGTTAACCAATTCGTGGGGAGTCAGGAAATCAAGGTTTCTACCTATTTTACCTTCGAATTCTATAGGATTCTTCACGTCGGGAACCTTTCGGTGCTTCGTTGGTGCCGATTCTGATTTGGGTTCGGGACTAGCTTCTGGTTCCTATGAATTGTGGTTGATTCTGATGTTTTGGAGGTGATTTGATGGTGGTTTGATAGTTTTGGAAGTGGTGGGAGTTGAAAAACGTGTTTAGGTGGTGATTTCGGGAGAGTTTCAGTGTGATTTTGGTGGCCGGGTATCGAAAAACGTGAGAGGATGAGGACGATTGTGTTTTCTAACTCGTTAGGGCTTGGGAGCTTCTGATTTAATCAAGGGTTAAGGTTCCTTATATAGGCTTTCTTAAAGATAGAAAAATCTAGTAAAAACTGAGATTTTACCGACACTTTAGCTCAAGGGTTTCCAAAAAGAATTTGACCATGAAATTTTAACCATGTGTAAAGGAGGATATTTCTGCTTTTTCCAAGGTGGAATCGAATTTTTTGGATATTGGAATATTTTTCAATTCAATTCCTCGTCAGACTCAATCAGAAATTACTAGAAAATTATTGGAAACTTGAAAAATCGAAATTCCAAAGCCATTATGCTTAAAATGTCATCCTCTATCATGGGTTAAAATTTTAAAGCATTGAGAGTTGATTTGAGCTGCTTTCGGAGGAGTGAGGAAGCCTATAGGAGGTCTTAGGAGCCTTTGAAAATGTCCCTGAAGATGACTAAGTTGTCCCTGATGCTCCAGAACGCGCCGATCGAAGCGGGATTCCTCATTACTTGATCAAAGTGCCTCTCACAACTATAAAGCCTTACAAACCCTACACCGGGGGGTTCAAATTTTGGGTATAACAGATTGCCCCCCATCAACTAGACTTTGTAATGGATATGAAGAGTCTAGTTGATGCTTGAGTGATACACCAAAATTTTGGATCTTGAAAGACCCTGCACGCTGTCGAAAACTGATGATTTGTGTCAAGCTATTCTAAGGCGCTGACTTCCTAAGCGACAAGAAGAGATGCTGTTGTCTATTAGAAGGCGCTAACTACCTAAAATGATAAAATGTTGTCGAGCTATTCTAAGGCGCTGACTACCTAAAGGGATGATGTCATGCTATTCTAAGGTGTTGACTACCTATAATGAATGAAATGATGTCAAGCTATTCTAGGGCGTTGACTACCTATAATGATGTCAAGCTATTCTAAGGCGTTGACTACCTAAAAGTGATTGAAAATTGGTGTGGGGTCGAGTTCTTCTACTCAGGTGAGTTCACCTACTCGGGTGAGTTCACCTACTCGGGTGAGTTCACCTACTCGGGTGAGTTCTTCTACTCGGATGAGTTCTTCTACTCGGGTGAGTTCTTCTACTCGGGTGAGTTCTTCTACTCGGGTGAGTTCTACTACTCGGTTGAGTTCTTCCACTCGGGTGAGTTCTTCTACTCGGATGAGTTCTTCTACTCGGATGAGTTCTTCTACTCGGATGAGTTCTTCTACTCGGATGAGTTCTTATACTCGGGTGAGTTATTCTACTCGGGTGAGTTCTTCTACTCGGGTGAGTACTTCTACTCGGATGAGTTCTTCTACTCGGGTGAGTTCTTCTACTCGGATGAGTTCTTCTACTCGGATGAGTTCTTCTACTCGGATAAGTTCTTCTACTCGGGTGAGTTCTTCTACTCTGGTGAGTATCTACATCTCTGAAGAATCTGAATCCTCAGTTCTATCTTGAGGAGTTTCGTATCGAAAGATGCGATGTGTTGCTTTTATGCAATTGATTGTGATGTAAACCGATGGTAAAAATGCCAAATGTGACTATGATCAAAGTGCTAGTAAGAATAAAAAATTGTCCAAAGAAAGAAATCATTGGTAAATGTGCCAAGCGTGGCTGTGCTGAGGTGTTATGCAGAGATGAAATCAAAGTGTTTGTAAGAAAACTTGTTCAAAACAGGAAACTGTTGAAAAAGGTGCCAAACATGACAATGCTTGAGAAGTTATGTGGAATTTGTAGAATGCAACTAAAGTGTTTGTTGGAAACATGTCCAAAACAAGAAACTATTGAAAAAGGTGTCAAACATGACAATGCTTGAGAAAAACTCTACTGAAAAAGGAAAGTGAAATGGTCATTTCTTGACTAATTACAGATCTGTAATTTATTTCTTAGAAGATGAACATGCCGCTGGTGGAAGTGCGTGGTGTTTGTTGTGGTGCTAAAGGCTTTTGCTGGTGTTCAGGATTTATGATAGACCTAAGATTGGGTTGTGATTTTGGATGGTGGTCAGGGTTATGACGGGCCTGATGTTTTTGTGGAGGTAAGGCTAATGACAGGCTTGAGAGTGTGTGTGTGGAGGTTTGGGCTTATGTGTGCCTGAGGTGTTTGATGTGGAAGTAAGGGCTTATGTGTGCATATGGTTGGATGGTGGTGCTCAAGCTTTGGGTTTCAATTGGTGTTGTCATGAAAATTGTTGGAACCAACAATTGCCCCCAGTATTTTTCCTTAGGACAATCTGAGCTAGAGTTCATGGCAATCGATCATTCCGGTCGATTGCCCCTAGTATTTTCTTTGATTAAACGTGCGAACGAGTCTCGTCCTCACAGGGTCAAGGCTTATGTTTTGATGTGGTTCTTCCTAACCTACATTTGACGTGTTTGGTGTTTGCACTCATTTCTCACTTACAGTCACAACTTCTAGACCACTGAATTTGATATTTGATGGATATACGCATTCGATCTGTGACTTTCAAGTGATTAGATACACAATTACCAAGTTGAAAGTCTTTAATGCTTATAACATGGCCATTGGGTGTGATGAAAGACAACGGGACCATGGAGGGATATTTGAGGTATGTGGAGCTATAAGGGTGACCAAAGCTGCAATTTGCACCTTCTCTCGGGCTTGCCTTCTTTGTCTTGAAGTCGTTTGGCTACTTCGTGTTGACTTTGCTTTTAGAACATTGAACTTGAAACATTGAAGCCATCATCTCCCTCTTGTTTTGGTTTTAGTTTGAGATTCCGTTCGGGATTTTCATATTTGTCGTGTATCCTTTTCCTTTTCCTTTTCCAGGGTTCTTGTGGTTCCTATTTTTTGAACTTCGAGAGTTGTTTTTGATGTACACTCTTTGGATCCTGTGTTGCTTTGGGACCATTTGTGGATCATCTTGTCATCTTGGTAGCAGCATTGCTCCTTTCGACTTGTGAATTTGTTGTCCGGGAGTCAGGCTTCTTGCTTCCTTTGGTCACCGGGTCGGTTATTCATCATTGGTTGGCTTGTTTTGTGGAGCTTTGTAATATCAAAAAGGGATATAAGAAAGGCTTAGTGGGGGTGCCTAGGGTTTAATTCCAGGGTTCACAAGCTTTTTGGCTGTGTGGTGTTGTACCTAGGTGCTTCGTCATTCCTGGTAGTTGTGTATCTGTTCTTTACTTTTCACAGGTCTAAGTGTAAATCTACAAATTATCTCCTTCGGCCGGAGTTATGCCGTTTACCTCACCTTTGAATGTGGTCTCTCCAGAGTAGTGTAAAAATGACACGCTCATTCGCTCATGGTTTTTCCACTCAGGACACTCTCGTGAACTCTCACTCGAAGATTTGTTCACACGTCTAAATGAAAGATTAAAGATGACAAACCTATACTCAGATTGCCCCCAATATTGACTTGGGGTTTATGACAATAATTTGGTGTGTGTGCACTTGGAACCGCCATGTGGGTTATTTGGAAGTTTTGGGGGGAGTAGTGGTGTTTGGTTGGACATGTTCATCCTTTTAGAAACAAAAGACTAGTTGTTTTGTTCGATTTCCAGAAAATGACTGTTTTGTGAACATTAGTTTTGAGAGATGTTTGCTGATGAGCAAGACGATTTAGTTGAAGGTGCAAGATGATCGAACACATTTTTTTATATTTTTGTGATTACAAACTTAAAAGACAAGAAGCTGAAATTTGAACCTCTAAACTTTATTGAAACAGAAATATCATAAAATCCTTACAACATTAAAAGGGAAATTAAAGCAACAAAACACTACTAGGCATTAGCCTATTCGATAAACTGGAGCCCTTGTTTGATGAGATCTTCAATCTTGTGCTTCAGCGTCCTACAATCATCTGTACTGTGCCCTGGTAGTTGATGGAACTGGCAAAACTAATCGAGATGCTCTCCGGATTGGGTGACCTCAGGAGAAGGCATGAGAGGCTGCAGTAGGTTCAACTCCTGTAGCTTCACGAGTGCTTGACTGAGAGGCCGACCAATGTCAGTAAACTGTCTCTGTGCAAGGAATCGCTTAGGTTGGGATGAGGCCTTGGTGCTCTATTTTGAAACACCGAGTTGGCGCACATTACTCACCTGTCGTGAAACCGGGGCTAGTTTGGCTGGCCCGAATTTAAAGTTCTCGGCACCTACACCCTGAGCTTTGGGTTGTCCTAGCTTTAGCTCACTGTTGTGAATCTTTTCTTCCATGATTCTCACCTACCCCATCAACATGTCAAAATTGGGAAAGTACATGCAGCTTAACTCGTTGTTGTATTGCTTCTGCATATTGTCCACAATCATTCGAATATGTTCTTGCTAATCCATCTTTATGGGCATAGCGGCGGCCTTCATTCTCCACCGTTTGATGAAGTCAGACATTGATTCATTGCCTTTCTGCCGAGTACTGGCAAGGTCGGACCTGGTGACCTCGAGATTCCTAGCATATTCGAAATGATGCAAGAAAGCTTCACAAACCTTCTCATAGGTTTTGGTGTTCATCCTCTGGGTTAAGTACCAACGCTAAGGTAAAAACCTTGGCCTTCTGCATGTCATTCAGCCTAAGGATGGACATCTCTCTATCGAACATCACCAGGTGAACCTGCGGGTCTGAGGAACCCTTATATCGAGCAAGTGTGGACAGCTTCAACTTTAGAGGGAGATCAACCTCGGGGTACGACACCATAGAAGAGTAATCGAAACCAGCTGACTTGCTAGCTTTTTCCATGCGCTCGATCCTTTTCAGAGCCTTCTTGAGTTCTGCAGTTAGTTGGTGGTCTAGGGCGGCTTCCCCTACAAATCTTTGCGCATCCTGGGCCCCAACGGAGTTAACTTTGATGTAGTCACACTCGTTCCCGGAGTCGACAATCTTCTCCGGAATGTTTTCCTGATGACCGACCTCAAGGGAATTGATTTTGCTTTTCAGCTCTTCGATGATGGTGACATACTTAGCCTCCATGTCATTTGTGATGGACCTATATTTCTGCTCCATGGCATCAAAGGAGGCCATGTACTTTTGCTCTAAGACTGCAAACTGGGCCTCCATGCTGATTGGGTTTCCTCCCTCTGTCATACTTGGGATTCAGGCTTATCTATTTCCAAAGTGCCGTCTGTTAGAAAACAAAAGAGGACTGAGCTAAAATTCTGGGCCACGAAGAAGTTTTAGGTTAAAACTCGTTTGGGTTATAAGAAAAGCACATGAGCTGAAATGTTTTGAAGGTTGTGAGTAGGCGCTGAGGCCCGGATGAGGGAGAGAGGCACATAGCCAGAATGATTCATGAGCTGTGGACCGGCGCCTAGGCCGAAATGTTTGAAGAATGTGGCTCTTGGGCCGGAATGTTTTGAGAATTTGGCACTTGGGCCAGAATATATTTAGGCTGGAAGTAAGGCGCATGGGCCGAAGTGATTTCTAACCATGTTCTAGATGTGAATTGGAATTTAGGCCAAGTAATTCGGATTGGGTCTAAAAGATGATACCTACATCTAGGATTTTGGGCCAAAGCCTGAATGAAAAAGTCTTCCTAGACTAGAATGGGCCTTGAAATGGAAAGGCCTGATGGATTTTCATGTCTCATGGATTACTTTAGGTGGATTTGTTTTTCATGGGCCTAGAACTAAATTGATAATTCAAATTAGGCCGAAAGAGAGAAATCACCTAAGTCTAAAATTTTGGGCCGAAGCCCAAATGACTCACATATTAAACCAAACAGAGCCTTCAAGCCGCAAACAATAAAGCCGCGAATTCGGGTTGGGATGAGCTGATGTAGGAAAGATCCTATCAATTTCTAAGTTTGGTAGTGGGCCGATCATACAAGCAAACAAGGCTCACACAAGTTCAACATGTCCTCACTTGACGCTTATCCAATTTGGGAATGGATCGATCCAGAGAGGTGCTTAGGGCATGGGCCCAGGTCACCACAAAGGAATAGGGCTTGCATGCTATTCTCTTTGGGCCTCCCCACTTTTTTCACATCACCTAAAGGTGTGCGTCTACGGTTGGGTCTTTGAATGACCAAACAAGGCTAGGTAAAGGCACTTCCAGGAAAATGCTTGGGGCTAAAGCCCAGGTATTAAGGGGATGTTGTTAGACGACATCCTCCTCTTTTCCCCCACATATTCACATCACCTTAAAGGCGTGAGTCCCTGACAGGGGACCCTAAGGCGGGTCCTAGGGTGAAATCGGTTTGTGTGGACCCTCTCTCTCATATGATGCAAAGGTGTGGAAATTTAAGTTATGCACGAAAGTAAACAAACACTGTAATAAAAGCCGTAAACAAATATTTTTCAAGTTAACACTGCTGGAAAAAAAAAATAAACAACGCTCCTTTAACAACGGTTATATTGTAAATCATTTTTTATCATAGGCCAGACATCTTAAACAACGCTTTTCTTACAAAGCGTTGTTTTTGTTATCGCACCCAAAGTAAAAAACAACGCTTTGTAAATAATCATTCTTTTAGAGACACGTATAAAAAACGCTTCAGGAAGGAAGCGTTTTTTATGTGTTTGGGCGCGATAACATAAAAAAAGCTTCACTTAAGAATTGTTCTTTATGTTACCTAAATTAATAAACTCTTTCGCCCTCCCGCCAGTCTTCTCATCAATCAAATCGTGACTGTTCCCCTACCACTCTCTGTAAACCTCGCTCTCTCTGTAAACACGCTAAGCTCTCTAGCTTCTCAATCGAAACGATCCCAGAAATTCATTTCGATTCCGCCGCGGCGCCTCTTCTCTTCATCGTTCTTCCGATATCTGCGCTCGCCATCTTCATCAATATTCTAGCTTCTAATCTCTGCAACCCGGCGGCCAAACTGGTGATGAAGGCAGGCCACATGCATGCGTCGATATCAATCGGCGCCTTGAGCTCTCTCGCTATCGGTAATATTGAGCTGCGAACAGTATACATATATGCCTATCGATCCTTATTTTCATATATATATATATATATATATATATATATATATATATATATATATATATATATATATATCTCTTTTGATCGGTAATTAATTTTAATTTTGCAAAATCGCACGAATAGGAACATACATGCCCTGTCGCACGCACGACGGCGCCTCTGGATTACAACCCCAACTAGCGAAAGGAACAACATACATGCGCTCTAGATCTTTTGGCTCTATTCTTGTGCTGATGAGGTAATTTTGCAAACGAAACTTCTTAATCAGGAAAATACATGCTCTGTTTGTTTGGGATTAAAAGGCGTGAAATATATTGTGTGTGTATTATTTGGGAATAATTTTGCATGCAAACCAAACTATGGCGCGCACATTTATTGTTAACCTATGTGTGCTTGCAAACCAAACTTGTTAATCAGGAACATATATACTCTGTTTGTTTGGGATTAAAGGCGTGAAGTGTAAGTGTGTTTGGGAATATTTTTGCATGCAGACCAATGGACTTGCTGGTTTTTACTATGTGCTGATTGTTGTTAATCAGGCGCGCATATTGTTGTACTATATGCTAATTTTTACTTGCTGGTTGTACAATTAATGGACTTGGGAATTAATGTGTTTATTAGGCGTCAAATATAATGCGTTTCGGCATGCATACAAATATAGCCACGTGGTTATATATGGCAAAATTAATTTGGTTAGATGATTTTAGGGTGTATTTATTAATGCTATATTATATTATAGTATAACCTAGGGTGCAAATATTAGATGACCATGGGATGTATTAATTAGTTACAAAGACATAACATTACGACAGCTTGCCTGACGTCCCCTTCCCCGTATTGCTTTTACCTTAACATCCACCCAGAAGTTTATCTACGTTTCTACCAATACCAACATCAATGTAATGCCCCTATTCAACATATTTATAGCAGAATTAAAATACTAAAGGCGAAACAGACCATCGGGTTCCAAACACCCGGTACCAAACCTCACCAATTACAACTTAAAAGATTACAATAGTCACAGTCTGAACCTCAAGAAAACTTAATATAAACATAACAGCAATAAAATGCGTTAACTCTCCACAAAACCCTAGTCCCATCCCAATCACTCGTTCTCTTCGTGGCCACCTGTATAATAATTCGTACCTGCAAGATAAAACCAAGCAGCCCACCCCGGGAGGGGTGAGTCAGTTCCCTGGAATGGAACTAGTACGATTCTCCAAAACAAAACCTTTTAACATATCTCTTAAATAACTTGAAGTCAACAACTTAAACAAAACAGAGGAATAAGACACTTAAAAATCACCAAGTCAAAGACAGCAGAATAAGGTTAGAGGCAAATAACAGAAAGGTAAAGTTAGTCAATCAAAAGTCACACCATGAGTTAGTGAACATCCAAAACTTAAGTTAGAACCAATTCCAGTTAGGAGTAGAGAGACCCAAGTAGTCACAAGGACTAGGAATGAAAGAAGAGATCCAAGAACCAAACAACTCAAGAGTGGAATAACACCAATTGGGAGAGATGGCCCCCACCGCCAGATATAAATGTCCGTATGGACGAGGGATATACATCCCCCTGCTGTCAGATTTAAATGTCCTGGTGGACGAGGGATATACAGCCCCCTGCTGTCAAATATAAATGTCCTTGTGGACGAGGGATATACAACCCCCTGCTGTTACCAATGAAGACGCGTGCACGTCACAACAAAAGACTCAACTCATGGATGAAACAATATCCAGAGTCAAAGGAAGAGTTACCAAGATTGTCATTTTCCATATTTCCACTAGATCACTAACTACCCAAAGCAATACCAAAACACTCAGTCCTACAGAGTGCAGAAGTGTAAACCCTAGGCAGGTAATGTCTAATGAAACAACCAAACAGAAGGAACCCATAACCATGAAAGTTTCACACTCAAGGCTCAGTTAGTCACATCAAGCTGAGTTTGCCACACAACAGTTTCCTTTTGAAATTCCTTAAAACTCAGTTAGCGTTTTTCGAAAACGTCTCATAAGTCAGTCAGTAAGAGTATCGGCGTACGAGAAATCGTACCTGGTATGTGAAGAACAATAATTAACTCGAATGAGTGATCCCCCAATAGTAACCTATAATTAAGGTGTTCCAAGTGTCGATTAGTTAGGGAACTTATAAACCAAACAACCTTCTATTCTTACTGATTTATAGTTCCAGGGTTACCATTATTCTCTCACAAGGATTTGGGCTAGGTTTTGTTAACTAAATCCTTTGTTAGGCCCATTTCGTTTAATTTGGAATGATTTAGGATTTATCCCTGAGAGCGGCCCAACCTCTCTTTGAATTGTTTAAGTGGGCTTTTGGAGTTCATAGACTTGGGCTCAGTAGGTTAACCCAAGACCATGTTACGTTTATTTTGTATAATTAAACCCTTAAGTTATCAATGACTATTTTATTACACACCGATTAAAATCCTAAAGTTTAATATATATATTCTTCTTATTATATCTCTCACAAGGAATGTTATTTCCTTCATCCATTTTTAATGTTTTTATATGTATATATATATATTTATATATATCTTTATGTATTAAGGTTTATCCAGACATCTTAAAGAAATTTTTATTGTATCTAATCATGTTTAATAACTTTTAGGCATACCCACAACCGATATATGGTTTATAAAATAAAGTGTTTTCCTTTATTTGTTTAATATATATACGTATGTACCTGTATTAGAATATATTTAAGACATCCCCTATGTAGCTTATTGTATTTAAATTATCTTTATTACTTCAACATTTATCTGCATTCCATGTATGTTTTATAAAGTATTTCTTTTACTATATCTTAGGATATTAGCTTCTATAGTATTAAGTTAATATAAGTATTGATTTATTTAGCTCCATGTTTTACCCTAAGTTACTATTTAATTCCCTTTTTATATATGTGTAAATATATATATTTTTCCTTAGTTTTAATTAAGAATGTTAACTTCCAAATTATATAATAATTAAAATGTAGATTAGTTTAGTTCCTTAATTTAACATCAGTTTCTATTTTTATTTCTCTCATATAAGTATATATATATATATATAATCATATATATATGTAAATAATTTTACTTCACTTTAAAGTTAATTCCCAAAATATTTATAAACATACTATTACTAAATGTTAGTTTAATCTTTTCATTATTTCCCAACCTAAAAAGTTTATTATTAAAGTATACTTTAATTTCTGTTATATTAAAAACCTTATATTATAAGATAACTTATGAAAACCTTATAAATACAATTTTTAAACCCATTTACCATTGTCTAAAAATTCCCAAATTTAATATATAGTAACTATAACATTTATACATATTATAAAATTTTTATTTCATAAAAACATCTTTTTAAATTATCCAAATAATCCCATAATACTCATAACTTGCAAAAATTATAACTTATGTTTAAAAACTCAAAACCCATATTAATTTATATCCAAATAAACTAAATTTTATAAGGAATCTATGGTTAAAATTTTAAGTCAAAATACATTCGGGAAGGCCATTAAATAAATTCAACAAGTTAGGGTTTAATTCTGGAAATATTATAATTCATAACCAACTTAAACTCCGCAGATCTAATCTCGGCCGTCCGTTTCTTAAACCTACGATCGGACGGCCGAAAATCCTCGAGTTCATCAGCGCTTAAGAAACGAATCGCGAGTATTAAATCTCCAATTCCTCAAAATCTAAAGAACCAATTTCGATGATTCTTGTTTCTATGGATTCAAAATTCAATTCCGGTTCTAATGATACCAAATTCGCCAGCTAACATGCGGAATTCAGTGTTTTTCAATTCTGGTTCGAGGTTAGGGTTTCCAGTTCAATTTGAAACTTAATTTGGCAAATCCGCCTAAGATAACACGTAATATATTAAATTGAAAAGTGGGTTTGGTCGACGATGAAAAACCGGTTAGCAACATCGGGATAATTTGGAAGAAAACTCACCAGAATTGCACAAATCAAAGGAATTCGATTTCGGTTTCTGGAAAAACTAAGCCTTTACGAGCTGATTGAGTAGCCAACTTTGCAACACTACAAGTTTCGGTACAGATCGAGTTAGGCTTTGCTCTTGGGCTTAATCTAAAGAGGAATCATAGCTCTACACATTGATAGCAAGAACTCACTCTAATTTGCATTATATAGAAAGAAATCTGACCCGAAAGTTACGAGTTTACCTTACGTTTTTCCTATGATTTTATGTGATGTCGGATCACGAACTTTAGGCACCTCGTTCTTACAGATGGTTGGGAATTAGCCTTGGGTGTAAACATGAAAGTTGTAGAGGGATTAGAGATCTACACAACAAGCTAAAGAACTCGAATTTTGGATGAGAAACGAAGAAGTTATGATCAAACGAAGTTTACCTGAATTTGGTGAAAACTGGGAATCTGGGTTACGACTTTGCAAGGAGGCGACTTTGGATTGATTTTCCGGTGGATTTAGGTTAAGTGTGAGCTATGGTTGCAAAGAGGAGATTAAGGAGAGGAGAATGAAAAAACGGTGTTGCAAAATTCGTAAAGATGAGTGAGATATAAGTGTCTAAAGTTACGGCAAAAACGCTGATGACAGTTAGGATTCTGGCCGATTTTCGTGCTAAGTACATGCGACCCGTGTGAGCTTGACACGTGGCAGTTTTCAAAATTTTGGCTCTAAACTTCATTCTATCATAACTTTGGCTAGGATGATCCGTTTTTGACGTTCTTTTTATCGATCTTCATGGTTTTCCATAACCTATTTATTGGTATAGGTTTCATGGGCTGGTTTGACCATTCTCAAAAAGTCAACCCTAGTAAGGCTTGAGAAGCTTTAGGGTTTCTAGGATTTTATATTGACTTTTATGCTTCAAATCAATGTTCCAACCCTTTCTAAAATCTTTATAATATACTTGGAGTGTTTAGAAATTTTTCCAAGATTTATTGACTTATAAATCTTATTATTAAATTCATAATACTATATAATAATATATAGTAATCCAATATTTAATAGTATTCTTTAGGATTAAATGGAAGAAATTCCATGATTTAATTTTCATAATTCCATATAAGGATATAATGATTTATTATTCATAATTCCATACTATAATATAATAATTAATAGTATTATTTACAGTTTTAATAAAAAAAATCCCCTAAATTAATTTAAATTAATTAAATTAATTTAGGGGTATTTCAATCAAACTTTTAAGTTCCTTCACATTCTTCTCAGATTTGTTATCCGGTCAAGCTAGGCATTCCAATTAACCTTCTAATGTTTTGGAAATCTATATGACCACCATTGGCCATATTAGAGACCTCTAGCTACTTACAGCTTCTTAATTTCTTGTAGTTATTATGTTAGTATCCCTTTACATTTTTTGGCTAGCGCCTATGACCTTCGATCGTCATCAACCTATAATAAAAAAAATTGAACTCTGACGGGCCCACCAACTTTATTTTCCTTCACGACCTTTCTTCTCTCTTTTTTCTTTAGTCACCTTTGACTAGTATATATGCCGTGGAAGCTTCAATAGATCGAACAATCAGAACTGGACAGCGCTAAAACATCACAGAGAAAATCGGATAAAAAGTCAGACAAATTTGGCCAATGGAGACTGTTGCTGCCTTTGTTGAAGATGAAAGTACCGACGATCATGATGATTCTTCTACTGATACAAAAGAGACAGAAGAAGAAAAACATGGTACAAAAGAGACAGAGGCAGATACAGACGAAAGGATGAATGAGAACTCAGAAATAGAGAGGTTGAAGAAATTGGCTAAAAAGTTAAGTGAGGCTGCCACCAAGTAGAGTCCGGTGACGACTAATGAATTACCAGCCCACTTCATGACCTTGAATGAAGAAAACGGTTTTCTAGAATAGTTATATGAGGAGGAGAGGAAGAAACTTAGTCGATTATATGGTGGCATGGGGGACTATATGAAGATAAAGTGGTACCAAATCGCCCGGTTGATGAGTTTCATGTCTTATGGATGGAGATGGAGATGAAGAAGCTAGGCACTTCTCCATCTCCAGTTTCGATTGGATTCACATCTTCTTTCAGTTTTGAACATCTATAGGTCTGAGAAATTTTTAAACACTAGGACATGAGTGTCTGTAGATTGCATGCAGTCATTTGGAATACTAGCCACACACTGTTGATGTGGGGTGCATCGTATCTTTTAAAAAAAACTAGATGAAGGTCCCTTGGCAATTAAAAAGATTGAGAGATTCCCCCTAAGTAGGATTCCCCTTGAGTTTGCTTGTTAAGCGTCTTTAACAAATGATAGCAATAAGTGACAGCTTATATGCACAATAAGTGACAGCTTTTATGTTATACTATAACCATAGTACTATATATGTTCTGCTATGGTTATAGTATAACATAAAAGCTGTCACTTATTGTGCATATAAGCTGTCACTTATTGCTATCATTTGTTTCTTGATAGCAATAAGTGACAGCTTTTATGCACAATAAGTGACAGCTTTTATGTTATACTATAACCATAGTAGAAAGTTTTCTACTAAGGTTACAGTATAACATAAAAGCTGTCATTTGTTGTGCATAAAAGCTGTCACTTATTGCTATCATTTGTTAAAGACGCTTAACATGCAAACTTAGGGGGAATCCTACTTAGGGGAAATCTCTCAATCTTTTTAATTGGCAAGAGATCTTCATCTAGTTTTTTTAAAAGGTATGATGCACCCCACATCAACAGTGTGTGGCTAGTATTCCAATTGACTGCATGCAATCTACAGACATTCATGTCCAAGTGTTTGAAGATTCTCAGACCTATTGATGTTCAAAACTGAAAGAAGATGCGAATCCAATAGAAACTGAAGATGGAGAAGTGTCTAGCTTCTCCATCTCCATCTCCATCCATCTCCATCCATAAGTCATGAAACTCATCAACCGGGTGATCTGGTACCACTTTATCTTCATATAGTCCCCCATGCCACCATATAATCGACTAAGTTTCCTCTTCTCCTCCTCATACAACTATTCTAGAAAACCGTTTTCTTCATTCAAGGTCATGAAGTGGGCTAGTAATTCATTAATCTCCACTGGACTCTACTTCGTGACAGCCTCACTTAACTTTTTAGCCAATTTCTTCAACCTCTCTGTTTTTGAGTTCTCATTCATCCTTTCATCTGTATCTGCCTCTCTCTCTTTTGTATCATGCTTTTCTTCTTCTGTCACTTTTGTATTAGTAGAAGAATCATCATGATCGTCGGTACTTCCATCTTCAACAGAGGTAACAACTGTCTTAGCGAATTGGAAATTTCTTCTCAGGTACGTATTATAAGTACTTTTGTGTTTGAATTGGTGATTTTAACTATTTGCGCATGTTTGGATAAGTTTAAATGGTGTACTTAATTGCTTTTATAATTCTCGCGTGCAGCTTGTTGATTTCTTCTCAATACTTATTCACAAGCCGATCTCAAGTTTGTCAAGGAGCGCACACACATGTGTTGAAAGCACTAAATTGATCAGAAGAAGTCATGAGTCATCTATCTTTTCTTTTTACAAATGGTTGTATTGTACATGTTATGATCGAACTTGAACCATTTTTAGTAGTTTGGTTAACTAGCTAGTTACAAATGTTGTAGTTGATCGATACTACACTTAAGCCTATGTGCGCTGGTATAATATTAATGCAAACAAAGTACTGATGTTGATCTATTAATTAAAATTCACCAGTTTGGTTGATCTGGTATATATAATGCAAACAGTTTGTGAATGACAATTTTGTGATTTAATTTTGTGTTATGCGCAGGGTAATAAATTGTATAAAAAATAAAAATATAAAAAAGGACCATATAAGAAACGCTTATATGTATAAGCGTTTCTTATAGTCTCGCGCCAAATGTCATAAAGAACACTTATCAATATAAGCGTTTTTTATAAAGCTTCATAAAGAACGCTTATATTAAACAAGCGTTTTTTATAGTCAGACATAAAGAACGCTTCAAGATGAAAGCGTTCTTTATGCCTCGTAGATTCCCGCCACCTTACACACCTTAAAAAACGCTTTAGCAATAAGCGTTCTTTTAAATTAATGTATAAAAAACGCTTATAACGCGTTCTTTAAGAGGTTCAACCATTTGCGTCGCTGGCATAAAAATGTTTATAAAACGTTCCAAAAGACAAATATAAACGTTGTTTATTCTTTTTTTTTTCCAGTAGTGTAAGCCCTTTTTCTGAAAATTAAACAAGTTAAAATTAAGAATTTGTCCCCAATAGAGTCGCCATTCTGTGAGCCTCGATTGTTGAACCCTATCCTATGTTGATTAGGATCTGGTCGGGTTCTAGGTCCACTTATAACTAAAGATTAATAACTATGTGTGGAGGGTGATTTTTTGGTATGAGGAGGGGGGGGGGGTGAAATACCCCGAACTTAAATATAGGGATTAAAATTAATTCAATACGTATTTAAGGGCCTAATGACGCCTAAGTAATATTGGAAAGGAAAAATAAACCCAAAAGAAATAAAGAAACGCTTAAAAAACGGAAAACGCTAAATAAGCGTTAAACAACCATAGGAGGTACGAGACCTCGGTTAGCGTACTACATGGATTCTAAAGGCTTAATAAGGCCTAAATAATATATGGGAACAACTCCTGAAGAAAACGGATCCTTAAAATGGATTAAAAACACAAACGAACCTTAAAGCGTGTTTTTCGAGGAAACCAGGAAAACATGACTTTAAGCGGGTCAAATAGACTCGTAACAATTTTGGTCAACTAAATAGTCATTAATAAACATTAGTGAAGGTTTAGAACCAATAAAATCAGTAAAACGAGAAAATAGTAAAAACTGTCAAAAACGGGAAGTTGTGGGGTAAAAGCATAACTAACTCAAACTAGTGTGTCCACTATTGTAAATAAAATTTTAAAAACCCATGTGGGCTGTGTGTCAACCGATTTATGCCCCTCACTCACACTCCCTCACACTCTCTTATTTAATTGTGCTAATGCACTACAAGACAAAAGAAATAAAAAGCAAAAAAAAAAGTAACATACCTTACTTTACTACTCTCTCTCCTCCATTCTCTATTTTCACTCACGTACAGCACCCATCTCCCTCACTCTCTATTTCTTCTTCTTCCCATGCGACAACAATGGAGATTTAAACACCCCACACAAAACCTCCACTTCTCTCCTCTTGTTAACCCATCAAACCATCACCAAAAATTACAAAAATTATACCATTGGAATCCCCTCATCAAGGAGAATATATTCCTCTTTTCAAAATTCGAAAACAAGCATTTTCGTTTCCATGGGTATGCTGCATTTGGAGCTTCAAGACCACCATTAGAACCACCTTCATCTCCTTATCATTTTGAGGTAAAAATAATCTTGAAAGCTCATCTTTTTCTAGCCCTTGTTGGCAAAACGAAAATTTCCAGATTTTGAACTCCTTGTTCCTTATGCTACAGCCGATTTTGGCTTCTCCATTGGGCTAGGAATCTTACTCTCTTGCTAACGAAAGACCTCACTCATTGGTTGAAGGTAATGCCCTTTCCTAAACTCTAAAAACTTCTAATTTCTAGGGTTAGTAAAGGTTAATGTGATAAACTAGTATTGGTATGTATGGGTTGCTGTAGCATTACCCATTCTTGAACAAAAACCGAGAACAAGGAAGAAAGAAAGAGGAAAAGAAGAGAAGGAAAGAAAAGAAAGAAAACTAGCAAGACAAGATAATTGTACCTACCTTGAACTAGTTTTGTAAAGTGTAATGTAACAGTTTTTAAGCATTTGAAATGAGTAATGTATATGGTAATGAGTAATAGATATGTTGTAGTATAATGAGGAAAGGTAATATAACAGTTTTGAAGTTTTTAAATGATGTTTTAGAGCTTGGGAAAACCATGGGTAATGTATGTATATGTGAAGGAAAATTTGTGTGTTGTAGTGTGAGTAATGATGTGTGAATCGATATAGAGATTGGGACTGAATATTTAGCTGAAATGGTATGTGGGTAAAGTGGGAATTTTAGGGGAACCTCTGCCCAAATTTGTATGGAAATTAGAGGACTTAGATGTGTAAGGAGAGGGAACAACCTAGACAATAACTAGGTGTGTTTTGGTAGAAGTTGTGAGTGATTAATCATGTTGTAACAGATTTTGAATGGAGCTAGATAATGGGGAGAACTTGAGTGGAAGGTAATGCAATTAGGATGCTAGGAATGGTATTGATAGAGGGAGTATTGAATGGTATAAGTGGGAAAAAAAATCTGTAGCAAAACAGTGTATTAGTACCTTGAATTTTAGAAAGAAAGTTGGTGTGCACAACCTTGGAAATGAATGAAGAACTTGAGTATAGTTATTGCAAATGGTTATAAAGGATTTGGAATGGTTATTAAGTGAGTTGGTAGGAGGCAGGAAACTAGCAAGAGAAAGTTAGAAGTGCACTAGTGTGCAAAGTGCAAAATGTAAGAATTGATGTTTGTGAATTTGAGCAAGAATTGGAGTAAGGGTTTAACTAATGATTTGGAGAGGTTTAGTGCATGTTTTAAGGTGTTTAAACATGTAGGAAACATGTGGAAAGATTGTGGAATAAGTGGAAAAAAATTGGGGTGAATTTGGAGTTCAGAATGTGTAGAAAAACGGTTTTTAAAATGGGGTCTGTTCTGGACCGCCCCTAGGGACCGCCCCTGTGGGGAGGTCCAGTGCAGAGAAGAGAAGAAAACAAAAAAACGGGTAGCTTCTGTTGTGGACCGCCCCTGGTCCAGACCAGAGAAGATTTTGTTTTTGTTTTAAGCCTTCTAAACATGGGGGATTGAATGGTAATGGTTTTAGAGGTTGTTAAGGCCTTGTTTGGTGACTTTTTAAGGTCCTAAGAAGTGTAAACAAGTTTGAGAAGTAATTAAGAAAGTTGTAAGTTTAAGAACATTAAGTTAAACCAAAACAATGGGATAACGGGGTAAGTGTAGGAGTGGTAATTATATATGTATTGTAATACATAGTATTAATTGAACCATTTGGCATGTAATCATTGGTTCGAGAATAAGACTCGAGGAACAAGTAAGGACCAAGGAACAAGGAGACACTCGGTAAAGTAAATTTCAGTAAAAGGTATGATTTCTTCATGCCTTGTATCCTAATCTGGTTACCCCGATTTGTGTGCTTATTTGATCACCTAAATAAGATAAATGCATGAATCGGACTATATTACACTTACTTGTGCTTGATTTATGTGTTCTTGATATTTATTGTCTTGAACACTAGTTTGTATAATTCATGAAATATGTGGATGAAGATGAAGTGTATTTGTACCTTGTAGTGTACTTGTGTATTGTATTGTATTTCGTATGGATGTATATATGAGCAATGTGTTGTATTATTGTGGCTTGGATGTGTGACTTCTACTAATTCCTAACTACCTAACTTCTAACGTAAGTAATAAGTAAATTGGAATGAGTAGAAGTCCGATATAGCTTCGGCCACACGTGAGGATGAGGAGACACAAGAGGTTGGATCCGATTCCTGGTTCTTAAACTGGTCCACGGCCCAAACCCCATAAATGGGTAGCATCCTGGATTGGTGAACCAAGTAAATCCCGGTGGTGGGACAGAGTAGTCCCCGGGCCGGAGGTCCCGACGACTTGACTTGAGTAAGTAAGTAAGTAAGTAAAGTATGAGTATGTATGCGTAAGTATTGTGTAACGAGTAAAAGAGTAATCTCCACCCGATTAACCCGGGTGGACAAAAAGAAGCTAACATGTATTGTGTATGTATGGAATATGTATGGTGTATGTATTGAGTATGTATTGTGTATACGCATTTCAGGAAAGGTAAGTAAGTATCAATTGGCTTGTATGGACTACTTGTATGTATTGAAATGTATGTATGTATTCCTTGCGTAAAGTATTGTAGTATTATGTATGAAAGCATGTATGCATGTATGTATGAATAAAATGAACTGCATGTATTCGACCAAGTGGTCGGCGTACCCTCACTAGTACGCGGGGTATGCGGTTATCATATTCAGCGTAAGCTGACCCCCTAGGGGGAACGTTTTTAGTGTGCAGGTACCCGAAGCGGTTATGGTCAAGGTAAGCGACCGGTGGCTACACTTGGATAGTTAGAAGTAGAATGTAGAAGCGTACTGATGAGTGTGAAATATGAATGGTTCTAATGGTCTTTAATGTCTATTTTGTATACGCGAATTGATACTATTCCACACTTATCTTGCGTTTTTCTGTGGTTTGTTGTTTGTTAAGGCTTGATACCTTTTTCTATGTTAAATGCAGAGAAAAGCCAAGGAAACACTAGATTAACTCACAAGGGAGGTAATGCAACAAACGGGGGTCGAATCGGAGTCAAAATGAAGAAGTTAGAGGATTTTTAAGGTGTGTCCGAGCTTGTGTCCGAACTTCCAAGTTCGGACGCAAGTCGAGAGTTTGTATGCTGCGCCTGATGGGATGTCCGAACTTCGGTCCGAACATCGAAGTTCGGACACAGTCGAGAAAAGCCGGAGGTCTGAAGTACGGAGCATGTCCGAACTTGTGTCCGAACATCAAAGTTCGGACACTCGAGACTTTCTGAATTGAAGCGCTCAAAGCATTGTGTCCGAACTTTGAAGTTCGGACCAATGTTCGGACGGCACGAGAATTACAGCACAAACTCGGCGTTTTGAAGGAAAAAGAGGGAGAAAGGTCTATTTAAATGACCTAATCAGAGGAGAAAGGCATTCACGCATCATCGATCATTACAACACTCCCTTCCACACTGATAAACGAGGTTCTCTCCAATCATCCACGCCAATTGCATCGGTTCGCCTTCATCCACATTCACCAATCATTCCATCATCGTTCGGGAGGAGCATCGACGAGGGAAGTGCGACTATCATCTTCAACCTTGCACCTGCATCCACTGATTCTGGATAGTCAATCAACAAAGGGTTTTTCTTCCTTTAGATAGCTTCTATGTTGTTTGTATTTATCTTTTCATTGGCAATGTCTGGCTAGTAGGGATTTAACTCTGGGGTAGGGTTGTTCAAGATGGATTCAATGTAGTTAAGAATTCTGCAATTTGATTATGAGGCTGTAACGGATTGTTTTCAGGTTAATGATTATCAATTTTCTTCTCTATTAATTTCGCGAGTTATAGAGTTGTTCTGCGAAACCTATTAAGATCAGACAAGGTGATTAGTAGGGAGTTCGAATTAACCTGGGAATTTGGGGAAGGATTAGTCGGATAGATATTTTTCCTACAAACGCTAACAATTCTTGTGATTATTCCGCCTGTATGTGTTTTGCCAACTGCTAGATTAGAGTTGACATGTCCTGATAGGTGAGCTCTTCAATGAACTAGGATTTAGCATTGAAGAGATAGAAAGAATTGGCCTTTCCGTTCTCTAATAAGTTGTAGAAGTTACTAGATTTAATCAAGAAAGAACAACCTGAACCCGGAGTTCCACTCGTATAATAAAACTCATCACATTTTTACTGATTGCTTATTTCAATTCTGATTTGCATTTATCGATTCAGTTTCAAAAACAATTCACAACCCCCCTGAATTTGCAGTTTTCTTAGGATTTAGGATAGGACTTAGGATATTATTCAAGTCCCGTGGATTCGATACCGTTACTTAATTTCCTATACTATAGTGACCGGGATTTTTGCAACCCGACAGGCTTATTGATTTATTATTTTCTAGATTAATTGTTTAGTTTTAGTAGATCAATTAACCTGTTTGCACGTACTAAGTGGTATACCCCTTGTACTTGGAAAGTAAGTAGTTTGTGAGGAATGGGTAGTGGATAGACTCTTAATGAGTATCTATGAAATTGAAAGAGGTGTTGTATTTGTATAAGGATCTCAGTAAACTCGGTGTATTATAATGTATTGAACTTATGGAGTATTGTAATGAATGGGAAGTTCTAGTATTTGATTTGGTAATTGGAGTATGTACTGTCACTGTGTAGTAGTCGGATATTCCGGTCCATCAGACCGATGCTGTATGTAGTGGTAGTAGTAGTCTGGTTAGTCACGTGGGTGGCTAACGACATTGTATCACCCACCGTTGAGTATGTAAGTATCCGCTGCGTGAGTCAGGATTGTATAAGGAGATTGGACGGTAATGACAGTATTATCGGTAGGGGTGTTACAAAAAGTGGTATCAGAGCGAAGTATCGCTCTGATGACTGGAAATACCGAGTTTAGGAATACCGAGTTAGGAATTAGAAGCTTAGGGCTAAGGGCTGAGTGATAGCATTAGAGATATGCTAGTTAGGAACTCCCGGTGTGTACCAGATACCTACAATACTAGACCCGCCCTCCGCAAACCCTTGGTATAACTTGGGAAAGAACGCCAGAGAAAAGGAAAGTCCTCTCATACTTTGGGAAACCCGATCTGGCAGTTGTGAAACCGCCACACGGTAAACAAGAACCGACAAGTAGTAGATTCCAAGAAATGGAAGTCCCGGAGATGGATCCCGGTTGAACAGCAATACCCGCACTCAATATCAGTTGAATGAGCGCTCCAACTATGAGGAGGCTACAACTTACAACAGCATGGGGCGACATGCTTAGCAGTCGCGAAACCTAGCTAGTCAACCAGTAGCAAGAAAGAAGCACTAACCGTGCAACAGAATGGGAAAGGAGCAGTAACGAAACCCGAGACATAAGTCTTCGGGACGGTAATTGTTAGATAATACCACCAACGTTATGCTAGCTGACTAAGGACATAGTCAGGAATGGTTAACTCCAAAACTATAACGCCATTAAAGTTACAATACCTGGCCAACATAGCTCAGACAGCTACAGGAACATTCACAAGATATAATCTAACACAACTACAACCGTAGTGCCTAAACCAACTCAGGCTTAGTAACCACAACAAACGTGTGGGAACGAGCAACAAGGAAGAACACAACCAAACCAAAGGGGAATCTCCAAGGATTAGAGAAGTACCCAGATCTAAGACAGCCATGTCAAGATCATTGAGAAGATACTTAAAGGATCGAGTATCCCAAACATAGATCAATAAGACTAATGGAGAAGTTGACCAGACTATCAAATACCAGTGGAAACCATACCGTGACCGATATAGGTTCACCCAAAAACCACCAGTACCACGCACTTGCCACGGCAAGAGCAGTAAGGACATAAACAAGTAAAGGAACTTAAACACGCCACAGGTACATAGTAATGTACCGTGACAGCAATGAAACAAACACAGGATCACACATCCTAAAACTGGAAGAATGAAAACTTGGAAAGGCCTGACGGCCCGACCATTATACTAAGGACATACCAGACAGCAAGAAGCTGGACTTGGACAAGACCTCAGACATGGCTATGCCATGAAAGACTTCTTTTAACACCGAACCGTTATTTCAAAACCCAAAAGTTTTCTTTCAAAACCACAACCCTTCTTTTAAAACCTTGGATTTTTAAACAAAACCAACGAAATTACGGCGAGTATCATAGAATGATACAAGAGGAGTTGACAATAGAATACTTCATCTAGGCGTGTGACGAGCACTACGAGTGTACCCAATTACGGGATGTGGGACAACCGCACTCCGAAGGAGCTTGAGGGCCTGACATATAGTTAGGTAAGTGGCAATGTATCAACATGGTACCCCACATATGTATGCATGTAGTGCACGAAACATGGGAAGTGGTCAACTCCATTCTACGAACCATCAGTAAGTTCAAAGCAGAACAGCTGGACACTTCAGACGCTCAAGGAGAAGGAACTCATCTAAGTAAATAGGTATAAGAGAACTTAGAGAATCCATCTGAAGATAAGGAATGAGGATTAAGAAGCGCAAGGAGCGCCGACTAGTAAGCATAGACATTGGATATGTCTGAAAGACATCAAGCAAATACACGATAGCTGGAAAGCATACCCAGCCTGAACACACCATAGGGCAAAGGCCTAACGTGAACACCACAGTGCTCACAAACGGGAACAGTCACAAAGATTACCATAAAGTATAATCCATCATTGGAGAGGAATATAAACCTAGTCAAGAATACTAGGAGGAACTACAAACGATCTACCCAAGGACGGGAGACGCTATAACCCACAAAGGGATAACTCAAAATACAATACCACAAGACGGTATAGTGATAACATATCATAAACATTAGCCGGATGTAACGGCGTGATCAACAACACCCAGGAGTGATCCTTGAAGGGTGTCTGGATTAACAACAGTTGTACAAGCGGCATGATAAGAGCACGGAAGCTAGAACGAACATTCGGTTAGGACACCGATGGGATTTCGTATAACGGGAAATACCCTAAATCACAAAAGGCACTGATTAGCACCAGATTGCCTAAAGGGCCTCCCATGAACGGAAGCGTGATGTCACAACTTACCATGGAGCCCAGCAATACCTCCAACCTATGGGGTATACAGGGAGTGGAAACATGTACTCCCTCCGTCCTGAATTGACCGTCCTGTTTGCTTTATGGCACGTTTTTCCACTTCAATATTAAGCATATAAGATAAAATAATTTTATAAAACTAAATTTTGTAATATATAGTTTATCATGTAAGGAATCATATGAAAAATTTAAATTTTCAAAATTAATTTATCTTATATGTTAAAAATTGAAGTCAAGCGACATGTCCAAATAGTAAACAGGACGGTCAATTCAAGACGGAGGGAGTATAAGCAACTTGCAAAGAGCATAGCTTGTAGCAATAAGGCTTAAAATCCATCAACCAACTATGTTATGTAAACCTTAACGGTTGCATAACCCATACCATTTGATAACAAGACTTGCAAGAGATATTGTCTCATACGACAAAGAAATCAACAACTGGACCATCAATTCAAACCCAACATCCTAAGTGGCTTGTAGTAATGGCCAACTCAGTGTCACTGTCACTAGAGCATCAATCTAGTATACAGTTGACAAGCTTTTAATTACCTTCATGCCTTCTGTAGCAATGGTAGCACAGAGGCATAAGAATCGTGATAATGCCAACAATGGCCTAGTCCACACTTGGACACTACGAGAGACTTGAGGAAAGATACCCTTGTAACCGAAGACCACCAACGTGGTGAAGATGTGAACCCTTAGAGAAGGCTTCCATCAACAATAACAATAAAGCATGTGCATGTAGATATTGCCAAGAGGCGGCTGAACAAACAAATACGGTCTAAAGGAGTAAGTATACTCCATATGCAGTACATAAAGAGATACTGACATAGTAACCTTGCCATGAGGCATATGAGTGGAGATAGACCCCTCAACAAGAACTTTCATTTACCAATGACAGAGTACTCCTCAATTGGAGAACGGGACCAGAAAACCCTTGAAGTTTCTTGGGATGTCCCGGTGATGTACATACCAAAATAAAATTGCACAGCTAGAGCCTATAACCAATGCTCATCACTGGAAAGACAATAATTGTCAGGAACAACCAATGTGAATACCCCCATTGAACACCACGAATGACCCACGCTCAAGAGAGCTTGTAACCCGATAAATTACTTTATCCTTGGTCAACCAAGACACTTGGTAAATTGTATCATAAATGATGGAAATAATGTGAGGTAAGCCAACCTACACATGAAACCTAAACTGAAATAAAACATCTCCACATGGGAAAGATAATAACATTACGGTACGCTATGGCAACCGTCATACATATGAACTAGGAACTTCCTAGTGTATTTACACCATAAGGAAATGGTGCCAACGACAATGGTAATGCGTAAAGATGAGCTACCACAGTAATAGAGACCGTAAGAACGATGTTGTACAATGAGCAAGAATACGGTGCGCAACAAGTGACCGTTATGAGGAAGTAGTTAGATAATGACACGGAATACAAGTATGAGATGACAGGCAGAAATTCTTCTCCTATCACATAAGTGACTTACTGTCAAGCGTTTACGCCTTTACACTCTGTATGACTGAGTGTTTTGGTATTGCACTGGTGCAGCTAATGATCTAGTGGGATAGCTAGGAATATGGAAATGTAAATTGTAGTAAACCCTTCTTTTCACCAACAAACATGGCACCAGCCAGTTAAACAAGCCTAGAAACAAACCGTGCGGCCTAAGGCCAAAGAAGCACGGAGAGTGTAAAACACACTAACCATCACAAGATGTGAATTCCATTGGAATAAAAAGGTGAAAGAAGATGTAAGAAAGTCACTAGGACCGACACATAGAAATGCAAGGTCATACAAGTAAAGAACACTTGTACTAAACCAGAAGAACTGGTATAATTCAAAAGCTATTGACAACAGAGAAAGCACTACAACTAGGTAGTGACTTAACCTTTCCTGACAGTAAGTCGGAGAAACTTAGCGAATGATCGTGGGAGTACGAATAGTATGCAAAGTAGATTGCCAGAGAGCTGGTTATAATCTAAACCTATCGAATCCAAACACGGTAAAAGAATACCGTACTTACCAGTAGACCTCATTTCCACAATAGAGGGATAAAATGTGATGTATAGCACATTAAGGATAACAAGAAGGGTGAATAACCCAAGTTATCAGGGTCATGCAGCAGAAGCTAGTGGGCCCTAGCTAGGAGATTAATGTACCTAGTGAGTATAATAGAATGGCAATTAATGCTTTGAAGCCGGTTAGGCTAGAACCGAATTAATTGTGAGTTAAATAAACTCATATAGGAATTCTTGGTGCAAAGACTAAACCATTGGGATGGTTAAGACCCTTTGACCAAGTATAGTATATAATAGACCGTAGTGAAGCTAAACGCTCCAGAGTGCCCAAACTTAGTAACCAATGTTCAATAATAACATATGGTAGATTACGTGGGCGTAATCCCTTTTAAGGGGGGTAGAGCGAAAACAGTTTAATGTAAGTTTCATGAATAAAACACATAAACTACAATGTGCATAGCACAAATGAGAACTGATTTGATGATTGGTACAATGTTAAATAAACATAAGTATCATTCATATTGAAATTGTGGTAATTAGGCATGAGAGATGCAAATACCATAGGATGGATATACCTACGTTGTAACACCTTGTAAGAGTATTAGTAAAAGAAAAGTAATGGGTAGTGGACGGAGCTCCACAAGTATTGTATCCTTTGAAGAAGTAGTACGAAACGATTGAGAGTAGTAGATGAATGAATTCTAAGAGTAGTGTATTACTAAGTAAATTATTGGAAGCAAATTGAAGACGATTAACTTTTATAAGTATTGTACTCCTTAGTTAGAATAGAAGAGATGATGGAGAGTAATGGATGAAAGTAGTGAAGGTCGATGAAATGAGCACTTAGGTATTGAATTTCGAAGTAAGTATTTGGGAAGTAGATTGAGGATGATTGATGGACAGAATCCCATCCTTGGGAGATGTATGAATTTGTAATCATGACTAGGAAGAGTAAAAAGATAGAAAATAGAAATAATTGCATTATTTGATTATTTGAAACTGATGTGGGAAGTCGAACTCGATCCTGATCAGATCAAGGGAAACCGAACACAAATTGGAGTGGAAAGATAGTTCAACACTGATGCTGATCACATCAGGGTTGAATGATTCTTGAAGCTCCCCTCAAGTGGTCACAAGAATCACGCATAGAATAGATGTAATGAATATAAATTGAAATTTGGAGTTGTAAGTTTTAGAAAATTTCTAATTAGTAGTAGTGAAGGAATTTCCCTTAGTATGGAGAATGAGGTTTTGTTAGAAGCTTATACCAGAGAAGATAGTTGCGTAGCATGTTGTATTATTCCAAGGGCAGCGGGACATAGAGGAGTCCTGTGTCTAAATGACCTGAGTGCCTGCGGGATTGTAATGTTTATTGCATTGCTTTGGGGATAGCTTTGCACTGTATGTATGTATAAATTTTGTAATGTGGAACCAGATGGTTGAATGTAATGCGGATTGGAGTAATGAGGGTACATTTGTATGGTATGGAATGTAGGAACCCTGAGTAATGAATTTGGGAATTGTAAGGAGGAAGAACGTATGGCTTGGGTATTAGGCAAGCGTAAAAAAATAAGTATAGTAACCCTATAACCTCGAACAACTTTGAGGACAAAGTTCTTAAGGGGGGTAGATTGAAATACCCCGAACTTAAATATAGGGATTAAAATTAATTCAATACGTATTTAAGGGCCTAATGACGCCTAAGTAATATTGGAAATGAAAAATAAACCCAAAAGAAATAAAGAAACGCTTAAAAAATGGAAAACGCTAAATAAGCGTTAAACAACCATAGGAGGTACGAGACCTCGGTTAGCGTACTACATGGATTATAAAGGCTTAATAAGGCCTAAATAATATATGGGAACAACTCCCGAAGAAAACGGATCCTTAAAATGGATTAAAAACACAAACGAACCTTAAAGTGCGTTTTTCGAGGAAACCGGGAAAACATGACTTTAAGCGGGTCAAATAGACTCGTAACAATTTTGGTCAACTAAATAGTCATTAATAAACATTAGTGAAGGTTTAGAACCAATAAAATCAGTAAAACGAGAAAATAGTAAAAACTGTCAAAAACGGGAAGTTGTGGGGTAAAAGCATAACTAACTCAAACTAGTGTGTCCACTATTGTAAATAAAATTTTAAAAACCCATGTGGGCTGTGTGTCAACCGATTTATGCCCCTCACTCACACTCACTCACACTCTATTATTTAATTGTGCTAATGCACTACAAGACAAAAGAAATAAAAAGCAAAAAACAAAGTAACATACCTTACTTTACTACTCTCTCTCCTCCATTCTCTATTTTCACTCACGTACAGCACCCATCTCCCTCACTCTCTATTTTCTTCTTCTTCCCATGCGACAACAATGGAGATTTAAACACCCCACACAAAACCTCCACTTCTCTCCTCTTGTTAACCCATCAAACCTTCACCAAAAATTACAAAAATTATACCATTGGAATCCCCTCATCAAGGAGAACATATTCCTCTTTTCAAAATTCGAAAACAAGCATTTTCGTTTCCATGGGTATGCTGCATTTGGAGCTTCAAGACCACCATTAGAACCACCTTCATCTCCTTATCATTTTGAGGTAAAAATAATCTTGAAAGCTCATCTTTTTCTAGCCCTTGTTGGCAAAACAAAAATTTCCAGATTTTGAACTCCTTGTTCCTTATGCTACAGCCGATTTTGGCTTCTCCATTGGGCTAGGAATCTTACTCTCTTGCTAACGAAAGACCTCACTCATTGGTTGAAGGTAATGCCCTTTCCTAAACTCTAAAAACTTCTAATTTCTAGGGTTAGTTAAGGTTAATGTGCTAAACTAATATTGGAATGTATGGGTTACTGTAGCATTACCCATTCTTGAACAAAAACCGAGAACAAGGAAGAAAGGAAGAGGAAAAGAAGAGAAGGAAAGAAAAGAAAGAAAACTAGCAAGACAAGATAATTGTACCTACCTTGAACTAGTTTTGTAAAGTGTAATGTAATAGTTTTTAAGCATTTGAAATGAGTAATGTATATGGTAATGAGTAATAGATATGTTGTAGTATAATGAGGAAAGGTAATGTAACAGTTTTGAAGTTTTTAAATGATGTTTTAGAGCTTGGGAAAACCATGGGTAATGTATGTATATGTGAAGGAAAATTTGTGTGTTGTAGTGTGAGTAATGATGTGTGAATCGATATGGAGATTGGGAATGAATATTTAGCTGAAATGGTATGTGGGGAAAGTGAGAATTTTAGGGGAACCTCTGCCCAAATTTGTATGGAAATTAGAGGACTTAGATGTGTAAGGAGAGGGAACAACCTAGACAATAACTAGGTGTGTTTTGGTAGAAGTTGTGAGTGATTAATCATGTTGTAACAGATTTTGAATGGAGCTAGATAATGGGGAGAACTTGAGTGGAAGGTAATGCAATTAGGATGCTAGGAATGGTATTGATAGAGGGAGTATTGAATGGTATAAGTGGGAACAAAAATCTGTAGCAAAACAGTGTATTAGTACCTTGAATTTTAGAAAGAAAGTTGGTGTGCACAACCTTGGAAATGAATGAAGAACTTGAGTATAATTATTACAAATGGTTATAAAGGATTTGGAATGGTTATTAAGTGAGTTGGTAGGAGGCAGGAAACTAGCAAGAGAAAGTTAGAAGTGCACTAGTGTGCAAAGTGCAAAATGTAATAATTGATGTTTGTGAATTTGAGCAAGAATTGGAGTAAGGGTTTAACTAATGATTAGGAGAGGTTTAGTGCATGTTTTAAGGTGTTTAAACATGTAGGAAACATGTGGAAAGATTGTGGAATAAGTGGAAAAAAATTGGGGTGAATTTGGAGTTCAGAATGTGTAGAAAAACGGTTTTTAAAATGGGGTCTGTTCTGGACCGCCCTAGGGACGCCCTGTGGGGAGGTCCAGTGCAGAGAAGAGAAGAAAACAAAAAAAAAACGGGTAGCTTCTGTTGTGGACCGCCCCTGGGACCGCCCCCAGACCAGAGAAGATTTTTTTTTTGTTTTAAGCCTTCCAAACATGGGGGATTGAATGGTAATGGTTTTAGAGGTTGTTAAGGCCTTGTTTGGTGACTTTTTAAGGTCCTAAGAAGTGTAAACAAGTTTGAGAAGTAATTAAGAAAGTTGTAAGTTTAAGAACATTAAGTTAAACCACAACAATGGGATAACGGGGTAGTATAGGAGTGGTAATTATATATGTATTGTAATACATAGTATTAATTGAACCATTTGGCATGTAGTCATTGGTTCGAGAATAAGACTCGAGGAAAAAGTAAGGACCAAGGAACAAGGAGACACTCGGTAAAGTAAATTTCAGTAAAAGGTATGATTTCTTCATGCCCTGTATCCTAATCTGGTTACCCCGATTTGTATGCTTATTTGATCACCTAAATAAGATAAATGCATGAATCGGACTATATTGCACTTACTTGTGCTTGATTTATGTGTTCTTGATATTTATTGTCTTGAACACTAGTTTGTATAATTCATGAAATATGTGGATGAAGATGAAGTGTATTTGTACCTTGTAGTGTACTTGTGTATTGTATTGTATTTCGTATGGATGTATATATGAGCAATGTGTTATATTATTGTGGCTTGGATGTGTGACTTCTACTAATTCCTAACTACCTAACTTCTAACGTAAGTAATAAGTAAATTGGAATGAGTAGAAGTCCGATATAGCTTCGGCCACGCGTGAGGATGAGGAGACACAAGAGGTTGGATCCGATTCCTGGTTCTTAAACTGGTCCACGGCCCAAACCCCTTAAATGGGTAGCATCTGGATTGGTGAACCAAGTAAATCCCGGTGGTGGGACAGAGTAGTCCCCGGGCCGGAGGTCCCGACGACATGACTTGAGTAAGTAAGTAAGTAAGTAAAGTATGAGTATGTATGCGTAAGTATTGTGTAACGAGTAAAAGAGTAATCTCCACCCGATTAACCCGGGTGGACAAAAAGGAGCTAACATGTATTGTGTATGTATGGAATATGTATGGTGTATGTATTGAGTATGTATTGTGTATACGCATTTCAGGAAAGGTAAGTAAGTATCAAATGGCTTGTATGGAATACTTGTATGTATTGAAATGTATGTATGCATTCCTTGCGTAAAGTATTGTAGTATTATGTATGAAAGCATGTATGCATGTATGTATGAATAAAATGAACTGCATGTATTCGACCAAGTGGTCGGCGTACCCTCACTAGTACGCGGGGTATGCGGTTATCATATTCAGCGTAAGCTGACCCCCTAGGGGGAACGTTTTTAGTGTGCAGGTACCCGAAGCGGATATGGTCAAGGTAAGCGACCGGTGGCTACACTTGGATAGTTAGAAGTAGAATGTAGAAGCGTACTAAGTGGTACACCCATTGTACTTGGAAAGTAAGTAGTTTGTGAGGAATGGGTAGTGGATAGACTCTTAATGAGTATCTATGAAATTGAAAGAGGTGTTGTATTTGTATAAGGATCTCAGTAAACTCGGTGTATTATAATGTATTGAACTTATGGAGTATTGTAATGAATGGGAAGTTCTAGTATTTGATTTGGTAATTGGAGTATGTACTGTTAGTGTGTAGTACTCGGATATTCCGGTCCATCAGACCGATGCTGTATGTAGTGGTAGTAGTAGCCTGGTTAGTCACGTGGGTGGCTAACGGCATTGTATCACCCACCGTTGAGTATGTAAGTATCCGCTGCGTGAGTCTGGACTGTATAAGGAGATTGGACGGTAATGACAGTATTAGCGGTAGGGGGTGTTACAAGGGGGGTCCTATCTAAATAGTTCTGACTAAAAAGCCTAGATCATAGAAACTGCCATTCTGTAGAGGGTGAAAACCCGTTATTCTGGTAGCCCCCAAATACCTACTACCTAATCGTCCGTCTTTCCCAGAAAGCATAAGGGAGAGTGCAAGTGTGCACTACACCTGCTCTCAATGGGCCCCACGCGGACTTATGCCTCTATAAGGCGGAATTGACTAGAGTCACCACCTAGTTTGACCTAAGGAACTAGGAAGGGAGGAGAAGGGTTCCTGTGAGCCTTGATTTTTAAACCCTATCCTATGTTGATTAGAGCAGATTAGGATCTAGTCGGGTTTTAGGTCCACTTATAACCTAAGATTAATAACTACGTTATATAACATTAATTATTAAAACCTAAGCTAGCTCATTGGAACCAATTATGAGTCGCCACCTAATTTTAACCTAGATCAAATTAGGAAAGGAGAGTTTGAGTTTGGGGGCTTCGTATACGACTTATTTAGGGTTCAATTACTTTCATTACCCTTAGAAGTCGTTTTTCCTCTACTTAGTTTAATTAAGGCTTATTACGAGTCTCTTTAACCTAGGTGCGCGAGCTTCTGTTTTTTTGTATTTTTTTGACAGAAAATTTAAGTGAGAATTGAAATTACCTAAACTAGGGTTTCGGAGGCAGAATTAGGTCAAATTTTGATTCTGTCCATAGCCACGGACCTATTGTCCGAAGCCACACGGACCCTAGTTAATCTAAAATAAACAGAAAAGTCAAATTAATAAAAAAACATAATTTTGAAAAGTCTGGGGCCACGGACAAGGCGTCCGTGGGCCCGGGCAAGGCGTCCGTGGGCTCGGACATAAATTAAAAAACCCTAAATTTTGAAAATAAAATTATCCCGCCACCGTCCGGGGGCGTCTGGGCTTACGGTCAGGGTGTCCGGGACCCCGGACGTAGCGTCCGTGGGTGCGGACCGCCCTCGTACGGCGGTGTTTGGGTGGTTCCCGATGGTGTTTTTGGCTCAAAATTTATGGGTAGATAGCCTGAAAGATTCTAAACACGTTAGTGATTGAAAGTTTTCAATTTGAAGTCGAATTAAACATGAAACTTAGCAAACAAGTTATTGGGCAGAAGCGAAAACAAATGTTAATTTAGGAGCGGTAAAAAGTCAAATCGACTCCAAATTTTAACATAGAGTATTTAAAGTTGAACAAAGTTAGAGAAGTATGATTTCAAGCTGTTTTACCTTTGGATTTAATGAGACTCCTCACATCGGGGATCTTTTGGTGCTGTATTGATGCCGGTTTTGGATTGACTTCAAATTGAGCTTCTGACTCCTTCTTTATGTTGTTAAGGACGTGTTTCTTCTGTTTTTGTGGTGTTTTATGTGTTTTTGGTGCTTGAAAGTTCAATGGGAGAAGAAAGGATGAGTTTTTAGTGATTTCGGGGTGATTTCTACAGTGTTTCGGTATAGATTTGAGGGTCTGGTGTGCAAAAACGTGGAGAGAAGGTTGGTGGCTGTGTTTTCTGACTATTGAGGTGTTCTCCTCTGCCCTAGGTCGTTTTTGGAAGGTCCTTTTATAGAAAGAGCAAGGCCATGTTGATAGAATAAGATCTTTATCTAAAACCCTGATTTTGTGCTCTAAGAGAATCTGATTTTTTAAAACATGTTACAAGACGATACAAATTCTGAACTTTTAACCAAAGATAAAAGACGATGTTTAGGAATTTTGAGAGTTGGAATCAGGTTATTACGATAAATAATCGATTAGATAAAAATCTCACAATCTGGAACCTCCCATAATTCATAACTTATTATTGGAAAGTCTAATAACGAAATTCCAACGGTATTAGTCTCTAAACATCATCCTATATCTTGTGTTAAAATTTCATGACAATTTGTTTTGATTTAGGTATTTTCCAGAGGAGAGAGAAAATTGCAAAAATGATTGAATTTCTCTTTTAAATTTTAGGCTAAGGTTCCAAATAAAATAATTTCAGGTTTATGACTGTATGTAGTCATTCTAACCATGTGACAATTTTATTTTAATTTTTAAAACCTTTTTATTTCTATTTTGAGGCTATTTCATGTGTTAATTATTAAAGAAACTAGCTTATTAAAAGCTTAATTTCCAGAATAAATATTATCAGAACATCCTGAAATACCTTTCATATTGACTATGATATTTGGAAGTGTTTGGAGATAATGAACAAGTCATATGAAAATAGAAAATCCCGAGAATGTCCTTGAAAATCCTGCATTGGTGCATTGTAACCATTTTGCCCTTTGTAACACGTTGCCTTAGAGACTACTCCGGGGGGTTGAAATTTTGGGCATGACAGATTGCCCCCCATCAACTAGGCTTTGTAATGAATATGAAAAGACTAGTTGATGCCTGAGTGATACCCCAAAATTTTGGATCTTAAAAGACCCTATATGTAGATTGTGTCGAGCTATTCTAAGGCGCTGACTACCTATGAGTGAGAATGAAATGAAAATATGTCAAGCGATTCTAAGGCGTTGACTACCTAAAAACGAAATGATGAAATAAATGTCAAGCGATTCTAAGGCGTTGACTACCTAAAAATGGAATGATGTCAAGCTATTCTAAGGTGTTGACTACCTAAAAATGAAGTGATGAAGTAAATGTCCAGCGATTCTAAGGCGTTGACTACCTAAAAATGAAATGATGTCAAGCTATTCTAAGGCGTTGACTACCTATAATGAATGAAATAATGTCAAGCTATTCTAAGGCGTTGACTACCTGAAGATGATGAAAATGATGCCAAACTATTCTAAGGTGTTGGCTACCGGAAAATGATGAAAGCTAAATAATGTGTAGATGTAGGAATGCTGATATGCTAGCGATGGTAATAATGCTGATGATGTTGATGATGATGTTGATGATGCCGATGATGCTGATGATATTGATGATGCTGATGATGCTCGGATGCTTCTGGGGACCAAAACCCGTGCCAATGCTCCTGGCTGGACCCAAAGTGGACTTATTGCCATCGCCCCCAAGCCGGTGTGCAGGGATAACTCCTGGTAAAAACCTTGGTGACTTATTGCCTTCGCCCACCATTCGTTGATCCCAAAGTAAGCTGACATAACACAGGAGGATTCGTTGCCATCACCTCGCCAACTTTTCTGTTGCCAGGTCTTGTGACGCGCCTGGATAATGCAACTAGGTCTTATGACAAGCCTATATGAATGAGATGAATGCAATGTGTTTGATGAGAGTGGGTAAGCTAAAGGGTCTTATTACGTGCCTAAAGGAAAGCAACTAGGTCTTATGACGAGCCTAAAGATGGGATCTAGGTCTTATGACGAGCCTAAGGATGGTTCTAGGTCTTATGACGAGCCTAAAGGGCGGTTCTAGGTCTTATAACGAGCCTAAAGGAATGCAACTAGGTCTTATGACGAGCCTAAAGGTTGGATCTAGGTCTTAAGACGAGCCTAAAGGGTGGTTCTAGGTCTTATGATGAGCCTAAAGGTTGGATCTCACACTGATTCTGGGTCTCGAACTAAAAATAAGTCGGAAAGACAATGGTCTCGTGCAAATGCATGTGGTGAAAACCAATTGTAAATGGGCCAAACGTGGCGATGATGAGGTGTATGCAAAAGTTTGTAAAATGCAATCACAGTGCATGTAAGATACTTGTTTAAAGCAAGCAACTGTTGAAAAATGTGCCAAACATGGCAATTATGAGAATTGAAGATTGTCTAAAACAAGAAATTGCTAGAGAATGTGCCAAATATGGCAATGATGAGAATTGAAAATTGTTCAAAGCAAGAAATTGCTGAAAAATGTGCCAAATTTGGCGATGATGCAAATTTGTTCAAAGTAAGAAATTACCAGGAATATGATGAGTTTTATGAAACCGAAGAAATTACTGAAAATGATGCCAAACGTGGTAATGTTTAAAGAAAATTCTGTCTACTGAAAAGGAAAGTGAAATTATCGTTTCCTGACTAGAGATTTCAGACTTGTAATTTGCCTCCTAGGAGATGAACATGCCGTCGGTGGGGTGTGGTGTTTGATGTGGAGATCTTTTAAGTGGTGATCAGGGCTTATGACGGGCCATGGAATTTATGTGGAAGTGTAGGCTTATGTGGGCCTGTGTGGTATGATGTGGAGGTAAGGGCTTATGTGGGCCTGTGTGGTATGATGTGGAGGTAAGGGCTTATGTGGGCCTGTGTGGTATGATGTGGAGGTAAGGGCTTATGTGGGCCTGTGTGGTGGTGATGGTATTAGTGGTGTTTAAGCTTTAGGTTCCAATTGGTGCTGTCATAGCAATTGCTAAAACCAACTATTGCCCTGGTATTTTTCCTTAGGACAATCTGAGCTAGAGTTCATGGCAATCGATCGTTCCGATCGATTGCCCCCAGTATTTTCTTTGATTAAACGTGCGAATGAGTCTCGTCCCTATAGGGACAAGGCTTATGTTTTGATGTGGTGCTTCCTAACCTACACTCAACGTGTTTGGTGTTTGCACTCATTTCTTGCTCATGGTCATAACTTCTAGACCATTGAATTCGATATTTGATGGATTTACGCATTTGATCTGTTACTTTCACCTGATTGGACGCACAACTATCAAGTCGGAAGTCTTTAAAGCTTATAACGTGGCCATGGGGTGTGATGAAAGACAACGGGACCATGGAGGGATATTTTAGGTTTATGGAGCCAAAGGAGTGACCAAAGCTGCACCTTATGTCTTCTCTCGGAATTATCTTCCTTGTCTTGAAATCGTCTAGCTGCTTCGTGTTGACGTTGTTTTCGAGCTTCTGGACTTAGACTTTTGAAGTCGTCCTTTACACCATTTCACCTCTTTTTTGTCATTCGGTTTTCCATGAGGCATTTCGGATTTGCCTTTTTTGTTTTATCCTTTCTTGACTTTGCCTTCGGGGTTCTTGTGTTTCCCATTTTTGGGCTTCGAGAGATGTTTTGATGTGAGCCCTTTAGATCCTGTGTCACTCTGGGACCATTTGTGGATCACTTCGTCATGCTAATAGCGGTGTTGCTTCTTTGGACTAATGAGAATGTTATCTGAGAGTCTGACTCCTCGCTTCCTTTGGTCGCCGGGTCGAACATTCATCATTGGTTGGGTTATTTTTTGGGGGTTCATAATATCGAAAAAGGATATATGAAAGGCTCAGCGGGGGTGCCTAGGGTTTAATGTCAGGGTTCACAAGCTTTTGGCTATGTGGTGCTGTACCTAGGTGCTTCGTCATTCCTGATAGTTGTGTATCCGTTCTTTGTTACTTTTCGCAGGTTTGAGAGTAAATTTAAAAATTATCTCCTTCGGTCAAAATTATGCTGTTTACCTCACCTTTGAATGTGGTCTCACCGGAGTCGTGTAAAAATGACACGCTCATTCACTCATGGTTTTTCCGCTCAAGATGCTCTCACGAATTTCACTTAGAGGCTAGTTCACACGCTTAAACAAAAGATTAAAGATGACGATCCTGAACTCAGATTGCCCCCAGTATTGACCTGGGGTTTATGACAACACTTAAACAGATGTGGATTTTGGAATGCTTTGTGGATATTATGGGATAGTCTATGGTGTGAGGACGGACATGTTCACTCTTTTAGAAACAAAAGACAAGTCGTTCTACTCCATAGTCAGGAAATGATTACTCTATGATCCCTTAAAACAACAATTCTTTGTTGTTTTTGTTTTGTTGAATGAATGCACAAAAAATTACAAAAATAGAATTATGCTATAATTCACGAATGGAAAGATAACATCAAAAGTTGTAATCTTAGGAAAACTACCTAAAATGATAAAGGAAGCTAGCTACCATAAAAGTTAGAAGAACGATTGAGAAAAAAAAAACTACTAAATCAAGAAAACTTCTAAAATAGTGATGTGGAACAGTCTGATGCCAACGTGTTGAAGACTCGAGCTGTTGACCGTCAGGGCGCCACTGACCATGATTGTCTTCCTTCCAAACTTCGAGTAGGCCCTGTAAAATGTCTGAACTAGGAATGCCTATGGGTTATGTAGAAAGTAACTAGGCCTGAGTCTTCGCCAAACTGAGAGTGAGGTGCATAGATTAGAGTGATTTCTAGACTAGAACGGACACGTAGGCCTAAATCACAAATGGGCCTAACTTTCTCCGGGCCAGAGAAGATGGTTGCTAAGCCGAAAAAGATTTTATTTTCAGGACTTGTGAGTTATTTCAAGTTCAGGTGGATTTCTTTTTTATGGGCCTAGAACTAATTGGATAATTCAAGTTAGGCCAGAAGAGAAATCACCTAAGTCTAGGCTTTTGGGCCGAAGCCGGAATGACTCACATGTTAAACCGAACAGGGCCTCAAGGCTGTAAACAAATAGAGCTGCCAATTCGGGTTGGGCTAGGTTGATGTAGGAGAAGTTCCTATCAATCTCTAGGCTGGGTAGTGGGCCGATCATACAAGCAAACAATGCCCACACAAATTCAACATGTCCTCACTAGACGTTTAAATCAAACCGGGTATGGATCGATCCAGAGAGGTGGTTGGGGCCTGGGCCCAGGTCACCACAAAGGAATAGGGCTTGCACGCTCTTCTCTTTGGGCTTCCCCACTCTTTTCACATCACCTGAAGGTGTGCGTCTACGGTCGGGTCTTTGACTGACCAAACAATGGGCTAGGTAAGGGCACTGCCAGGAAAACGCTTGGGGCTAAGGCCCAGGTATTAAGGGGATGTGGTTAGACGACATCCTCCTCTTTTCCCCCGCTTATTCACATCACCTTGAAAGGTGTGAGTCCTTGACAGGGGACCCTCAGACGGGTCCCGGGGTGAAATAAGTTTGCGTGGACCCTCGCTCTCACATGATGCAAAGGTGCAGAAATTAAAGTGCGCACAAAAGTAAATAAACAAGGTAATAAAGCCATAAATAAACAATCTTTCGAGTTAAGCCCTCTTTCTTAAAATTAAATAAGTTAAAATTAAGAATTTGTCCCCAGCAGAGTTGCCAGTCTGTGAGCCTCGATTTTTAAACCCTACCCTATGTTGATTAGAGCTGATTAGGATCTAGTCGGGTTTTAGGTCCACTTATAACCTAAGATTAATAACTACGTCATATAACATTAATTATTAAAACCTAAGCTAGCTCACTGGAACCTATTATGAGTCGCCACCTAATTTTAACCTAGATCAAATTAGGAAAGGAGAGTTTGGGTTCGGGGGCTTGGTATACGACTTATTTAGGGTTCAATTACTTTCATTACCCTTAGAAGTCGTTTCTCCTCTACTTAGTTTAATTACGGCTTATTACGAGTCGCTTTAACCTAGGTGCGCGAGCTTCTGTTTTTTTGTGTTTTTTAGCATTTTTTTGACAGAAAATTTAAGTGAGAATTGAAATTACCTAAACTAGGGTTTCGGAGGCAGAATTAGGTCAAATTTTGATTCTGTCCGTAGCCACGGACCTAATGTCCTAAGCCACAGACCTTAGTTAATCTAAAATAAACAGAAAAGTCAAATTTATAAGAAAACACAATTTTGAAAAGTCCGGGGCCACGGACAAGGCGTCCGGGGCTTGGACATAAATTAAAAAACCCTAAATTTTGAAAATAAAATTATCCCACCACCGTCCGGGGGCGTCCGGGCTTACGGACAGAGCATCCGGGACCCCGGACGTAGCGTCCATGGGTGTGGACCGCCCACGGACGGCGGCGTTTGGGTGGTTCCCGACGGTGTTTTTGGCTCAAAATTTACGGGTAGATAGCTGAAAGATTCTAAACACGTTAGTGATTGAAAGTTTTCAATTTGAAGTCGAATTAAACATGAAACTTAGCAAACAAGTTATTGGGCAGAAGCGAAAACAAATGTTAATTCAGAAGCGGTAAAAAGTCAAATCGACTCCAAATTTTAACATAGAGTATTTAAATTTGAACAAAGTTATAGAAGTATGATTTCAAGCTGTTTTACCTTTGGATTTAATGAGACTCCTCACATCAGGGATCTTTTGGTGCTTCGTTGATGCCGGTTTTGGATTGACTTCGAATTGAGCTTCTAATTCCATCTTCTTTATGTTGTCAAGGACGTGTTTCTTCTGTTTTGTGGTGTTTTGTGTGTTTTTGGTGCTTAGAAGTTCAATGGGGGAAGAAAGGATGAGTTTTTAGTGATTTCAGGGTGATTTCTACAGTGTTTCGGTATAGATTTGAGGGTCGGGAGTGCAAAAACGTGGAGAGAAGGTTGGTGGCTGTGTTTTATGACTATTGAGGTGTTCTCCTCTGCCCTAGGTCGTTTTTTGAAGGTCCTTTTATAGAAAGAGCAAGGCCATGTTGATAGAATAAGATCTTTATCTAAAACCCTGATTTTGTGCTCTAAGAGAATCTGATTTTTTAAAACATGTTACAAGATGATAAAAATTCTGAAATTTTAACCAAAGATAAAAGACGATGTTTACAAATTTTGAGAGTTGGAATCAGGTTATTACGATAAATAATCGATTAGATAAAAATCTCACAATCTGGAACCTCCCATAATTCATAACTTATTATTGGAAAGTCTAAATAACAAAATTTCAACGGCATTAGTCTCTAACAATCATCCTCTATCTTGTTTTAATATTTCATGACAATTTATTTTGATTTCGGTATTTTCCAGAGGAGAGAGAAAATTACAAAAATGATTGAATTTCTCTTTTAAATTTTAGGCTAAGGTTCCAAATAAAATAATTTCAGGTTTATGACTGTATGTAGTCATGATAACCATGTGACAATTTTATTTTAATTTTTACAACCTTTTTATTTCTATTTTGAGGCTATTTCATGTGTTAATTATTAAAGAAACTAGCTTATTAAAAGCTTAATTTCCAGAATAAATATTATCAGAAAATCATGAATTATTTTTCATAATGGCTATGATATTTGGAAGTGTTTGGAGATAATGAACAAGTCATATGAAAATAGAAAATCCTGAGAATGTCCTTGAAAATCCTGCATTGGTGCATTTTAACCATTTTGCCCTTTGTAACACGTATGCCTTAGAGACTACTCCGGGGGGTTGAAATTTTGGGTATAACAGTTCCAAGAACCTATAGTTGACTATGATGATTTGTTGCCTATGGATAGGACTTATCTGATCATACCAGAGGTTCTAATGTGGGTTCGCACTGGGTTACACCCCTTAGAAGTGGCAACGACCACGACTTTGGATTGGTGCACGAGGAAACCTCGGTCTTCAATTGTCGAGATTGCCTTCTTTTAAAACCTTTTTAGAGTGATTCAATTAAAGACCAAAGGATAGGGTAGAGTGTGGACTACGGTTAAGAGAGGCATTGAATGAGTTCAGAATGAATTATTGGGGAGCTCTAAATATTTGGAGGAATGAATCTGATATGGGTGTTGTTTGATTTTTGAGGAAGGCAAAGGATAGAAAACGTCTCGATCTTCGAAGTGCTAAAGGGGTTTTTGAGAGTTGAGGAGTTACGAGGGTACTTCGGTCATTTCGTGGAGCTGAGGGTATTTTGGAATGGTGGAGTTCTTGAAGTGTTTTTGAAAGTCAAAGGTATTGAAGAGGAGTTCAGGTTTTCAGGATGATTGAGTATAATAGAGGGTATTCGGGTTTTTACATGTTCAGGAATTGAAAGTCTTTTGGATTTAAGATAGCTAAAACAATTTCCAGGATTGGGATTCTTAAGAATGGAACATTCAAGAGTTCGAGATCCTAAGCCAATGAGACTATGGTGGATTTGGGTTTATTGGAAGATTAGGAGATGTTGGTCTAAATCTCGAATGGAGGGTTGGATGGATTTGTCCAAAATTGTCTCTCTTAAAGTTTTTTTAAAACCGAAAATTCATTTTTTGTTATAAAAGGGTGGATAATCCCGAGGGATTACCATATGTACCCCCTCGAACATGACACTTAATTAATGGTAAGTGCCGAGCCTCGAAAGATGGGGCAATGAATTTATGTCGAAAAATAGGATTTAGAGAGAAACACCATGAATGAGATGTTCTCGGTCAAACCCTAGTAACATCTCTAACTCCCGGGTTTTAAATCATTAAAACCCGAAAATACTGAAATCGAGTGGAAGGGAGTCAGACGATTCTGAAATCACGACTGCAGTTAGGAAGGTCGTTACTTCTTTAGCACCCCTCCTTGTAAAAATCTAGGCTGTAATTAGGGGAGGTTTATCACCCTAATGCCCCGCCTAAAGAGATCCAGACTGCGACAACGAAGATTAAGACCCTAGTGCCCTCCCTCGGATTTTTATTTTGGAAAGGAGACAAGTGACATCTAACTAGGAAGAAAACATTTTGAAGATGTTATACATTTCTTGTTCCCCGAAAACGGTTTTATTTTGGATTTGAAAACTAAGTTAGAAAACTTCTGAAGTTGTTCGGAATTCTTTGTAAAGAAACACTGATTTTGAGAAGTGTTTTAGCAGAAAACTTTCTGTATATGTGAGAAGAACTTTATGCGTTTTGAGAAGAGTTTTATGTGATGTGAGAATAATGTTTCCTTTAAAATTCCACAAAATAGATTCTTTGAAATCTGAGAAAACCTAATGAAGTTTGGATGAATGATTACTGAAAATTCTAGAAGAGAGATTTTTTTAGAGTTTGGATGGGATTTACAAGATGAATATGGATTGGATGAAGGGATTTTTGGGCCGGGATTAGAAAACGGACCGGGTCAAAGTTTTTGGTCAAGGTCAACGTTTTTGGGTCAAGGTCAAAGTCTTTGGTCAAGGTCAAAATTGGATTTGGTAATTTGTTGTGACTTTGAGTTTTTCTAGATGGTCAAAGAAGTTTTGGACTTCGATTGATTTTGGTGGGCTTGGTATTTTATTATGGACTTTGCTTTGAATTTGCGTCAGGTTGGGCTTGGGGCAAAATAGGTTTGTGCCGAATTTGAGACTTAGACCGGGTTTGAGTGGGTTTTGCGGATTTGAATGGGTTTTGGGCCGGATTTGAGTGGGTTTTAGGCCAGATTTGAATGGGTTTTGGGCCGGGGTTGAGTGGGTTTTGAGCCGGATTGGTATTTGGGCCAGGTTGGAATTAGGCCAGATTTGAATGGGTTTTGGGCTGGGTTTGAGTGGGTTTTGGGCCGGATTGGTATTTGGGCCAGGTTGGAATTGGGCCAAATCGGTATTTGGGCCAGGTTAGAATTAGGCGGGGTTGGAATTGGGCCAGATTGGTATTTGAGCTGGGTTGAAATTAGGCCAGATTTGAATGGGTTTTGGGCTGGGTTTGAGTAGGTTTTGGGTTGGATTGGTATTTGGGCCAGGTTAAAATTGGGCTAGATTGGTATTTGGGCCAGGTTGGGTTTGGGCCAGATTTGAATGGGTTTTGGGTCGGGTTTGAATGGGTTTTGGGCTGGATTGGTATTTGGGCCAGGTTGGAATTGGGCTAAATTGGTATTTAAGCCGGGTTGGAATTGAGCTAGATTGGTATTCGGGCCGGGTTGGAATTGGGCCAGATTTGAATGGGTTTTGGGCCGGGTTTAAGTGGGTTTTGGGCCGGATTAGTATTTGGGCCAGGTCAGAATTGGGCCAGATTGGTATTTGGGCCAGGTTGGAATTGGGCCAGATTGGTATTTGGGCCGGGTTAGTATTAGGGCTTAATAGATTAGCAATTGAATACAAGAAATGAATTAAAATTGCGGTAAAATCAAGTGTACAATATGATCATATGTACGACAAAGAATAAATAATCATGGGTGAAATCACCGAACAGGAATTATGAGGGAGGAGTAACCATCTCAACTTCATCTTTTATTGAAGACATGCAATCATAACATATAGAGAACACAAACCCCATTAGCAGTCTAAGCAAAAGACAGGTCTAAAACCAGATCACTAATCCAATTCTAATTCTTTTTTACTCATGATTAATTATAAGATAACGTGAGTAATCTAACCAAACTCTCAAAGTGAGGAAGTTGTGCTCAACCAAAACAGTAAAACAACTTTTAGATAAGGAAATTAAGGGATTAAGTAACTCAAGGTCAAACTAGAACTGGATCTAGATTATGAAACAAGTTCATCTATGTACACAAGTATGGCCTAACAGAACACCTATTCCTTTGTGAGTTTGCCGACTAATAGTGAGAAGAACAAAGACTTATTATGGGACTGCCAAAGTGAACTTTTAATCATCTTCCTCTTTGTTATCTGATGAGTGGAACTACTAAACTAGTTACTAAAAAAAACAAAATGGTGCAACAGATTAAGGATTATCATTATTAATCCTTCTGATTTACAGACAAACAGCGTGAAAGTCTAAACCCTACGATTTCTGTCAAATTTTTATACTCTCACATGGCTATAACAGATCTTAAGAATTAAACTCACGGCAGATCATTTTAGAAGCAAACAGGCTATAATAGTACGAGTCAGGGCCACACCTAAAGAAAGAGGCGACACACATATCCACAGATTGATAACAGTTGAGCTTAATGGTGTATTATTTCACGCAGCAGCCAAAACAGATATAGGGGACATGAAGGAAGTCTAAAGCAAATACACAAATTAAGCAATGGTATTCGTAAAGATGCAAAGTACAAATACAAAGGTCAGAAATCAATACCGATAGAGGAGTATACACAATTTCCTGCAAATATCTCAAAATACACCAGATTCTAAACCAAACATTATCCAACTGATAAATAAGAAGGACTCAAAATCAACCCACTGCAAACACCTATACCGTGCTCTATATTGGACCAAAAATATCATGTAAGTAGACCAAAACATGACTGGAGATGGACCAGTTCATTGGGCATTCGAATCTGAGTGCAGTGAGCATAAAGATAAAAGAATCATGACTGGAAGGGGGACCAGTCTATTGTGTTACAGAACAGAAGAACGGGAGTGTACAGAGCATTTCGAATGATGGGGTATACAGAGTCAGTACTTCAAATGCCTACGGTAAATGGCGCTTTAAAACCCAACATAACTCGAATGACATGCGCGCATAGGAAACAAAGCAGAAGTAACTGGAACAAACAGAACTCGACAATCAAACTTATAACCACATCTGCCATGTTCGTGAACTTCGAAGTTCATACCAGGCTGGGTGCTCATCTGAAAGTGTAGAGAAAATAGCAATAGGGCGAGAAAAATGCAAAACAGAGCACAGGATGGTGAACAACCAAAACCAAACAGCTTATAAGAATGGGCTCTTTGTACATGTTCCTGGAACCAAAGGCATGCAAAACATGGGTTTGAAGCTCCGGTCCCGAAACTTCCACAACTTACGTATATCGAAAGTAAAACAACAATGACCAATTGTCCTGGGCATAATGAAGTAAAAGTTGTAAACCAAATATGCACCAAAATAAATAATAGAGAGGCAAAGACAGAGGAAAGCGGTTGAAGAAGAAGTTAGTAATAAAATCGGTAATGCAAAGAAGAATTGAAACGAAATGAGGCGAGAACCCCTGACATAGTAAGATCGGTGCCACTTACTCTTCCGGTGAATGATATGGTGAGACCAAGGCTTCGGGTGGTGAGAAAAAGGCGAAGAAACTATGGGATTTGAGGTAGGTGATGGTAATTCTTAGTGGAGTCGAAGATGACGGAGGCGAACGGTGGAAATTTTTGGAAATGTCATGGGGTTAAGTGTTGATGTTGGTGGTGGAGATGATTTCCAACGAGGATGAGATGGGTGGAGGGCGTTGGTGGGCGTTTCGGGCGCAAGGGTGGAGTCTATGGTGGTAATCGGAGATTTTGGAGAGCAGACGAAGGGACGAGGAAGAAGAAGGAGTTCTCTTCTTGGGATTTCAAATAGACCAGGACAAATGGAATGTTCCAGAGCTCAAAAATGTGCCCCCTTGTGTTTACTGTTCTCTTGTTTTTATAATAGGGTATAGACAGATGTCAAATTAGGGTTTCTCTTTGTAGAAATGGCTTTTTTAATATCTTGAAGTAGAAAATCGGGTCCAACTAAGTGGGGCTGAGCTTGGTCCACCTGATGTGGGAAAAAAATAAAAAAATGAGAGATGCTCTTGCCTGGAATCAAACTCAGTACCACCAGCCTCATTGTTACATGCCTTAACCAGTTGAGCTATGATAGCATTCGGTAAGTACAAACATAGAAATAAACAAAGGCTATGTTACGAACTAAGGCAAAATGAAGAAAGTGCCTTCTGTTCGTGCCAGGAGTCGAACCTTAGACCAATGGGTTGTATAGCAAGTACCTTAACCAGTTATGTTGGGTCAAATTTCAATATATTCATGAGTGAAATAATACAAGAGCTCTAATTTCAACTAGATAACTCTTCTAAAAAAGCTATGAATTCAAAAGAAAGTATACAAAAAGGAGAAGATTAATCTAATGGCATGAAATCATGGAATATAACTAAAAATAAGATTCAAAACATAACAAGGTATAAATAAATAGAATAGCATATGCACATGAAATAACAAGAATAAAGTCCGTGAAATAGAGATAAAACACATAAAATAAAAAAATAATAGTAGTAAAAGTCACATAAAATGATAAAAACAGTGATGATAAAATAATAAGAAAATCTAAAGGAAATAATTACATGGTCGTAAATAGAATAAAAGTAGGAATCAATCGAGTACGTAAAATAATGCAAGGTAATTACAAAACGAAGAAATGACTTAAGACGAAAGTAACAAAATCAGTAGGTTTTAAAATAGATTATAATAAAAGGGCTCGTGCTCCTTTCCATAAGGGATGTGAGATTTGAAGATCTCAGTAAAATAAACTCCTTTGATTGAAAAATGGGGACGATCGCCTTATTTCGAAAAAACATGTTTTTTTTTGTATTTTAATTTAATATAAAATACGGTTGAGAATTTTTGGTGTCTACAGATGGCTCCCCTTGATTCAATTCTGCAATAGAAGGCTTGTAGAATTGGATCAAGGTTGACGGGGCGCCAAAAATTCTCACTAAGGTTTTAGGTGTACATCGAGATGCGGTTGCAGATGGAATAATGCATGTATGCCACGGGAAGATTACATGAACCGGATGTGTGAGGACTTATAAAGTGCCTCGAATACGATTGAAAGTACGAGGACTAATGACGAGCCTCACTAGACCTCTTGATATCTAGCTATAGGACTTATGACGAGCTATAATGTGAATTGAGAGTACGAGGACTTATGACGAGCCTTAACTAGACCTCTTGATATCTAGTTATAGGACTTATGACGGGCCTATAATACAATCGGTATATTTGTTATGCGGGAGGACTAATGATGGACCTCAACTAGAACTCGGTGTCTAGCTCTAGGACTTATGACGGGCCTCAACTAGATCTCAGTGTCTAGCTCTAGGACTAATGACGGGCCTAGAATACAATCGGTATATTGGTTATGCATGAGGACTAATGACGGGCCTCAACTAGAACTCGGTGTCTAGCTCTAGGACTTATGAGGGGCCTAGAATGCATCTCCGAAGTGTATGAGGACTAATGACAGGCCTCAACTAGATCTCGGTGTCTAGCTCTAAGACTAATGACGGGCCTAAAATACAATCGGTATATTGGTTATGCATGAGGACTAATGACGGGCCTCAACTAGAACTCGGTGTCTAGCTCTAGGACTTATGACGACCCTAGAATGCATCTTCGAAGTGTATGAGGACTAATGACGGGCCTTAACTAGATCTCGGTGTCTAGCTCTAGGACTAATGACGGGCCTAGAATACAATCGGTATATTGGTTATGCATGAGGACTAATGACGGGCCTCAACTAGAACTCGGTGTCTAGCTCTGGGACTTATGACGGGCCTAGAATGCATCTTCGTAGTGTATGAGGACTAATGATGGGCCTCAACTAGATCTCGGTGTCTAGCTCTAGGACTAATGATGGGCCTAGAATACAATCGGTATATTGGTTATGCATGAGGACTAATGATGGGCCTCAACTAGAACTCGGTGTCTAGCTCTAGGACTTATGACGGGCCTAGAATGCATCTTCAAAGTGTGTGAGGACTAATGATGGGACTCATCTAGATCTCGGTGTGTAGCTGTAGGACTTATGACGGGCCTAGAATGCATCTATTGTGTTGTACAAAACTTGTTGCGATTGGTGATTGATCTGAAGTTGCTTCTGGTTGTAGGCTGATTTGGGGTCGGCCGCTCTCTGGTGGGCCATTTAATCCTTAAAAAAGGGATTAGGGGGTTAGAAATTTTCCTCTGGTGTCGTTTCCCTTGACTGCATGAGTGTTGGGATGACGGGATCGAGCGATTTAGAAATGATTGGATGACTCCGATGCGAGCGGCAGCTTTGGCGTGAGCAACAGATTTGTGATTCGGCTGGTCATAGTGGTGTCTGAACTTCTCTTGGGATCGGTTCATCACACTTGAGCGTATCGACGTGTCTAGATGACTTGATGCGATATGGGGCTACAGTGGTAAGCCATGATTTCCGGGGTTTGGAGAGGGCTTCGACCGATGGCTCCGGTAGTGATTTGAAAATGGCTCCAATATAGTTCTGAAATGGCTCCAGTATAGCCCCGAGATGGCTCCGGTATAGCCCCGAGATGGTTCCGGTATACCTGGGGATGACTCTGGTATAGCCTGGGGATGGCTCTGGTATAGCTCTGAGATGGCTCCGATATAGCCTTGAGGTTGTCTCCTCGCTCGTGACGGATTTCTTCACAAAGTGATAGCAGTGGCCTTGTGGTTCAGGGGCGGAGGGTTTTTTATTTGGAACAGGGTCGCACCCTGAGAGGGTTGCCTACGTACTCAACTTCCTGTGAAGATTAGACCTTACGTAGTTCATGAATTTTGGTGAGTGAGGAGTTCGGTGGTGAAGGAGGATGTCTTGCGAGATCATTTCCCGGTTGGTGCAGGAGACAGGCACTATGTTGCGGCTTCATCCTACCAGCGTGTACTTGTCCTTCTCTTTCCACGGTGAAGGATATCATGTCCGAACCGATGAATGCAAATCTATCCTACATGCATTTTTTGGAATTGGATATGACTGAATGTGAGGGGGAGGTTGTGTCAAGGTGCGCTCAGCCGAGAATTCTAATCAAGTCAAATTAGTCATCTCTAAATCACTTCCTTCTCGATAAATCTTCCCAAAGGGGTCTTTCGAGATCTCTTATACCTTTCTTTTTCCTTACTGAAGGTCAATTAGGCTTTCTTTAATTGGGGTGATAAACACTAATTTTTTTATTTCTCTAAAGTTCGTTTGTGCACAGTTGTATTGACGAGATTGGACACGTTGTTGCCTTTCATGTTTCGAATTTGGTGCTTTTCAAATCAAGCAATTACTGCCTCTAAGTCGGAGGTCTTTCAGTGGGTTATAGTAGGGCTGTAGGGTATGTCATATGGAATTGGAGGATTTGTTTGAGAATTGTGGAGCTTTGTGCAACGGAGGGTATGCTTCACCTTTGACATGGGTGGAGTGATTTCGGATTTCTTTCACATTCGTGCGGATTATGATGTGTTTCCATTTTAATTTACTACTTTCCTTGAGCAGTCTATTTGTACCTTTGTGTTTGACATTCTCGTTCTTATCTATGCCTCAAATGTGAATATTTCGTGTGATGTGAGGCTTTCATTTCCTCTCTTTACTTCTTTTGAGTTTTTGTGTTTCATTTCTCTCATCCTTATCCTCTTTAGGGGTATTCCTCTTTCAAGTTTCCTCTCATGCTTAAATGGCGGGGAAGGGACCATGGCTCCGGCTCTTTTATCCTCTTTTGTAGGGGTGGATCGTTGTATGATGTGGGGTGGTATATTGTGGAGCGATTTCTGAAAAGATTTTCAATGAACGGCTCAGCGGGGTTCACTAAGGGATCATTTTCAAGGTCAATAAGACTTTTGGCCTTGTAGAGGTTTTCTTTAATCCTAGGTGCCTCGTCATTCTCATTGACAAATAATTGTTTCCTCTACTATTCCCAAATTTTGACATGAATGGTAACGCACCTTGCTTATAAATATTTGGTTTCGTGAAGGGAGATTCTTTCATGGTGCTTCGAAATTTAAATGCGTCAAGCGCTCTGGGTTTTGCACTCCATTTCTCTCATTCACTCAACTCTCACGGATGGTTGGAGATCCTTTCAAGATTTCTTCGGGGAAAATGATACAAGAGTTCGGCGAATTTTGTGATGACTCATGTGATTTTTCTAGAATTAAAGATTGAGATACACCTCGAGATTGGGGATATGCAAATGCAAATGCAGTTATGCTAAACCTAATGCAGATGATGATGATAAATTTTTTGTGTTTATAGTTTTCTAGATGGATGCATATTTTTTGGATTTTGGATGTGTACATTTTTTTGGATGTATGCATTTTTTGGATTTTCCTGGCAGTTCATACATAATATCGTTTCAACCGGTCGAGATTGACAAGGCTTTGAAACTCTTCTCCATCTAAATCCGTCAATAGTACTGAACCATGAGGAGTTATCTCTTTGACCAGGTAAGGGCCCACCCAATTTGGTCTGAATTTCCCTCGCGGGTCTGACAGATCTTTTCTCAGCTCTTTAAGGACTAGGTCACCTACTTGGATGTCTCGCTCTTTAACCCTCTTATTGAATGCTCTAGCCATTCTCTTTTGGTAACCCTGAATATGGTATAACGCCAGTAAACGTTTTTCATCTAGAAGGGCAAGACTGCCATAACGTTGTCGTGACCAGTCACTTTCGGAAATTTTCAGTTCATTAGTGACTCGAAGGGTTGGAATTTCAAGCTCGGTTGGCAAAACACATTATGACCCATAGACCAAGGAATACGGGGTGGCTCCAGTTGCGTTTCCGACGGTAGTTCGATAACCCCAGAGAGCGTAGTGTAGGTTTTTTGGCCCACCTCTGTAGGTTTCAACCATTTTTGACAGTGCACTCTTTACGGCTTTATTGGCAACCTCAACTACTCCATTTGGTCTGAGGTCGGTAAGGGGATGATTTGTGGTGCCGAATGTTATACTTCTCCATAACCTGGATAATGTCTCCGCTGAATTGAGGGCCGTTGTCTGACACGAACTCTGAAGGGACCCCGTATCCGTATATGATATCTCGTGCAATGAATTGGGCGACTTGTTTTGATCCAATGTTCGCAAATGACCGTGCTTCCACCCATTTACTGAAATAATCTATTGCCACGAGAATGTGTGATGCCCATTAGAAGCTTTAGGGTGAATTTCCCCAATGATGTCGATTCCCCATATAGAGAACGGCCAAGGAGTCACCATGGCTGTTAGGAGTAGGGGAGGCAGGTGTTACAAATTATCATGTGTCTAACACTTGGTGCATTTTTTCACATATGCATGGCAGTCGGCTTCCATTGTTGTCTAGTAATACCCTAGTCTGAGGATTTTCCGGGATAAGGAATGTCCTCCAGGATGGGTCCCATATACTCCCTCGTGGACACCCTCGATGATCTTATCAGCCTCTTTTCTGGTCACACATAGGTGTTGAACCCCATTCGGCATTCTCTTGTAGACCCTGGTTCCACAAATCACATACTGTTTCGACATCCTTCTTAGCGCGATGTGGTCTTGCTTAGTGGCTTCTAACGGATATTCTCCTTTTCTGAGAAAATTCTCGCTGTCTTCGAACCACTCATCCTCGACTTCCCCTGTTTCGAAGGCTCCAATCTTGAATGACACTAGTAGAAAAAAGATTTTAAATGACGCACTTTAAACCACGGTTAAAGATGTAACCATCATTTAAATCTTTTAAACCACGGTTATTAAGAAAACCGTCACATATGTTGCACGCCTCATCACATAAATGACGGTTCTCTATATTATCGTCATATATAGTTCGTCCGCCTTGAAGATAAAATGACGGTTCCGCACTAACCGTCGTATAAAGCGTATATAAACCACGGTTCATTTGGAACCGTCATTTAAAGACTTACCAAAAATATTATAAACCACGGTTTTTGTAAAACCGTCGTTTATTTCTCCCGTAACATAGGTCTTAAACGATGGTTTCTTAATGAACCGTCGTTTAAAAGTCATTTAATAAAAAACCCGACCTTTCTTCCTCCTCCCCGCGTTCTCTGGTTTTCCCCCTGGTGATTTCCTCGATGATTTTTTCCACTTCCCCTATCGCCGGTCGAGCTGTGCCGTCCTCCTCCGCCGTCGAGCGTGTGCCCGCGTCCTCCTCCGCCGTCGAGTTGTGCCCGTCCTCCTCTGGTGGTCGAACTCCGTGCGCTAGGCCATCGCGTTCTTCTCCGCCTCCACCGCCCCCTCGCCTGTCGCTAGCTGTCCTCGCCTCCGTGAACGCCACCACGCCCATCACTCCGGTAACCTACTAGCTACTATCTAGCTTTTTTTGTTAGCCTAATATTATAGAACTTCAGATCCCTCCCCCGCCCTTAGCAAATTTGTTGATCTCACATTTCAAGGCTTTCATTTCAATTTTCATGCTTTGCGTGGAATCGATGTTGTATGATATTGGTATTGTATATAGGTATTCAGATGGTTTGATTACTAGTATAGTGGTCGGGTTTGTGTAATTGAGAATGGTTTAATTATTTCTGAATGAAATACCCCAAACCTTAATATGTTAATTAATTATGTAATTATGATTTTCTAGGGCTAATTAAGTCCTTAAGATCATTGGTGAAGAAATAAAAACCAAAAAGAAAAAGAAAATGCGTAAAAGTCACAAAACATGAAAACACATATTTAATTATTTTAGGAGGTATATAACCTTCACTAGGGTTATAAATATATTTTTATACCCTAATTACACACTAATAACGTGTGGGAAAAATTCCAGAAGAAAACGGATCCAAATAATGCGTTAAAACGCTAACAGAGTCTTAAAGCGCATTTTTCGAGGAAACCCGAAAACGTGACTTTAAACGGTCAAATGACCCCGTAAAAATTATAGTTGACTACATAACTATAAATAAACATTAATGGGAGTTTAATAGCCATAAAAATTAAGTAAACAAGAAAATCCCGGAAAACGGGCCCGGTTAGTAAATAGTGCTAAACCGGGTAAATAAACGAGCGTTTCTGTAAAAAATGAAACACGCTCCAGCATGTGTTACTGTTAGGGAGCCGGTTTTAATATGTTAATTAGCTCTCTCACACTCTTGACTAGTTAGCTAGTTAAATAAGTCAAAAAGCAATAAAATAAAAAGTAACTTATACCCCACCCACACTCTCTCTCCTCCTTTATTTCTCTTTTTCCCCTCTCTTTCCTCTTCCTTCTTCCTCCAGTGATTTTCCTCTCTCTCTCTGTTGCTGAACGACAATGGATCCCCCATGGCTGCTTCCACTTCTTCTCTCTGTCCAAGCTAGCTCCAAGCTTAAATCACAAAGATAATTACATATTTGTGATCCTCTCACCAAGCTCTACACTTCCCTCTTTTCAAAATCTGAAAATAATGAAGTTCATATCCATGGGTTTTTCCCATTTGAAGAGAAAATGGCACCAATGGGAAGCTTGGAGTCTTCTCTCTCTCCTAAGGTAAAAATCTCCAAGAAAAACCTCATTTTTCTCCACCCATGGTGTTGGCCGATTTTTGCCCTCTTTGATACCTTGTTTTTCTCATTGTTTTTGAGCTTCATATCAACCCTCCAATGGTGGAATAATTCCCTTCTTGATTCAAGGGTGAGAACCCCTCTTAAAAAGCTCCAAAAGGTAAACCCTAACTATGGTGTTCTAAACCTTGCATTGAAATTGTGTTATCTTAAGGGTTAGAATTTTAATTGTGTGCCTCTTTGTGTGATTTGGATGTTGGGATGGAGTTTGGTAACTCCATCACCTAGTTGACAGAAATTGTGAAGAGGAGGAGAAAGAGGAGATTGGTAAAGGAAAGGAGAATTTGTGAGATTAAGGTAAGAAACTCACCTTAATGCTTATTTGATTATTGTGGAACTTGGGATGGGAAAGTTTTGGAAGAAAATCCTAGATAAATAACTCACCTTAAGCTTATGTGGTCTTTTAAGGAAATTTTGTTGTTTTGGTGCAATTATAAATGTTGAGTGTAGTGCAGGTGTTGCTATTATTATGAGGAAATTCAGTGTTTAAATTTAATGTTGTTTAAGGGCATAAGAGCCAAGCTTTTAAAGTTATGTACATTGAGGTGATCGTTGTTAAAATGATGGAATTGATGTGTGGGATAGTGCCTTGAATGATTTGATGGTTGGAGTGCTTTGGTGAGCTAAGTAATGTGTGGGCACATGTTAAAATTAAGGGGAGGTTATGGCGAAATTTTGGTAGGAAATGAGTGTTTTGATGATGGCTTGGTGAATGGGAGGACTTAGATGTTTGTAGTGTTGTGTAGAGTGGTTTAATAGCCTTATAATGGTACATGGAGAATGGATATGTGAGTGTATAAAATCTGTAGCAAATGAGTGTTGTAAAGCATTGATATTTCAAGAAAAAGAGTTGGTGCTTGTAATCTTGGAAATGAAGTTGGACTTGGGTTCTAGAAGTGCAAAGGTCTAGGGATGAGTTGGAATGGTCATGAGGTGGTTTGGTAAGTTTGGTAGGAGGTAGAAACTAGCAAGAAGAAGCTAGAAATGCACAAGTGAGCATAATGTGGAAGAGGGAATGAAATTTTGTTGAAAATTGAGCAAAAATTGGAGTAAGGATTTAACCAATGATTTGGAGAGGTTTAATGCATGTTTTAAGGTGTTTAAAAATGTAGGAAACATGTGGAAAGATTGTGGAATAAGTGGAAAAAATTTGGGGTGAATTTGGAGTTCAGAATGTGTAGAAAACAGTTTTTAAAATGGGGTCTGTTCTAGACCGCCCCTAGGGACCGCCCCTGTGGGGAGGTCCAGTGCAGAGAAGAGAAAAAAAACCGTGTAGCTTCTGTTGTGGACCACCCCTGGGACCGCCCCAGAGGGGCGGTCCAGACCAGAGAAGAATTTTTTTTTTATTTTAAGCCTTCTAAACATGGGGGATTGAATGGTAATGGTTTTAGATGATGTTTAGGCCTTGTTTGGTGACATGTAAAGGCCTTAGAAAGTGTAAACAAGTGTTAGCTTGATGTGAGAAAATTGTGAGTTTAAATACACAAAGTTAAACCGAAATAATGGGATAACGGGGTAAGTACGGGAGTAATAGAAGTTTACATACCGTAAGATCTTGTTGTTAATAAAACGTTTTAATAATAATACCAGTTGTTTCGGAAACTACCCGGGGAGCGTGAGGTGATGCGTTGGAGTAAATCCTCGGGAACAAGGTAGATAACCCATGGTGTAAGGTATGGTTTTCTTGCAACCTGTGTCCTACCGGGTTACACCGGCTTGTTTGCCAACTTGTTTCTCTGTGTGTTTGCCACCTTGCAAGATAAAGCATGAAATGAGTTTATAGTAATTCATTAATGTGGCGTAAATAATTCCGATACCGTTTAACCTTATTTATGTGGTAGCCGTAGCTAACCGACTCTAGGATCACATACGAGTTCGGTATCCGGATTAAACGTCCCAACCCACGGGAACGTACTAACTACGGCTATCCGTGCTTTAGTTGTATATTGTGGTTATGTGTGTTGCGTGTTGCCTTTGTTTAATGTATCGTTGTTTAACGAATGTTGTTGTCCATGTTTGTCGAATGGGATGTTACCTCCCTTGTGTGTGATTAACCAAACTTGTAACACCAAATGGTGCATGTATGTGATAAGTTCCATAAAGGAACTTCTAACTAATATGTATATATTATGGGGGGTGAGGAATCCGGTCGTTCCGGTCACGTGTGTTGTTTGGGAGTTGATGTATATATGTGAATTAACTCCCACTCTGTTATGTTATGGTTATTTTCCTTCTTGGATTACAACCACCCTCAAGCTTAACCAAGGCTATTTATCTGACTCACGTCGGACTAGGGGGATATGTGTATAATGTGTACGGTTCTACATTAAGACCGGGATAGCTTAACCAAGGCTATTTATCTGACTCACGTCGGACTAGGGGGATATGTGTATAATGGGTACGGATCCATATTAAGACCGACTCATCTAAGTAAAGTAAACATGTACGGTGTGCGGACTTATATTTAGTCCGACACACCTTAAGTAAAGTGTACGTTCTCTAAGAAGAACGGTGGTGTGTTGTGTACGTGTTGTTACGGGGTATGTGCGGCGATGTTGTGTAAGTTGATAACCAAAATCAACCCAAATTTAGTGAAAGAAATAGCTGTAGCCCGACCAATTCGGTGAGTGTTGCTTAGTAAAAATTAAGTCCCGTTAAGGTAGAGCCCTCAAGGGACAAGGAATATAATAAGGTAATCTAACCAACGTGATGTGTGAATGTTATGTTTGTATCCTTTTTATTGGATGTGTGTGCTTATAAGTTGGTTATGTATTTATAATTTTCTTGTGTGCTTAAAATAAAATAACCTGCATGCTCAGACGACAAATAGTTGTGCGTGGCCCGGTAGCATGCGGGCTGCGGGATTACCATACCAGCAAAGGTGCTGACCCCCTTTGGGGCCCCCGTTACTTTACAGGTACAATGGAGATGGCAGCTGTTCGAGAGTAGGACGGGGTAGCTGTATAAACATGGATACTATTTAGTTGTTTATGTAGTTGTAAGAGTTGTAAGACCGAAGTTTGATAATCGGTAGCTGAAAGAATAGACTCGGTACAGTTGTAATGTAAATGTATGTATTTCAGTTTGGAAACGGTTGGTAATGTAAAGTGTAGCGCTCGGTAATCTTGTCCATCAGACCAGTACACTATGTATGTATTAGCCTTGTTAGCCACGTGGGTGGCTAACGGCGTGTAACACCCATGGTTTAAGTTAAGTGTTGAGTTGTAATTCCACTGCTAAATGTTGTTAAGTATGGTGTTTGTAGTTGGGGTGTTACAAAAAGTGGTATCAGAGCGAAGTATCGCTCTGATGACCGAATTACCGAGTTTAGGAAGTACCGAGTTAGGATCTTAGTACTTTGGGTTAAGGGTTGAGTGATAGCGTGCGAGATATGCTTGTTAGGAATTGCCAGTGAGTACTGGAAACCTAAAATATCCATCCTGCCCTCCACAATCCCTGTTTTATAACTCGGGAAAGAACGCCAGAGAGATAAAAGTACTCTCTTACTCAGGAAAGCCCGATCTGGCTGTTATTAAGTACCTCAGTAAATACGGAGAACCTGTCATACGGTAGATTCCAAGAACTGAGAATCCCAGAGACGGAACCTGTTTGAACACCTTTACCCGCACTTAATAGAGGAAGATTAAGAATCCTATCTACAAGAGACTGAAATTTCCGCCGACCTGGGTCGACATGCCTAGTAGTCGAGGAAAACCCAGCCAACAAGAAAGGAAGCACTAACTGTGCACAGAAGCCGACAATGGAGGAGCAACAAACCCGAGACATATGTCTACGGAACCACAATTGTTAAATAATACCGACAATGGTATAGTAACTGACTAAGGAACTAGTCAAGGTTGGATGATTCCAAACCTACAGCGCCAAAGAGGCTGTAACCCAATTGTCATAGTTTAGACCACTATGGGAGTATTAGTGAAACATACTTCAATAGGACTACGAAGTAGTACCTGAACGAGAATCAAGTCTCGGTAACCACGGCAAATGCATGGGGAAGAACATTAAGGAAGAACACAAAGTTAAGTGAATGGAGAGTCACCCTAGTTAACGACTACCATGTCAAGCCAATTAGAGTCTCTCGAATGTTCTATTATCAAGACCGTAGTGGGTCAAGGTAAGAGCCAACAAGGCTACCGAATCGGTAATGATAAAAGTAGTATCGCAACGAGCACATGTTGAACCGATAGCCAGCCAGCTGGCGCACTTGCAATTACAATTGCTGCTATAACGGGCTATTCGGAAAAAAAAATTTAATGACTATAAAGTACCTAGTAAGGTACTGTATTGTTGAAGGAAGTGATTATAGAATCAAGAATCCAAGAATTTGGAGAGTGAAACCTGGAAGGGCTTAGCGGCCTAACCGTTGTATGTAAAGATATACCAGTCAGCGGGAAGCTAGACTTGGTCAAAGCATAAAGACATTTTAGATACCAGGAAGAATTTTCTTATGACCCAGTTTTCCTTCTAAACCCCGATTTATTTCAAACTGTTTTCACACCCAGATTTTCTTCCAACTCATAAGTATCTCAAACTTCTTTTAAGCCCAAAATTTGTCAAACTTCATAATTCCTTAAAAATCAAAACCATAAGACCTACACACGGCTTCAACGCCACACAGTAGGTAAGTTGTACCCACTTGCTTCGAGCAAACTTTAGAACAATCCTATAACCTGAGGGTATTAACTCGAGGGAAGGGATGAAGTTCATACTAGATACAGACATGGACAGATTTCCCTTGATTAAATTCGGGAAGCACGAAATGCATATATCATAGGACGATATGAGGGAGTTGACACAGAATACTCCACCTAAGCGTGTGACGGACACTACGAGTGTACTAACTGAATTGTGGGACGAATGCACCCCCGATGGGAACTTGTGGCCTGACAGACCTCTTATGGGTTAGTCGGGTAAGTTGCAATGTATCAGTACGGTACCCCACATATGTATACGAGTGGAGTCAGGAGCACGGGAAGTATTCGACTCCATACTACGGTCAGCAGTAAAGTTAAACAAGAGCAACGAATTGCCAAGGTGGTTGAAGTAAAGGAACCCAGTTAAGTTAACGAACTAAAAGAATTAGTGAATACATTTCAAGGAAATGTTATGAGTCAGAAGTGTGGAGTGCACTGCTAGTGAGTAAACATTACATGTCTCAAGAATCCAGAGGAATAAAAACATGATAGCTGGGACAAATACCCAGTCTATACATAGTAAGGCCAATGCCTATATGGACACGTTAATGTACAATAAACGGGACGAAACTCCCGAAATGATCACCAGACTACCAGGGAATGTAGATCTTCATAGAAGAGGATAGTAACCCAGTAAAGAAGCAAAGAGACGTACTCAACTAAACGTGTACGAGCCAGATGTAATGGCATAGCCTCGTAACACCCAGGAGCCGTCCTGAAGGGCGTTTGGGTCAACAGTTGTTGAACAAAGTGTCGTGATAGGACACGAGGGCTGAAACGTACACTAGTAAAACATAAGTCGTCAGCAGGTAGACTGACATTCCTAAGGGGCATCCCATGAAAGGAAGCGTGATGCAACGACCTGTCATGGACCCAATACAACCTCCAAACCATTTAAAGTTGTACAGAAAAGTAAATGTGTGTGAACAGCCTACAATGAGCAGAGCTCGAGGCGGTGGTAAGGCTTATAAGCACAAATAAAATGTGTTATGTAATTTAATCGATTATGGAAGTTATGTTGTACGAGCGAATGGAGCGGAGAACGAACCACGCTGTTTAAGAGTGGGGATACCTCTCGATATTGTGAAACCGCGGGAGCGGTAGTTCTATGAACCAAGTTCAAGAAAAAATGTTAAAGATTGACGATGTTGTTAGTACCCAGGGTGATTTGAATAAGAAAATAATGAGAAGAAATGTTTGTACCGGTTGTGGAGACCGGAAGAGTAATAAGTTCAATAGCAACCACTATAGGTGTGTGATGCTAAATGTAGGGTGAACAACGCTCTAGGAGCATAAAGACTTGAGGAATAATGTATTCAGTAGTCATTCAAATGAAGGATGAACCAGGATACTAAGGATGAAAGTATATGAGCGGAAGCTAATAAGACAGTGGATGCCATGTAAGTCAGTGTTATAAAGAGCACAGTGCGCAGTAAGCGACCGTTGTATAAGTATTGTTAAATGATAGTATGCTAAATAAGCAGAGTTATGAGTTAGACTCAGTGGAGATACAATGGTAAGTGATAACAAATAGACCAGGCAGCAAGCCAGTAGCCAGTATTAGGAGATAAGAATCTCAGTGAAACATAGTATGAATTCCTATTACAATCACATAAGAGATTCACTGCCAAGAGTTTACGCCTATGCACTCTGTATGACTGAGTGTTTTGGTATTGCACTTGCGCAGTAATGATCGAGTGGGATAGCTAGGAATTTGGGAGAATGTTAATTGTGGTAGTAGTGGGAAGAGACTTATAACGCTATAAGGACCGAGACATAGGAAATGTAAGGTCGTACAAAAGAAGGAATACTTGTACGGAACCAAGTGTGGAGGCATAAGTAGGAATAAATGACTACAGTAACACTAAATACCAAATACCGGTAAGGAATATACTTTAAGTGTTGGAAATAACCGAGGAAGCACTACATATTAGGTAGTAGCTCAACCCCAACCGACAACAAGTCGGATGAAACTAAGTGAATGGTCACAAAATTACACAGCTGAATATGCAGTAATTTATCTGAATAGTGGATGGAAAGTTAGCACCTCACCGAATTAGCGCACGGTAAGAGATACCATGCGTCGGTTGAGAAACCGTAATTCACAAGATAAAGGTGTTGAATCGGAGATGTACAATACATTAAGAATAACGAATGGAGCAAACTAAGCTCTGAGTTATCAGAGTTGCGCAGTAGCGGCCAGTGATTCAAATGTGGAATGTGCATAGTGAATATGAGTAAATGGCTAATTATCAATGCCTAGAAGCGTGACAGGCCAGAATCGAAACCGATTATGAGTTAAATAAGCTCCAATGAGAATTCTTGGTTTAGGGACTAAACCGCCAATATGGTTAAGATCCTCTAACCAGAACGCATTGTATAACAGACCGCGTGGAAGTTAAGACACTTCACGGTGGCAAAACATTTTAAATCAATGATTCAGTGATTGATTACGTGGGCATCATCCCTTTTAAGGGGGGTAGAGCCAAAAACCGCTTAGTGTGTTTTAACGTACAAGTGTACGTGAACTATGTTGTGCATAGCACAAAATAATTGTGTTGATGATTGGTGCGTATGTAATATGAACATGCGCATTCATTCATGGTTTAATTGTGGTAATTACACACAGAAGATGCGAATACCATTGTGATAAATGTATATACCTTGTTAACTGTTATGTGGGAGAGTACAAGTGTAAGGGAGTAAGAAACTCCCGGGGAACTAAAACCCCGACTATATATGTTCATATAATACTAAATGTAAAACCGTGTATTGTATTATGATAAAAGTATATATATATATATATATACAATATTGTGATTTATGAAGAGGTATGACACGTACATAGAACCTAGTGAGAATTAAATTCCCTAGGTAACTTGAATTAAGTTGAATCTGGATGATGATTGATAAACAGAGTTATATCCCTTGGAGATGTAATGATTATGACTAGATGGATTAAAAGATAGAAAATGGTACATGCTTGAATTAGTTGTTGTTTCAAAAGGAGTGGGAGATGAAACTTGATTATCATGAGATCAAGGGAAGTCGAACACAAATTGGGGTGGAAAAATAGTTCAACTGTAACACCCCTACTAATAACACCACACTTAACCATTAATCGCAGCGGTAATTGCATCACAAACACAGACTAAACCAATGGGTGTTACACGCCGTTAGCCACCCACGTGGCTAACAAGGCTACTACATACACAACGTACCGGTCTGATGGACAAGATTACCGAGCATTACACTTTACATTTACAACTCCATTATATACTGAATACAATTACAATTACATTCCAACTGTACCGAGTCTAATACATTCCATTATTGACATCACGCTAAACTAAATAACTACCCATACATAAACAGTTACCACGTCCTACTCTCGAACGGCTACCAGCTTCATTGTACCTGAAAAGTAATGGGGGCCCCCAAAGGGGGTCAGCACCTTTGCTGGTATGGTAATCCCGCAGCCCGCATGCTACCGGGCCACGCACAACTAATTGTCGAGTGAGCATGCAGATTATTTTATTTTAAGCACGCAAGAAATCTATAACACATAACATACTTATAAGCACACACATCCAATAAAAAGGATACAAGCATAACATTCACACATCACATTGGTTAGATCACCTTATTGTATTCCTTGTCCCTTGAGGGCACTACCTTAACGGGACTTAATTCTTACTAAGCAACACTCACCGAATTGATCAGGCTACAACTATTTATTTCACTGAATTTGGGTTGATTTTGGTTATCAACTTACACAACATCACCGCACATATCCCGTAACAACACGTACACAACACACCACCATTATTCATAGAGAACGTACACTTTACTTAGGGTGTGTCGGACTAAATATAGGTCCGCACACCGTACATATTTACTTTACTTAGACGGGTCGGTCTTAATATAGATCCGTACACGTTATACACATATTCCCCTAGTCCGACGTGAGTCAGATAGATAGCTTTGGTTAAGCTATACCGGTCTTAATATAGAACCGTACACATTATACACATATTCCCCTAGTCCGACGTGAGTCAGATAATAGCCTTGGTTAAGCTTGAGGGTGGTTGTAATCCAAGAAGGAAAAACAACCATAACATAACAGAGTGGGAGTTAATTCACATATATACATCAACTCCCAAACAACACGCGTGACCGGAACGATCGGATTCCTCACCCCCCATAATATATACATAATAGTTAGAAGTTCCTTTATGGAACTTATCACATATATATACACCTTTTGGTGTTACAAGTTTGGTTAATCACACACAAGGGATGTATCATCCCATTCGACAAGCATGGACAACAACATTCGTTAAACAACGATACATTAAGCAAGGGCAACACACAACACACATAACCACAATATACAACTAAGGCACAGATAGCCGTAGTTAGAACGTTCCTGTAGGTTGGGACGTTTAATCCGAATACCGATCTCTTATGTGATCCTAGAGTCGGTTAGCAACGGTTTAACATATTATTAAGGTTAAACGGTATCGGAATTATTTACGCCACATTAATGAATTACTATAAACTCATTTCATGCTTTATCTTGCAAGGTGGCAAAAACACAGAAAAACAAGTTGGCATACAAGCCGGTGTAACCCGGTAGGACACAGGTTGCAAGAAAACCATACCTGTCACCGTGGGGAATTACTTTACCGGGTGTTCTCACGTTCCTCAGTTCACACTTGTTCCTCATGTCTTACTCTTGAACCACTATTTACATGTCAAATGGTTCAATTAATATTAAGACATTACGGTAGGTACATAATTGCTACTCCCGTACTTACCCCGTTATCCCGTTATTTCGGTTTAACTTTGTGTACTTAAACTCACAACTTTCTCAATCGCTTCTAACACTTGTTTATACTTCTTAGTACTTTTAAAAGTCACCAAAAAAGGCCTTAACAACATCTAAAACCATTACCCATCAATCCCCCACCTTTATAACACTTTAAAACACATTTTAGGCCATTTTTGGTCTGGTCCGGGACTTGGTCCGGACCCAAGGTCCCGGACCACCTCTGTAACTCACTCTTGGCCCTTTTTAAGCATTGGTCCGGGCCTTGGTCCTGGACCTAGGTCCCGGACCACCTGTAAACTCGATTCTCGGTGTATTTTTAAGCTTGGTCCGGGACCTTATACAAGGGCTAGGTCCCGGACCCTGCTAAAAAGCTGATAAAAGTCCATTTTTCAACCCCTAAACCAACCTTAATCCACACCTAATCATTCCATAAACTCTCCATAAGTTTCCTACATAATTAAACACCTTAAAACACCCCTTAAACACTCCTAAAACGTTGGTCCAATTCACCACCCAATTCTTGTTCAAATTCAACAAACTCACTTTTCATATTCTTGCATTTTGCACACTTGTGCATTTCTATTTCCTTTTGATAGTTCTTACCTCCTACCAAACTTACCAAATCCATCAATGACCATTACAAATCATTCCTACATAAGTGCACTTCTAAAACCCACATTCACTCCTTGTTTCACAAGTTACTAGCACCAACTCTTTTTCTTGGAATTCCAAGTTACCAAGCATCATTATGCTACAGATTTTGCAATCTCTTATATCCATTCTCCATCTACCATTATAAGGCCATTAATCCACTCTACTCAACACTATAACACCAAGGTTCTCCCATTCTCCAAGCCATCATCAAAACACTCATTTTCTACTAAAGTTTCGCCATAACTTCCCCATAAACCTTACACATCCATTTTCACCATTCCTCATCCTTTTCATTCCTAATCTAGCCATACCCTTTCAAGGGTCCTACCAGCACACCATATCAATCCAAAATTCAACAATATTTCAATATAGCTCCAAACTTAATGAACCACAATATAACCACAACTCAAATCATTTGGCTCCAAGGCCCTCAATTCAAACTAACATTTCACAAAATCCAACTAACCACAATCTAGCACATTATTGCTCCAGATTTTATTTCATCTTTTATTTTTTCCCAAACCCAATTCTAAAACAAATAATATAGGCATTTAAGGTAGATTCCTTACCTTAATCCACAAGTTTCTCCTTAATTCTCCTCTTGTTCTTCATCTCCTCAAAATTGGTCAAGATGGAATGGAGTTTCCAAACTCCATCCCAACATTCAAGAAACACAAAATATATTCCATTAATTATCTAAACCCTTAGGAAATCTCAATTCAACAAAAGGGGCTTAGAGCACAAGTTAGGGTTTTACCTTTGGTGATTTTTGAGTGGGGTTCTCACTCATGAATCAAAGGGGAAACTCCACCACCATTGGAGAGTTGAATTGAAGCTCAAAATCAAAAATAAATCAAGGTGTGAGAGAGGGCAAAAATCGGCCAGCTCTACAAATGGAGAAAAATGAGGGTTTTCATGGAGATTTTTACCTTGTTTGAAAGAAGGGACTCCAAGCTTCCTTCTGATGCCATTTTCTCTTCAAATGGGGGAAACCCATGGAGATGAAACTCATCCTTTTGAAATTCCGAAAAGAGAGAAAGGTAGAGGAGGATGCGGAGAGTTCAAATATGTAATTTGTTTTGTATTTGGAGCTTGGAGTTGGCTAGAGCATGAGGTAGAAGAGAGGAAGCCATTGGAGCTTGGGTGGAGAGCTCAAAATCGCAGCATGGGGGAAGGGAGGAGGATGAGTACGATGGAAGAGAAGAGGGAAGGAGAGAGAATAGAGAAATAAGTAAAATAAGGAGGAAAGAGAAGATAAAGTATCTTTTTTTTTTTCCTTTTCTTTCTTTCTTTCTTTCTATTTTATTGTGTGTGAGGGGGAGGGTTTTTTTAATAGTCAAAACCGGCCCCCTTAATATATACCAGCTGGAGCGTTTTTCGTCTTTTACTGAAACGCTCGTTAATTTACCCGGTTTTAGCACTATTCACTAACCGGGCCCGTTTTCCGGAATTTTCTCGTTTAATTAATTTTAATGGTTCTTAAGCTCCCATTAATTTAATTATAGTTATATAGTCAACTATAATTTTTACGGGGTCGTTTAACTGTTTAAAGTCACGTTTTCGGGTTTTCTCGAAAAACGCGTTTTAAGACTCCGTTAGCGTTTTAACGCATTGTTTGGATCCGTTTCCTTCCGGAATTTTTCCCACATGTTCTTAGTGTGTAATTAAGGTATAAGAATACATTATAACCCTAGTGAAGGTTATATACCTCCTAAAATAATTAAATACGTGTTTTCACGTTTTGTGACTTTTACGCATTTTCTTTATCTTTTTTTGTTTTTATTTCTTCACCAATGATCTTAAGGACTTAATTAGCCTTAGAAAATCATAATTACACAATTAATTAACATATTAAGGTTTGGGGTATTTCAATCTACCCCCCTTAAAAGAACTTCATCCTCGAAGTTCACACTTCCTAAGCATCATTTGAATTAGAACACAGGGATTACTTGTAAAATAAAACTTCCATAACCCAACATACTTTTACATAACAACCTCGGACTTAACGGTCTGGGTAACATATCCACATCCACACATGTGATACTTACATAATAACCTCGGACTCGACGGTCCGGGAAACATAGAACATTTGTACTTACATAACAACCCTCAGACTCTCAGGTCTGGGTCACATAACAACATTCAACTCGTAGGTTGGGATAATATTTATTACACATATCACACACAACATGTCATAGCATGTATAACAAACAGAAATACCTTTTCCATCTCTTCATGGGCTCGGTCCTAAGACTACAGGACGTTACAGTCCTCGAGTCCCATGTCGAGTACATATACACTGTGATCCCGCAGAACCCGGTCGCGATGGACACCTTCTGGTCCCCGTTCCTTTGGGAGATCAAAACAACTACATACATTTTTAAAATATACTTCTCATGTCACCGGTCCGAAGACAAAGGCTCGTACGTCCTCAGCTCGTGAGCAAGTAATACAAAAATATTCTTTATGGGGTTAAGTAGAACAAATCCTTTATCGGAAGGATACTAATTGAAAATCCTCTACAAGGTCAAATAAAAGAAATCCTTCCTTTGAAAATACCATTTAAGAATCTTGGAAATATTATTTGAAGTCTTGAAAATACCAATCGAAAATTTGAAAACACCAATCTAAAATCCTTTTTGAAAACGCCATACAACTCCAAGTCCAATTTATGCTAACTGCATCTTATTCTTAAGGCGATTATTTGTGACCACTTATAGGGAGTTTCAAGAATCATCCAACCCTGATGTGATCAGCATCAGTGTTGAACTATCTTTCCACCCCAATTTGTGTTCGGCTTCCCTTGATCTCATGATAATCAAGTTTCACCTCCCACTTCATTTTCAAACAGCAACTACTTCACGCATGTACCATTTTCTATCTTTTAATCCATCTAGTCATAATCATTACATCTCCAAGGGATAGAACTCCGTCTATCAATCATCATCCAGATTCAACTTAATACAAGTTACCTAGGGAATTTAATTCTCACTAGGTTCTATGTCGGTGTCATACCTCTTCATAAATCACAATACTGTATATATATATATATATATATACTTTTATCAAAATACAATACACGGTTTTACATTTAGTATCATATGAACATACATAGTCGGGGTTTTAGTTCCCCGAGAGTTTCCTACTCCCTTACACTTGTACTCTCACACATAACAGTTAACAAGGTATATACATTTACACAATGGTATTCGCATCTTCCGTGCGCAATTACCACAATTAAACCATGAATGAATGCGCATGTTCATATTACATACGCACCAATCATCAAAACATTCTTTTATGCTATGCACAACATAACATAGTTCACGTACACTTGTACGTTAAAACACACTAAGCGGTTTTAGGCTCTACCCCCCTTAAAAGGGATTACGCCCACGTAATCAATCACTGAACATTGGTTTAAAATGTTCGGCCGTCGTGAAGTGTTTTAACTTCCATGCGGTCTGTTATACAATGCGTTCTAGTTAGAGGATCTTAACCATATTGGCGGTTTAGTCCCTAAACCAAGAATTCTCATTGGAGCTTATTTAACTCATAATCGGTTTCGATTCTGGCCTGTCACACTTCTAGGCATTGATAATTAGCCATTTACTCATATTCACTATGCACATTCCACATTTGAATCACTGGCCTCTGCTGCGTAACCCTGATAACTTAGAGCTTAGTTTGCTCCATTCGTTATTCTTAATGTATTGTACGTCTCCGATTCATCACCTTTATCTTGTGAATTACGGTTTCTTAACCGACGCATGGTATCTCTTACCGTGCGCTAATTCAGTGAGTTGCAAACTTTCCATCCACTGTTCAGATAACTTACTGCATATGTAGCTATGTAAGTTCGTGATCATTCACTTAGTTTCATCCGACTTATTGTCGGTTGAGGTTGAACTACCTAATATGTAGTGCTCCCTCGGTTATTTCCAACACTTAAAATATATTCTATACAGGTATTTGGTATATAGTGTTACTGCAGTCACTTATTCCTATTCATGCCTCCACACTTGGTTCTGTACAAGTATTCCTTCATTTGTACGACCTTACATTTCCTATGCCTCGGTCCTTATAGCGTTATAAGTCTCTTTCCACTACTACCACAATTAACATTCTCCCAAATTCCTAGCTATCCCACTCGATCGTTACTGCACAAGTGCAATACCAAAACACTCAGTCATACAGAGTGCAGAGGCGTAAACTCTTGGCAGTAAATCTCTTATGGGATTGCAATAGGAATGAACACTGTGTTTCACTGAGATGCTTATCTCAGAACACTGGCTACTAATTTACTGCCTAGTTTATTTGTTATCACTTTCCATTGTATCTCCACTGAGTTTAACTCATAATTCTGCTTATTTGCCATACTTCTTTTAACCATACTTATACAACGGTCGCTTATTGCGCACCGCATTCTTACTTCTTGGACAACACTAACTTACATGGCATCCACTCTCATATTAGCTTCTGCTCATGTACTTCCATCATTCGTATTTTTTGTTCGTCATTCATTTGGATGACTACTGAATACACTATTTCCTCGAGTCTTTATGCTCCTTGAGCGGTTTTCCCTCTACATTTAGCATCCCACACCTATGGTGGTTGCTATTAGACTTATTACTCTCCCGGTCTCCACAACTGGTGCAAACACTTCTTTCCATATTATTCTTATTCAATCACTCTGGGTAATAACAACATGGGCAATCGTTAACATATTTCTTGAACTTGGTTCACATAACTACCAACTAAACTAACCATAACTAACCACCACCAACACACTACCCCTCTCCTGGTTCACAATATCGAGAGGTATCCCCACTCTTAAAGCAGTGGTTCGTTCTCCGCTCTATTTACTTGTATAACATTAATTCCTGCAATCGATCAAATTTACATAACACATTTGCTTGTGGCTTATAAGCCTCACTGCCTCGAGCTCTTCTCATTATAGGTTGTTCTCACAAATTTTACTTCTCCGTACACCCTCACATGGTTTGGAGGTTGTATTGGGCTCCCTGACAAGGTCATTGCATCATGCTCCCTTATATGGGATGCCCCTTAAGAATGTCCATTTACCTCGTGACGACTTATGCTTAAACCGGGTATTAGTTTCAACTCTTGTGTTTCTGTCATGACATTTCGTTCAACCATTGTTGACCCAAACACTCTTTAGGACTGCTCCTGGGTGTTACTGGGTTATGCCATTACATCTGGCTTGTACTTGTGGGTACGTTTAGTTAACTACCTCGCTTTGCGTTCTTTACTGGTTTACTATCCTCTTCTATGAAGATCGATATTCCCTGGTAGCCCAGGTGATCATTCCGGGAGTTTTATCCCATTCATTGCACATTAACATGTCCATATTAGGCATCTGCCTTACCATGCATAGGCTGGGTATCCGTTCCAGCTATCGTGTTTTATCCCTCGTGACACTTGAGACATATGCTATGTCTTTACATAATAGTTAGTGCACTTCGTATCCCCTGACTCTTAAACATTTCCTTAAGATGGGTTCACTAATTCCTTTAGTCCTGTTAGCTTAACTGGGTTCTTTCACTTCAATCATTCGATGGTAATTCGTTGTTCTTGTTTGTCTTTTACTGCTGACCATAGTACGGAGTCGACTACTTCCCGTGTTCCGGACTCTACTTGTATACATATATGGGGTACCCTACTGATACATTGCTACTTACCCGACTAACCCATAAGATGGTCTGTCCGGCCCACAAGCTCCTATTGGAGTGCAGTCGTCCCACATTTCAGTTAGTATACTCGTAGTGTCCGTCACACGCCTAGGTGAAGTATTCTGTTGTCAACTCCCCTTATCTCGTCCGATGATGATGCACCTTGGTGCTCTCTAAACTCAATTAAGGGGAAATTTATCCACTGTTGTGTTTAGTATGAACTCAATCCATTTCCTCGGGTTATCCGATTCCCGTCTGCGTATAACTTACCTACTGCGTGGCGCTGAGGCCGGTGTAGGTCTTCTGGTTTCGTTTTAAAGAGAATCTGAAGTTAGTGAGAAAATTTGAGCTTAAAAGAAGGTTTGAAATGAACATGAGTTGGAAGAAAATTTAGGTGTGAAAACGGTTTGAAATAAATCTGGGTTTAAAAGAAAACTGGGTTTAATAGAAAATTCTTCATGGTATTTAAAATGTCTTCACGCTTTGACCAAGTCTAGCCTCCCGCTGACTGGTATATCTTCACATACAATGGTTAGGCCACTGAGCCCTCCCAGGTTACACTCTTCAAATTCTTGGATTCTTGATTCCATAATCACTTCCTTTAACAATACAGTACCTTGGTAGGTACTTTATAGTCATTAAAACTTTCCCGGATAGCCCCGTTATAGCAGCACTTGCAATAGCAAGTGCGCCATGCTGGCTGGCTATGAAATACCCCAAACCTTGATATGTGGTTTAAATATCAAACTATGGTATGTAAAGGCTAAAAAGTGCCTTAGAAACATCAGTGAACAATTTAAACCATAGTAAAATGCAATAAAGCACTAAGATACAGTTTGAGCAAAAACATGCTCTAAGTTATGAGTGAACTTGGTTAGGACCCAAGGAGCCTACCAAGACTTAATAATTATTTAATAAGGCTAATTAAGTCCTTAGGAAACTTTGGTAGACAGTTAAACCAAACAAAACACAAATAAATACCTTAAGGTCAATATGGGCTAAAAAGTGCTCTAAGCTTGGGATAAATTTGTATAAGACCCAATGGTCATACCTATATCTTATAAATATGTTAATGAACATATTAAATCAATTACCAAAGAAAACCAAGCTTGAAAACAAGTTAAGACACAAAAAGTGCTTTAAGGAGTCTTAAAGCACATTTTTGAAAAATTGTCTTGTAAATGAGTTTTGAGTGGCTAAATGTCCATCATTACTCTTAAATATATATGTGTACTATATAGTATCACATTTGGATGTCTATATCAATAGGAAATCAAAAATTTCACTTCTATGTGCCTTGTTTTATGAATAGTGACTTTAATAAGCTATTTTGTAACATATGTTATTATAAGTGAGACAATTGATTAATAAAGTCTAAAATACCCCTAGGTACTATTGGGGGCCGGTTTTTAAGGTGTGGTGACTCACCACCCTTGTTAACATGCTAAGGAAATAAAGAATGACTAACTTAAGTACTATTTGCTTTTTAAGTACAAATATCTTCCAAAAAGCAAAACTTATCTCATTCTCTCATTTCCTTCTTCATTTCCCACGTATCCAATCTCTTCTACCTCTCTTCTTTCTGTTCTCACGGTGATGCTACAGCAACAGCACCAAATGCTATCTTCCATTGCCAATATTTCCTAGCTCACTTAACCAAATCAAAAACAAACACCACCATTCTCTTTGTCTCATCAAGCTCTTCAATTCTATCCTTTCAAAATTCCAAGAGCTCCATTTCGGTGCCAAGAGGAATCTCCATGGGAGGAGCTAGAGCTCACCTTTCTACATATTATTACTCTCCTTTGCTTCTAGGTAAGGAATCTCAAAGAAAAATCAAGTTTCCTTCATGTTTTTGCCTTGACCGAAATTGCACATTAATGGTGCTCTTGGTGTGACTTTGTTCTAGCTTCATTCCAACCTTTCATGGACTAGGTGGAGTCCTCTCTTCATAGATATTCAAACTCTCTTCAAAGATCAAGGTAAAACAACTACATTAATGTTTTTGAAACAACGTAAACCTAGGGTTTACAATGAGTTTAAGCTTGAAGCTTGTATACTCATTTCATTGCTTGTATATTGTTTAGTAGTTGACAAGGAATCAAATACCTTACCGGTTTTATAAGGAAACAAGAAAGAAGTTTGTGTGGAAAAGAGGTAAACATACTAACCTAATGTGGTATAATGCCTTAGGAGAAGTGAGTTTATATTGCTTGTTAAAATGATCTAAGGAGCCAAAGGTGAATGACCTAGTGAAATTACTCTCAAGGAGTTTATTAAGGGCATATGTATTGTTGGGTGTATTTGCAGGTCAAAGGCATTATTTATGTGGGAAATTCAGTGTTTATGGTTTATGCAATTTAAGGGCCTAAGAGCCATGTTATTTAAGGGCCTAAGTGCCAAGCAATTTAAGTTATGCACTATATTGTGATGTAGTGCTAAATGTATGAAGTTTGTGTATAAAAATGTGTTTGATGGATTTTAGGTGTTCTTGAATGAAATAAGGTAAAAACCTAAGTGTTGGATGTGAGTATATACAAGAGAAGCTATGGCAAAATTTGGAAAAATGTATAAGGAGTACTAAGTGTCTTAAATGAGTTTTGGTGAAATAGGAAGTGTTAAGAGATTTATAAGAAAAATGAGTGACAAACTGGACAATGTTTAAAGGTGAATCAAAGTGATATTTTGGGTATTAGAATATGCCTAAGTTCATGTATGAAGTTTGGGTAATCTGTGGATGAAGAGAAGAAGAAACAAGACTTGAAATTGTCAAATTTGGGATTCTGTTACAGAGGTCCGGGACTTAGGTATTGGAAGATGTCCCGGACCATACATGAAAAACAGGCCGAGAGTTGGAAAACTGTCTTGGTCCGGGACTTGGGGTGAGTACAAGGTCCCGGACCACCCTATTAAAAACAGCCAAGAGTCTCTGTAAGTATTGGTCCGGGACTTAAGGTAAGGACCAAGTCCCGGACCACTCTAAAAATGTTGTTTAAGGTATGAAAATGGTAAGAAGGGAGTAAGTGTTTAAGGAGTTATAAAATGAGTTTTTATGGATGTTATATGAAGGATTAAAGGTGCCAAATGATGTTAGAACATATTAGGATATTTGAGGTGAAGTTTGGAGTTAAATGGGCAAGGGGAAATAAAGGTCTGGGGCAGACCGAACTTGCCAAGGTCGGTCGAGCCCAGTTTACCCTGCGAGAATTAGTTTCTGGAATGGACCGACCTTGGGGACCGGACTTGCAAGGTCGGTTGGGCTTGTATTTTCTGTACGGATTAAGTTTCTGGAATCGACCGAACATGCGACCGAACTTACAAGGTCGGTCGGAGTAGAAAATTTTGACGGTAAGGTGTTCTGGAATGGACCGACCTTGTGCAAGGTCGGTTGGTAAGGTCGGTCGGACCAAAAATGTTGTTTATGGTTATAAAATGATATGTAATGATGGGGATTGATAGGTAATGATGTTATAAAGTTGTTAAGGACATGTTAGGTGAGTTTCAATGACAATTAAGTGGGTGAAAAGTTGTATTAAAATGTGAGAGTAAAACAAGTTAAAAATGTCAAGTTATTTAACTAAGTTAACGGGGAAAAATTATAAGCATTAGACATTAAATAATCACGCAACCCCGATGTTAATAAAAACACATGTGATGTTAACAGTTGTTCGAGAATTGCTCGAGGAACATAAGTGGACATGGTAAAGTGGACTCCGGTGACAGGTATGGTTTTCTTGCAACCTGTGTCCTACCGGATTACACCGGCTTGTATGCCAATGTGTTTTTTCTGTGTGTTTGCCACGTTATAAGATAAAACATGTAATGAGTTTACAGTAATTCATTTATGTGGCGTGTTCAACTCCGATACCATTTAACCTCAATAGTGCTAACCTTAGTTAACTGAGTCTAGGATCACATGAGAGTTCGGTATTCGGATTAAACGACCTCAACCATGGGGCGTTCTAACCACGGCTATGCGTGAGTTGATTATGTGTGTTTGTATGTGAATGTAGGGATCTCCCTTGTATGTTTAACCCAGTTCTAATACTGTATGAGTGTAGATGTGATAGACTCCATAGTGGGGTTCTAACTAATATCTTAAAGTAATTATGTACTGACAGTGGGAGGAATCCGGTTTGGCCGGTCGCGCGTTGTTTGGGAGAGGGTATCCTTCTTAGCCTTACCCTTCTCTTTGTTATGGTTGTTTCCCTTACGGGTTATGATCTCCCATTAGCTTATTCCAAAGCTTAGCTATTCTGACTTATGATCGGTTTAGGGGGAACATGTGTTTGTGTGGTGTGTTCGGGCCTCCAAACCCGAACCATCTTAACTTAAGTTACTCGTCCGACTATTAGGACGGTAATGAGTGTTGTTGTTGTTGTATAACGAGCTTACCATGAGGGTGACACCATTCTCTAGGCTCACCAGTGAATTAACTATGTTGGGGTCGGTTCCTAAGAGGACCGTACCCGTTATGTTATGTGATGTTATTATAATGCAATTCCTATTGCGATGTTATCATGTGCACGTCGAAACGTGAAAGTGTTGTTATGCTTTGTTATTCAAGGAATGTTATATGTTGTAAGATATGGAGTGTGTGGTGCATGAAAATGAATCCCAGTTTGTGATAAGAGGCGTTAAGGGATAACCCGATTTAAGGGTAAGTGTCGTCTATTAAGGAAGTAGCTCCATTAGATGAGGAACACTCTAGGGATAATGAATACCATGAGTGACATATCAAGTAAAGATGTATTATCCGTTTGTTGAGCCCGTTGAGGCGAAATGTTATGTGTTGTGTGTTTACAGTTGCATGCATGATTTAAATATAATCAATCGCATGCTAAGACGACAATTAGTTGTGCGTGGCCCGGTAGCATGTGGGCTGCGGGACTACCATACCAGCAAAGGTGCTGAGCCCTTTGGGGGCCACCCTTTCTCTTCTTTTCCTATTTCAGGTACAGAGAGCTGGAAGCCGTTCGAGAGTAGGACGGGGTAGACATTGTACATGGGAAATCATTTAAGTGTATATATGCAGTAGGCGTAGTAAGACCGAAATTGTTATCGGCATCAGTTTGTGAATACTCGGTACAGTTGGAAGGTGTATGTTGTTATTGTTGTTAATGGAAAGGGATAGTAATGTGTAGTCGCTCGGGAATCTAGTCCATCAGACCGGTACAATGTACATGTATTAGCCTTGTTAGCCACGTGGGTGGTTAACGGCGTGTAACACCAACGAGTTAAGTAATGTGATGAGGTTTGTTTTTCCGCTGCAGTTTATTGTAAGTGTGTTAATGTTGGATGGGGTGTTACAAAAAGTGGTATCAGAGTGAAGTATCGCTCTGATGACTGAATTACCGAGCTTAGGAAGTACCGAGTTAGGATTTTAGTACTTTGGGTTAAGGGTTGAGTGATAGTGTGAGAGATACGCTAGTTAGGAGTAACCAGTGTGTACTAGAAACCTACAGTGTCCAACCCACCCTCCACAATCCCTGTTTTATAACTTGGGAAACAATGCCAGAGAGATGAAAGTCCTCTCTTACTCGGGAATACCCGATCTGGCTGTTATTAAATGCCTTTTTAGGTACGGAGAACCTGTCATACGGTAGATCCCGAAAACTGGGAATCCCGGAGACGGTGCGCATCTGAACAATGCTAACCGCATTTCATAACAAAGAATGAAGAATCAGTGTATATAAGAATAGAATTTCCGGCAACCTGGGTCGACATGCCGAGCAGTCGAGGATAACCAGCTTGCAACGCACCGACCGTGCAACAGGCAATAAGTGGATTAGTGAAACCCGAGACGAGTGTCTACGGGACCACAGTTGATAAATAGTACACCAACGGTATACTAACCGAAAAGGAACTACAACGTAGTACCCAAACAAGAGACAAGTCTCAGTAACCACGACGAATGCGTGGAACGGGCTACGAAGAGGAAACAATACTAAGTAAAAGGGAACTCCAAGAATGGGAGACACCCCAGTTGATAATTATCATGTGAAGACAGTGAGAAGTCACCTAGAGGAGTTATTATCAAGACAGTAAGATCAGTGAGGGCCAACAAGGCCACTGATAACAGTGCAGGTAAAAACAATACCACAACCGGTATGTGTTAAACCGATAGCCAGTTAGCATGGCGCACTTGCCATAGCAAGTGCTGCTATAACAGGGCTGTTCGAGAAATTTATAACCACTACAGAGTACTTGGTAAAGTACCATAAAGTTAAATGTGATCGTCATAACAGTGGAAGGGCCTGCTAGCCTAACCTCTGTAATTGTAAGTACACCAGTCAGCAAGAAGCTAGACTTGGCTAAGGTAAGAAGATGTTGTGAAACCATGAAAAAAATTTTCTTTCAAACCCAGATTTATTCAAACTCTTTTTCTTTTCAAAACCAAAATTTTCTTTCGAACCAACGCTTCTTTCTACCTTCTTTTAAGAACCAAACCAGTAAAACCGAGGACAGTGGACAAGGATACGACAGTGGATAAACTTTCCTTCGACTAAGTTCGGGAAGCACGGGACGCATATTGTCACGGGACAATATAAGGGAGTTGACAACAGAATACTTCACCTAGGCGTGTGACGGACACTACGAATGTACCAACTGTAATGTGGGACGACCGCACTCCGATAGGAGCTTGTGGGCCTGACAGACCTACTTATGGGTTAGTTGGGTAAGTAGTAATGTATCAGTAGGGTACCCCACATATGTATACGAGTGGAGTCCGAAACACGGGAAGTAGTCGACTCCGTCTACGGTCAGCAGTATAAATCAAACAAGAGCTAAGGATTGCAAGGAATGGCTGAAATAAAAGAACCTAATCAAGTTAACGAGACTAAAGGAATTAATGAATTCCTTTCAAGGAAATGTTTAAGAGTCAGGAGGTGCGAAGTGCACTAACTGTAATGTAAAAACATCGTATACGTCTTAAGGATCCTCAGGGATAAACATGTTAGCTGGAACGGTGACCCAGCCTGTCCATGGCTAAGCAGATGCCTAATGTGGACACGTTAATGTGCAATGGACGGGATGAAACTCCCAGAATGAGTACCTACACTACCAGGAAGTGTTGATATTCACAGAAGAAGATAATAAGCCAGTTAAGAACGCAAACGGCATGGCTAACGGAATGTACCAATAAGTGTGAACCAGATGTAAAAGCATAACTTAGCAACACCCAGGAGCAATCCTTAAAGGGTGTTCGCATATACAGTTGTTGCAGGAAATGACGTGACAGAAACACCAGGGTTGAAACTAACACCCAGTTTAGACATAAGTTGTCAGGAGACGGACTGACAAACCTAAGGGGCATCCCATGAAAGGAAACGGAATGCAACGACCTTGTCATGGAGCTCAATATAATATCCAAACCATGTAATGTTGTACAAGAAGTACATGTATGTGGACAACCTACAATGAGCGCAGCTCAGGGCAGTAAGGCTTATAAGCCACAAAGAAAATGTGTTATGTAAATTAGATTGATTGCAGAAGTTTATGTTATACAAGTAATAGAGCGGAGAACGAACCACTGCATTAAGAGTGGGGATACCTCTCGATATTGTGAGACCGCAGGAGCGGTAGTTATGTGAACCAAGTTCAAGAAATATGTTAAGGATGGACGACGTTATTATTAAAAAAAGAGCAGTTAGCTGAGTAGTATGTGTGTATAAAGTGAAGCACCGAGCTAAGTAATGCCGGTTTGTGACTCGAGTGAGCAACGCTCAAGGAACATTCGGTAGTCATCCAAATGAATGACGAACCATAATGTGAATAATGTAAGTAACGTGTGGAAATTAATGTGACAATAAATACCATGCAAGTTAGTGTTATGTTATACAATAAGCACGACGCAGTAAGCGATCGTTGTATAAGTATTGTTGAATGACAATGTGGCAGATAAGACCAGTTATGAGTTAAGCTTAGTAGAGATGCAAGATAAGTGATGTTAAACAGACTGGGCAATAAGCCAGTGGTAGGTACTGTGTGATGAGGAACTCAGTGTGAATTCCATGGCGAATCGCATAAGGGATTTACTGTCAAGAGTTTACGCCTCTGCACTCTGTATGACTGAGTGTTTTGGTATTGCACTTACGCAGTAATGATCAAGTGGGATAGCTAGGAATCAGGAACATGTTAATTATGGAGGAATAATGTTATAATGGCCGATGCATAGGAAATGCAAGGCCGCACCAATAAAAGAGTACTGTACAAAACCAAATGTGGAGACATGATTAACAGTAAGTGACTACAGTAGCACTAACTGCCAAATATCGGTATGGAATATACCCCAAATGTTGTAAATAGCTGAGAGAGCACTACACACTAGGTAGTAGCTCAATCTCAACCGACAGTAAGTCGGAAGGGAACAAGTCAATCATTGCGAAATACATAGCTGTATACACAGTAAATTATCATGGAAGTAGATAGGATGTTTGTAACTCACCGAATTCGCTAATGGTAAGAGATACCACGTGTCGGTTGAGAAACCATTGTTACCAAGATGAAGGTGACAATTGGGGATGTACAATACAGTACGAATAACAAATGGGGCAATTAAGCTTTACAGTTATTAGAGTTTCACAGCAGAAACTACTGAGCCAGTGATTCAAGTGTTGAATGTACATGGTGAACACGAGTGAATGGCTAATTATTAACGCCTAGAAGCCTAACAGGCCAGAATCGAAACCAACTAAGAGTTTAAACAAACTCCAATGAGAATTCTTGGTTTAGGAACTAAACCGCCAATATGGTTAAGATCCTCTAATCAGAATCCATTGTGTAATAGACCGCGTGGAAGTTAAAACACTTCACGACGGCAGAACATTTTAAGCCAATGTTTAGTGATTGATTACGTGGGCGTAATCCCTTTTAAGGGGGGTAGAGCGCAAAACCACTTAGTGTGTATTACCGTACAAGTGTACGTAGTGTATGTGACTTATACTGTGCATAGCACAAAGTTATTGTTTTGATGATTGGTGTGTGTGTTACGTAAACATACACATTCGTACATGGTTTAATTGTGGTAATTGCGCACAAAAGTTGCGAATACCATTGTGATAAGTGTGTTGATTTGTTAACAGTTGTGTGTGATAGTACAAGTGTGGGGAGTAGAGAAACTCCCGGGGAACAAAACCCCGACAGTGTATAAATGTGAAACCGTGTGTTGTATTTTGATAAAATATATGTGTATATACTATATAGTGATTCACGAAAGGGTATGAAACCGACATAGAACCTAGTGAGAATAAGATTCCCTAGGTAACAACATTAAAGTGCATGGAAATAACTGATAGACGAAGTTCTATCCCTTGGAGATGTTATGATCATGACTAGAATGATTTAAAAGATAGAAAATTGGAAATGAGTGATTTATTCGATGCTTGAAAAGGAAGTGGGAAGTGGAACTTGATTTGCATGCGATCAAGGGAAGCCGAACACAAATTGGAGTGGAAGGATAGTTCTACACTGATGCTGATCACATCAGGGTTGGATGATTCTTGAAGCTCCCTATAAGTGGTCACAAATAACCACGCTAAGAAAAGAAGCAAAGAGCATAAGTTGGACTTGGAGTTGTGTGTGTTTTCAAAAGGATTTTGTATTGGTATTTATAAAACGTCGATAGATACTTTACATAATTAAAGTTCTCTTACTTAACCTCACAAGGAAATTTTAAATTTAAGTGATTGTTTTGATCTCCCAAGGGCACGGGGACGGAAGGTGTCCATCGCGACCGGGTTCTGCGGGATCACAGTGTATATCAAAGATATTTTTGATTGCTATACATGCTATGACATGTTGTGTGGTATGTGTAATAAATGTTATTTTGACTTTGATTCCTTAAAGTGTATGCTATCAAGACCTATGAGTCTAAATGTGTTGTGTTACATAGACCTATGTGTCTAAAGACTGTTATGTTATCGGGACCTATGTGTCTAAATGTTGTTATGTTACCCAAGACCAGTGAGTCAAAAGGGTTGTTATGTATGTGTAAATGTTGTTAAGATACCCGGACCATTGAGTCCGAGGTTATCATGTGAGTATGTTATGTTATGTATGGATGTGAATATGTTACCCGGACCATTAAGTCCGAGGTTGTGATGTAAAGTGTGTTTGGTTATGGAAGTTTTATCTCTATAAGTAATCCCCGTATTCTAATCCAAGATGTGAGGGAAGTGAACTTCGAGGACGAAGTTCTTTTAAGGGGGGTAGATTGAAATACCCCAAACCTTGATATGTGGTTTAAATATCAAACTATGGTATGTAAAGGCTAAAAAGTGCCTTAGAAACATCAGTGAACAATTTAAACCATAGTAAAATGCAATAAAGCACTAAGATACAATTTGAGCAAAAACATGCTCTAAGTTAAGTGAACTTGGTTAGGACCCAAGGAGCCTACCAAGACTTAATAATATTTAATTATGATTTAATAAGGCTAATTAAGTCCTTAGGAAACTTTGGTAGACAGTTAAACCAAACAAAACACAAATAAATACCTTAAGGTCAATATGGGCTAAAAAGTGCTCTAAGCTTGGGATAAATTTGTATAAGACCCAATGGTCATACGTATATCTTATAAATATGTTAATGAACATATTAAATCAATTACCAAATAAAACCAAGCTTGAAAACAAGCTAAGACACAAAAGTGCTTTAAGGAGTCTTAAAGCACATTTTTGAAAAATTGTCTTGTAAATGAGTTTTGAGTGGCTAAGTGTCCATCATTACTCTTAAATATATATGTACTATATAGTATCACATTTGGATGTCTATATCAATAGGAAATCAAAAATTTCACTTCTATGTGCCTTGTTTTATGAATAGTGACTTTAATAAGCTATTTTGTAACATATGTTATTATAAGTGAGACAATTGATTAATAAAGTCTAAAATACCCCTAGGTACTATTGGGGGCCGGTTTTTAAGGTGTGGTGACTCACCACCCTTGTTAACATGCTAAGGAAATAAAGAATGACTAACTTAAGTATATTTGCTTTTTAAGTACAAATATCTTCCAAAAAGCAAAACATATCTCATTCTCTCATTTCCTTCTTCATTTCCCACGTATCCAATCTCTTCTACCTCTCTTCTTTCTGTTCTCACGGTGATGCTACAGCAACAGCACCAAATGCTATCTTCCATTGCCAATATTTCCTAGCTCACTTAACCAAATCAAAAACAAACACCACCATTCTCTTTGTCTCATCAAGCTCTTCAATTCTATCCTTTCAAAATTCCAAGAGCTCCATTTCGGTGCCAAGAGGAATCTCCATGGGAGGAGCTAGAGCTCACCTTTCTACATATTATTACTCTCCTTTGCTTCTAGGTAAGGAATCTCAAAGAAAAATCAAGTTTCCTTCATGTTTTTGCCTTGACCGAAATTGCACATTAATGGTGCTCTTGGTGTGACTTTGTTCTAGCTTCATTCCAACCTTTCATGGACTAGGTGGAGTCCTCTCTTCATAGATATTCAAACTCTCTTCAAAGATCAAGGTAAAACAACTACATTAATGTTTTTGAAACAACGTAAACCTAGGGTTTACAATGAGTTTAAGCTTGAAGCTTGTATACTCATTTCATTGCTTGTATATTGTTTAGTAGTTGACAAGGAATCAAATACCTTACCGGTTTTCTAAGGAAACAAGAAAGAAGTTTGTGTGGAAAAGAGGTAAACATACTAACCTAATGTGGTATAATGCCTTAGGAGAAGTGAGTTTATATTGCTTGTTAAAATGATCTAAGGAGCCAAAGGTGAATGACCTAGTGAAATTACTCTCAAGGAGTTTATTAAGGGCATATGTATTGTTGGGTGTATTTGCAGGTCAAAGGCATTATTTATGTGGGAAATTCAGTGTTTATGGTTTATGCAATTTAAGGGCCTAAGAGCCATGTTATTTAAGGGCCTAAGTGCCAAGCAATTTAAGTTATGCACTATATTGTGATGTAGTGCTAAATGTATGAAGTTTGTGTATAAAAATGTGTTTGATGGATTTTAGGTGTTCTTGAATGAAATAAGGTAAAAACCTAAGTGTTTGGATGTGAGTATATACAAGAGAAGCTATGGCAAAATTTGGAAAAATGTATAAGGAGTACTAAGTGTCTTAAATGAGTTTTGGTGAACTAGGAAGTGTTAAGAGATTTATAAGAAAAATGAGTGACAAACTGGACAATGTTTAAAGGTGAATCAAAGTGATATTTTGGGTATTAGAATATGCCTAAGTTCATGTATGAAGTTTGGGTAATCTGTGGATGAAGAGAATAGAAGAAACAAGACTTGAAATTGTCAAATTTGGGATTCTGTTACAGAGGTCCGGGACTTAGGTATTGGAAGATGTCCCGGACCATACATGAAAAACAGGCCGAGAGTTGGAAAACTGTCTTGGTCCGGGACTTGGGGTGAGTACAAGGTCCCGGACCACCCTATTAAAAACAGCCAAGAGTCTCTGTAAGTATTGGTCCGGGACTTAAGGTAAGGACCAAGTCCCGGACCACTCTAAAAATGTTGTTTAAGGTATGAAAATGGTAAGAAGGGAGTAAGTGTTTAAGGAGTTATAAAATGAGTTTTTATGGATGTTATATGAAGGATTAAAGGTGCCAAATGATGTTAGAACATATTAGGATATTTGAGGTGAAGTTTGGAGTTAAATGGGCAAGGGGAAATAAAGGTCTGGGGCAGACCGACCTTGCGACCGAACTTGCCAAGGTCGGTCGAGCCCAGTTTACCCTGCGAGAATTAGTTTCTGGAATGGACCGACCTTGGGGACCGGACTTGCAAGGTCGGTCGGGCTTGTATTTTCTGTACGGATTAAGTTTCTGGAATCGACCGAACATGCGACCGAACTTACAAGGTCGGTCGGAGTAGAAAATTTTGACGGTAAGGTGTTCTGGAATGGACCGACCTTGTGCAAGGTCGGTCGGTAAGGTCGGTCGGACCAAAAATGTTGTTTATGGTTATAAAATGATATGTAATGATGGGGATTGATAGGTAATGATGTTATAAAGTTGTTAAGGACATGTTAGGTGAGTTTCAATGACAATTAAGTGGGTGAAAAGTTGTATTAAAATGTGAGAGTAAAACAAGTTAAAAATGTCAAGTTATTTAACTAAGTTAACGGGGAAAAATTATAAGCATTAGACATTAAATAATCACGCAACCCCGATGTTAATAAAACACATGTGATGTTAACAGTTGTTCGAGAATTGCTCGAGGAACATAAGTGGACATGGTAAAGTGGACTCCGGTGACAGGTATGGTTTTCTTGCAACCTGTGTCCTACCGGATTACACCGGCTTGTATGCCAATGTGTTTTTTCTGTGTGTTTGCCACGTTATAAGATAAACATGTAATGAGTTTACAGTAATTCATTTATGTGGCGTGTTCAACTCCGATACCATTTAACCTCAATAGTGCTAACCTTAGTTAACTGAGTCTAGGATCACATGAGAGTTCGGTATTCGGATTAAACGACCTCAACCATGGGGCGTTCTAACCACGGCTATGCGTGAGTTGATTATGTGATGTTGTGTATGTGAATGTAGGGATCTCCCTTGTATGTTTAACCCAGTTCTAATACTGTATGAGTGTAGATGTGATAGACTCCATAGTGGGGTTCTAACTAATATCTTAAAGTAATTATGTACTGACAGTGGAGAGGAATCCGGTTTGGCCGGTCGCGCGTTGTTTGGGAGAGGGTATCCTTCTTAGCCTTACCCTTCTCTTTGTTATGGTTGTTTCCCTCACGGGTTATGATCTCCCATTAGCTTATTCCAAAGCTTAGCTATTCTGACTTATGATCGGTTTAGGGGGAACATGTGTTTGTGTGGTGTGTTCGGGCCTCCAAACCCGAACCATCTTAACTTAAGTTACTCGTCCGACTATTAGGACGGTAATGAGTGTTGTTGTTGTTGTATAACGAGCTTACCATGAGGGTGACACCATTCTCTAGGCTCACCAGTGAATTAACTATGTTGGGGTCGGTTCCTAAGAGGACCGTACCCGTTATGTTATGTGATGTTATTATAATGCAATTCCTATTGCGATGTTATCATGTGCACGTCGAAACGTGAAAGTGTTGTTATGCTTTGTTATGTGAGGAATGTTATATGTTGTAAGATATGGAGTGTGTGGTTCATGGAAATGAATCCCAGTTTGTGATAAGAGGCGTTAAGGGATAACCCGATTTAAGGGTAAGTGTCGTCTATTAAGGAAGTAGCTCCATTAGAGGAGGAACACTCTAGGGATAATGAATACCATGAGTGACATATCAAGTAAAGATGTATTATCCGTTTGTTGAGCCCGTTGAGGCGAAATGTTATGTGTTGTGTGTTTACAGTTGCATGCATGATTTAAATATAATCAATCGCATGCTAAGACGACAATTAGTTGTGCGTGGCCCGGTAGCATGTGGGCTGCGGGACTACCATACCAGCAAAGGTGCTGAGCCCCTTGGGGGCCACCCTTTCTCTTCTTTTCCTATTTCAGGTACAGAGAGCTGGAAGCCGTTCGAGAGTAGGACGGGGTAGACATTGTACATGGGAAATCATTTAAGTGTATATATGCAGTAGGCGTAGTAAGACTGAAATTGTTATCGGCATCAGTTTGTGAATACTCGGTACAGTTGGAAGGTGTATGTTGTTATTGTTGTTAATGGAAAGGGATAGTAATGTGTAGTCGCTCGGGAATCTAGTCCATCAGACCGGTACAATGTACATGTATTAGCCTTGTTAGCCACGTGGGTGGTTAACGGCGTGTAACACCAACGAGTTAAGTAATGTGATGAGGTTTGTTTTTCCGCTGCAGTTTATTGTAAGTGTGTTAATGTTGGATGGGGTGTTACAGGCTATCGGTTCAACATGTGCTGATTGCGATACTACTTGTGTCACTACCGTATTCGGTAGCCTTGTTGGCTCTTCCTTTGACCTTACAGTTTTGATAATAGAACATTCGAGCGACTCTCAATGGTCTTGACATGGTAGTCGTCAACTAGGGTGACTCTCCGTTCACTTAACTCTGTGTTCTTCCTTAATGTTCGTCCCCACGCATTTGCCGTGGTTACCGAGAATTGATTCTTGTTTAGGTACTACCTCATAGTCCTATTGAAGTATGTTTCACTAATACTCCATAGTGGTCTAAACTATGATAATCGGGTATTGCAGCCTCTTTGGCGCTATAGGTTTGGAATCATCCAACCTTGACTAGTTCCTTAGTCGGTTACTATACCATTGTCGGTATTATTTAACAATTGTGGTCCCGTAGACATGCGTCTCGGGTTTGTTGCTTCTCCATTGTCTGCTTCTGTGCACAGTTAGTGCTTTCTTCCTTGTTGGCTGGGTTTCCTCGTCTGCTAGGCATGTCGACCCAGGTCGCCGGAAATTTCAGTCTCTTGTAGATAGGATTCTTAATCTTTCCGCTATTAAGTGCGGGTAAAGGTGTTCAAACAGGTTCCGTCTCTGGGATTCTCAGTTCTTGGAACCTACCGTATGACAGGTTTTGGTTCTTACAGGAATAATTCATAACAGCCAGATCGGGTTGTTCCCGAGTATGAGAGGACTTTCCATCTCTCTGGCGTTCTTTCCCGAGTTATAAAACAGGGACTGTGGAGGGTGGGAAGGAGGTTGTAGGTTTCCAGTACATACTGGTAATTCCTAATTAGCGTATCTCTCACGCTATCACTCAACCCTTAACCCAAAGTACTAAAATCCTAACTCGGTACTTCCTAAGCTCGGTAATTCAGTCATCAGAGCGATACTTCGCTCTGATACCACTTTTTGTAACACCCCTACTAATAACACCACACTTAACCATTAATCGCAGCGGTAATTGCATCACAAACAAAGACTAAACCAATGGGTGTTACACGCCGTTAGCCACCCACGTGGTTAACAAGGCTACTACATACACAACGTACCGGTCTGATGGACAAGATTAATGAGCATTACACTTTACATTTACAACTCCATTATATACTGAATACAATTACAATTACATTCCAACTGTACCCAGTCTAATACATTCCATTATCGAAATCACGCTAAACTAAATAACTACCCGTACATAAACAGTTACCCCGTCCTACTCTCGAGCGGCTACCAGCTTCATTGTACCTGAAAAGTAATGGGGGCCCCCAAAGGGGGTCAGCACCTTTGCTGGTATGGTAATCCCGCAGCCCGCATGCTACCGGGCCACGCACAACTAATTTTCGAGTGAGCATGCAGATTCTTTTATTTTAAGCACGCAAGAAATCTATAACACATAACATACTTATAAGCACACACATCCAATAAAAATGATACAAGCATAACATTCACACATCACATTGGTTAGATCACCTTATTGCATTCCTTGTCCCTTGAGGGCACTACCTTAACGGGACTTAATTCTTACTAAGCAACACTCACCGAATTGATCGGGCTACAACTATTTCTTTCACTGAATTTGGGTTGATTTTGGTTATCAACTTACACAACATCACCGCGCATATCCCGTAACAACACGTACACAACACACCACCGTTCTTCGTAGAGAACATACACTTTACTTAGGGTGTGTCGGACTAAATATAGGTCCGCACACCGTACATATTTACTTTACTTAGACGGGTCGGTCTTAATATAGATCCGTACACGTTATACACATATTCCCCTAGTCCGACGTGAGTCAGATAGATAGCTTTGGTTAAGCTATACCGGTCTTAATATAGAACCGTACACATTATACACATATTCCCCTAGCCCGACGTGAGTCAGATAATAGCCTTGGTTAAGCTTGAGGGTGGTTGTAATCCAAGAAGGAAAAACAACCATAACATAACAGAGTGGGAGTTAATTCACATATATACATCAACTCCCAAACAATACGCGTGACCGGAACGACCGGATTCCTCACCCCCATAATATATACATAATAGTTAGAAGTTCCTTTATGGAACTTATCACATATATATACACCTTTTGGTGTTACAAGTTTGGTTAATCACACACAAGGGATGTATCATCTCATTCGACAAGCATGGACAACAACATTCGTTAAACAACGATACATTAAGCAAGGGCAACACACAACACAGATAACCACAATATACAACTAAGGCAAGGATAGCCGTAGTTAGAACGTTCCTGTAGGTTGGGACGTTTAATCCGAGTACCGATCTCTTATGTGATCCTAGAGTCGGTTAGCTACGGTTTAACACATTATTAAGGTTAAACGGTATCGGAATTATTTACGCCACATTAATGAATTACTATAAACTCATTTCATGCTTTATCTTGCAAGGTGGCAAACACACAGAAAAACAAGTTAGCATACAAGCCGGTGTAACCCGGTAGGACACATGTTACAAGAAAACCATACCTGTCACCGTGGGGAATTACTTTACCGGGTGTTCTCACGTTCCTCGGTTCACACTTGTTCCTCATGTCTTACTCTTGAACCACTATTTACATGTCAAATGGTTCAATTAATATTAAGGCGTTACGGTAGGTACATAATTGCTACTCCCGTACTTACCCCGTTATCCCGTTATTTCGGTTTAACTTTGTGTACTTAAACTTACAACTTTCTTAATCGCTTCCAACACTTGTTTATACTTCTTAGTACTTTTAAAAGTCACCAAACAAGGCCTTAACAACATCTAAAACCATTACCCATCAATCCCCCACCTTTATAACACTTTAAAACACATTTTAGGCCATTTTTGTTCTGGTCCGGGACTTGGTCCGGACCCAAGGTCCCGGACCACCTTTGTAACTCACTCTCGGCCCTTTTTAAGCATTGGTCCGTGACTTGGTCCTGGACCTAGGTCCCGGACCACCTGTAAACTCAATTCTCGGCGTATTTTTAAGCTTGGTCCGGGACCTTATACAAGGGCTAGGTCCCGGACCCTGCTAAAAAGCTGATAAAAGTCCATTTTTCAACCCCTAAACCAACCTTAATCCACACCTAATCATTCCATAAACTCTCCATAAGTTTCCTACATAATTAAACACCTTAAAACACCCCTTAAACACTCCTAAAACGTTGGTCCAATTCACCACCCAATTCTTGTTCAAATTGAACAAACTCACTTTTCATATTCTTGCATTTTGCACACTTGTGGATTTCTATTTCCTTTTGATAGTTCTTACCTCCTACCAAACTTACCAAATCCATCAATGACCATTACCAATCATTCATACATAAGTGCACTTCTAAAACCCACATTCACTCCTTGTTTCACAAGTTACTAGCACCAACTCTTTTTCTTAGAATTCCAAGTTACCAAGCATCATTATGCTACCTATTTTGCAATCTCTTATATCCATTCTCCATCTACCATTATAAGGCCAATAATCCACTATACTCAACACTATAACACCAAGGTTCTCCCATTCTCCAAGCCATCATCAAAACACTCATTTTCTACTAAAATTACGACATAACCTCCCCATAAACCTTACACATCCATTTTCACCATTCCTCATCCTTTTCATTCCTAATCTAGCCATACCCTTTCAAGGGTCCTACCAGCACACCATATCAATCCAAAATTCAACAATATTTCAATATAGCTCAAAACTTAATGAACCACAATATAACCACAACTAAAATCATTTGGCTCCAAGGCCCTCAATTCAAACCAACATTTCACAAAATCCAACTAACCACAATCTAGCACATTATTGCTCCAGATTTTATTTCATCTTTTATTTTTTCCCAAACCCAATTCTAAAACAAATAATATAGGCATTTAAGGTAGATTCCTTACCTTAATCCACAAGTTTCTCCTTAATTCTCCTCTTGTTCCTCATCTCCTCAAAATCGGTGAAGATGGAATGGAGTTTCCAAACTCCATCCCAACATTCAAGAAACACAAAATATATTCCATTAATTATCTAAACCCTTAGGAAATCTCAATTCAACAAAAGGGGCTTAGAGCACAAGTTAGGGTTTTACCTTTGGTGATTTTTGAGTGGGGTTCTCACTCATGAATCAAAGGGTAAACTCCACCACCATTGGAGAGTTGAATTGAAGCTCAAAATAAAAAAGAAATCAAGGTGTGAGAGAGGGCAAAAATCGGCCAGCTCTACAAATGGAGAAAAATGAGGGTTTTCATGGAGATTTTTACCTTGTTTGAAAGAAGGGACTCCAAGCTTCCTTCTGATGCCATTTTCTCTTCAAATGGGGAAAACCCATGGAGATGAAACTCATCCTTTTGAAATTCCGAAAAGAGAGAAAGGTAGAGGAGGATGAGGAGAGTTCAAATATGTAATTTGTTTTGTATTTGGAGCTTGGAGTTGGCCAGAGCATGAGGTAGAAGAGAGGAAGCCATTGGAGCTTGGGTGGAGAGCTCAAAATCGCAGCATGGGGGAAGGGAGGAGGAAAAGTACGATGGAAGAGAAGAGGGAAGGAGAGAGAATAGAGAAATAAGTAAAATAAGGAGGAAAGAGAAGATAAAGTATCTTTTTTTACTTTTTTTCCTTCTTTCTTTTTCTTTCTTTCTTTCTATTTTATTGTGTGTGAGGGGGAGGCTTTTTTTACTAGTCAAAACCGGCCCCCTTAATATATACCAGCTGGAGTGTTTTTCGTCTTTTACTGAAACGCTCGTTAATTTACCCGGTTTTAGCACTATTCACTAACCGGGCCCGTTTTCCGGAATTTTCTCGTTTAATTAATTTTAATGGTTCTTAAGCTCCCATTAATGTTTAATTATAGTTATATAGTCAACTATAATTTTTACGGGGTCGTTTAACTGTTTAAAGTCACGTTTTCGGGTTTTCTCGAAAAACGTGCTTTAAGACTCCGTTAGCGTTTTAACGCATTGTTTGGATCCGTTTCCTTCCGGAATTTTTCCCACATGTTCTTAGTGTGTAATTAAGGTATAAGAATACATTTATAACCCTAGTGAAGGTTATATACCTCCTAAAATAATTAAATACGTGTTTTCACGTTTTGTGACTTTTACGCATTTTCTTTATCTTTTTTGTTTTTTATTTCTTCACCAATGATCTTAAGGACTTAATTAGCCTTAGAAAATTATAATTACACAATTAATTAACATATTAAGGTTTGGGGTATTTCATCAACACTGATGCTGATCACATCAGGGTTGGATGACTCTTGAAACTTCCTATAAGTGGTCACAAATAATCACGTTAAGAATAAGATGCAGTTAGCATAAATTGGACTTGGAGTTGTATTACGTTTTTTTTAAAAAGAATTTTAACTTGGTGTTTTCAAATTTTCAATTGGTATTTTCAAGACTTCAATAAATATTTCCAAAAAATTCTTAAATGGTGTTTTCAAAGGAAGGATTTCTTTACTTGACCTTATAGAGGATTTTCAATTAGTATCCTTCCAATAAAGGATTTGTTATACTTAACACCATAAAGAATATTTTCATATTACTTGCTCACGAGCTGAGGACGTAGGAGCCTTTGTCTTCGGACCGGTGACATGAGAAGTATATTTTAAAAATGTATGTGATTATTTTGATCTCCCAAAGGAACGGGGACCAGAAGGTGTCCATCGCGACCGGGTTCTGCGGGATCACAGTGTATATGTACTCAACATGGGACTCGAGCCCATGGAGAGATGGAAAAGGTATTTCTGTTTGTTATACATGCTAAGACATGTTGTGTGATATGTGTAACAAATATTATCCCAACCTATGAGTCTGAATGTTGATATATGACCCAGACCTGAGAGTCTGAGGGTTGTTATGTAAGTACAAATGTTGTTATGTACCCGGACCGTTGAGTCCGAGGTTATTATGTAAGTATGTCATGTGTGGATGTGGATATGTTACCCGGACCGTTAAGTCCGAGGTTGTGATGTAAAGTATGTTGGGTTATGGAAGTTTTATTTTACAAGTAATCCCCGTGTTCTAATTCAAATGATGCTTGGGAAGTGTGAACTTCAAGGATGAAGTTCATTTAAGGGGGGTAGATTGAAATACCCCAAACCTTAATATGTTAATTAATTATGTAATTATGATTTTCTAAGGCTAATTAAGTCCTTAAGATCATTGGTGAAGAAATAAAAACCAAAAAGAAAAAGAAAATGCGTAAAAGTTACAAAACGTGAAAACACGTATTTAATTATTTTAGGAGGTATATAACCTGCACTGGGGTTATAAATATATTTGTATACCCTAATTACACACTAATAACGTGTGGGAAAAATTCCAGAAGAAAACGGATCCAAATAATGCGTTAAAACGCTAACGGAGTCTTAAAGCGCGTTTTTCGAGGAAACCCGAAAACTTGACTTTAAATGGTCAAATGACCCCGTAAAAATTATAGTTGACTACATAACTATAAATAAACATTAATGGGAGTTTAATAGCTATAAAAATTAAATAAACAAGAAAATCCCAGAAAACGGGCCCGGTTAGTAAAAAGTACTAAACCGGGTAAATAAACGAGCGTTTCTGTAAAAAATGAAAAACGCTCCAGCATGTGTTACTGTTAGGGGGGCGGTTTTAATATGTTAATTAGCTCTCTCACACTCTTGACTAGTTAGCTAGTTAAATAAGTCAAAAAGCAATAAAACAAAAAGTAACTTATACCCCACCCACACTATCTCTCCTCCTTTATTTCTCTTTTCCCCCTCTCTTTCCTCTTCCTTCTTCCTCCAGTGATTTTCTCCTCTCTCTCTCTGTTGCTGAACGACAATGGAGCCCCCATGGCTTCCTCCACTTCTTCACTCTGTCCAAGCTAGCTACAAGCTTAAATCACAAAGATAATTACATATTTGTGATCCTCTCACCAAGCTCTACACTTCCCTCTTTTCAAAATCCGAAAATAATGAAGTTCATCTCCATGGGTTTTTCCCATTTGAAGAGAAATGGCACCAATGGGAAGCTTGGAGTCTTCTCTCTCTCCTAAGGTAAAAATCTCCAAGAAAAACCTCATTTTTCTCCACCCATGGTGTTGGCCGATTTTTGCCCTCTTTGATACCTTGTTTTTCTCCTTGTTTTTGAGCTTCATATCAACCCTCCAATGGTGGAATAATTCCCTTCTTGATTCAAGGGTGAGAACCCCTCTTCAAAAGCTCCAAAAGGTAAACCCTAACTATGGTGTTCTAAACCTTGCATTGAAATTGTGTTATCTTAAGGGTTAGAATTTTAATTGTGTGCCTCTTTGTGTGATTTGGATGTTGGGATGGAGTTTGGTAACTCCATCACCTAGTTGACCGAAATTGGGAAGAGGAGGAGAAAGAGGAGATTGGTAAAGGAAAGGAGAATTTGTGAGATTAAGGTAAGAAACTCACCTTAATGCTTATTTGATTATTGTGGAACTTGGGATGGGAAAGTTTTGGAAGAAAATCCTAGATAAATAACTCACCTTAAGCTTATGTGGTGTTTTAAGGAAATTTTGTTGTTTTGGTGCAATTATAAATGTTGAGTGTAGTGTAGGTGTTGCTATTATTATGAGGAAATTCAGTGTTTAAATTTAATGTTGTTTAAGGGCCTAAGAGCCAAGCTTTTAAAGTTATGTACATTGAGGTGATCGTTGTTAAAATGATGGAATTGATGTATGGGATAGTGCCTTGAATGAGTTGATGGTTGGAGTGCTTTGGTGAGCTAAGTAATGTGTGGGCACATGTTAAAATTAAGGGGAGGTTATGGCGAAATTTTGGTAGGAAATGAGTGTTTTGATGATGGCTTGGTGAATGGGAGGACTTAGGTGTTTGTAGGGTTGAGTAGAGTGGTTTAATAGCCTTATAATGGTACATGGAGAATAGATATGTGAGTGTATAAAATCTGTAGCAAATGAGTGTTGTAAAGCATTGATATTTCAAGAAAAAGAGTTAGTGCTTGTAATCTTGGAAATGAAGTTGGACTTGGGTTCTAGAAGTGCAAAGGTCTAGGGATGAGTTGGAATGGTCATGAGGTGGTTTGGTAAGTTTGGTAGGAGGTAGACACTAGCAAGAAGAAGCTAGAAATGCACAAGTGAGCATAATGTGGAAGAGGGAATGAAATTTTGTTGAAAATTGAGAAAGAATTGGAGTAAGGATTTAACCAATGATTTGGAGAGGTTTAATGCATGTTTTAAGGTGTTTAAACATGTAGGAAACATGTGGAAAGATTGTGGAATAAGTGAAAAAAAATTGGGGTGAATTTGGAGTTCAGAATGTGTAGAAAAATAGTTTTTAAAATGGGGTATGTTCTGGACCGCCCCTAGGGACCGCCCCTGTGGGGAGGTCCAGTGCAGAGAAGAGAAAAAAAAAACCGTGTAGCTTCTGTTGTGGACCGCCCCTGGGACCGCCCCAGAGGGGCGGTCCAGACCAGAGAAGATTTTTTTTTGTTTTAAGCCTTCTAAACATGGGGGATTGAATGGTAATGGTTTTAGATGATGTTTAGGCCTTGTTTGGTGACATGTAAAGGCCTTAGAAAGTGTAAACAAGTGTTAGCTTGATGTGAGAAAATTGTGAGTTTAAATACACAAAGTTAAACCGAAATAACGGGATAACGGGGTAAGTACGGGAGTAATAGAAGTTTACATACCATAAGATCTTGTTGTTAATAAAACGTTTTAATAATAATACCAGTTGTTTTGGAAACTACCCGGGGAGCGTGAGCTGATGCGTTGGAGTAAATCCTCGGGAACAAGGTAGATAACCCATGGTGTAAGGTATGGTTTTCTTGCAACCTGTGTCCTACCGGGTTACATCGGCTTGTATGCCAACTTGTTTATCTGTGTGTTTGCCACCTTGCAAGATAAAGCATGAAATGAGTTTATAGTAATTCATTAATGTGGCGTAAATAATTCCGATACCGTTTAACCTTATTTATGTGTTAAACCATAGCTAACCGACTCTAGGATCACATAAGAGTTCGGTATCCGGATTAAACGTCCCAACCGACGGGAACGTACTAACTACGGCTATCCGTGCTTTAGTTGTATATTGTGGTTATGTGCGTTGCGTGTTGCCTTTGTTTAATGTATTGTTGTTTAACGAATGTTGTTGTCCATGTTTGTCAAATGGGATGTTACCTCCCTTGTGTGTGATTAACCAAACTTGTAACACCAAATGGTGCATGTATGTGATAAGTTCCATAAATGAACTTCTAACTAATATGTATATATTAAGGGGGGTGAGGAATCCGGTCGTTCCGGTCACGCGTGTTGTTTGGGAGTTGATGTATATATGTGAATTAACTCCCACTCTGTTATGTTATGGTTGTTTTTCCTTCTTGGATTACAACCATCCTCAAGCTTAACCAAGGCTATTTATCTGACTCACGTCGGACTAGGGGGATATGTGTATAATGTGTACGGTTCTACATTAAGACCGGGATAGCTTAACCAAGGCTATTTATCTGACTCACGTCAGACTAGGGGGATATGTGTATAATGGGTACGGATCCATATTAAGACCGACTCAGTTAAGTAAAGTAAACATGTACGGTGTGTGGACTTATATTAAGTCCGACACACCTTAAGTAAAGTGTACGTTCTCTAAGAAGAACGGTGGTGTGTTGTGTACGTGTTGTTACGGGGTATGTGCGGTGATGTTGTGTAAGTTGATAACCAAAATCAACCCAAATTCAGTGAAAGAAATAGTTGTAGCCCGATCAATTCGGTGAGTTTTGCTTAGTAAGAATTAAGTCCCGTTAAGGTAGAGCCCTCAAGGGACAAGGAATACAATAAGGTAATCTAACCAACGTGATGTGTGAATGTTATGTTTGTATCCTTTTTATTGGATGTGTGTGCTTATAAGTAGGTTATGTGTGTATAATTTTCTTGTGTGCTTAAAATAAAATAACCTGCATGCTCAGATGACAAATAGTTGTGTGTGGCCCGGTAGCATGCGGGCTGCGGGATTACCATACCAGCAAAGGTGCTGACCCCCTTTGGGGGGCCCCCATTACTTTACAAGTACAATGGAGTTGGCAGCCGTTCGAGAGTAGGACGGGGTAGCTGTATAAACATGGATACTATTTAGTTGTTTATGTAGTTGTAAGAGTTGTAAGACCGAAGTTTGATAATTGGTAGCTTAAAGAATAGACTCGGTACAGTTGTAATGTAAATGTATGTATTTCAGTTTGGAAACGGTTGGTAATGTAAAGTGTAGCGCTCGGTAATCTTGTCCATCAGACCGGTACACTATGTATGTATTAGCCTTGTTAGCCACGTGGGTGGCTAACGGCGTGTAACACCCATGGTTTAAGTTAAGTGTTGAGTTGTAATTCCGCTGCTAAATGTTGTTAAGTATAGTGTTTGTAGTTGGGGTGTTACACTGAAGGAAAAAAAAGAGTGGATTAAATTAAGTTAATTAGTTAGTCATGGAAACCAGTTTACAGTACCGTACAAATATGGAGAAAATTAGAGTGGATTAATTAAGTTAACGAGCTTACAGTACCGTACACATGATCATGGCTTTGTTCGCATTGAGAAAATTAGGGTAGTTTGTCCCCCTGTACTTGTACCTGTAGGAGTGTGCTTTTATCCAAGTGCATATAAGTTGCAGATGTACTGCTTCCTCACAGTAGATATCAACAAACAAACACTTTCAACAAAAACATTCAAATTCTAAATTTGTTTATATGTACAGTTCTATTCCTTTATATAGTGTGCATTGAATGTATTATACAATCGAAACGACTATACTAGATTTATTATATTGTTCATGTTAGACTTTATGTATCTACACCCACATATGGATTTTATTGGATTTTTTATTTAATAAAAAACGATGTGAAAAAAAGATACATAAAATAATCCCCAATTACATAAAGTTGTACGAGAGGAATTTACTAGATTCGTTTGATAATAGCTGTGAAACACACTGGTTATTACAAACAAAAAATTGTGTTTCTCCTTGAATTCATCAACATAGATCTGTCTCCAAAAAAGAAACTCCCGTGAATCATATATCCATTAATCACCATTGCTGGGATGGGCCCTTTCCACAATTACACCTCCACTACTTATTTCTGTTCCTTTCTTCTCCTTCATTTGTTTATTTATTCAATTAGTCATGTTTTTTAAAATTAAAACCTTATTCTAATTTCACTAAATAGGTGTTACTACACACGGTTGGATTGTCCACTTGTCACACTAATTGTTGCTGCCCCGCCAACCTCTGTCACCAGTTTGCCTAATCAGAACCCACGGTAAAACACTTGCATTTCTGATTATGATTTTAGAAACAAATACTTATATGTACATGTACATACATATATATATTCTGCATAGTGTGATGAAATGTGAGATTAACTTGAAATGGGGTGGTTGTTTTTGTTCATTGATCATATTTATATATTTTTACTATATGCATACTTGTCTGTCTGATAATAATTCGTATGGTTTGCTGAGAATTAATGTTGCTGCTACTATGTTTGTTTCTGCCTTAAAAAAATGTGGAGCATCTAAAAATACGCAGAGGTCATGCCAAATTTTTTCTAGAATTTAACCTTATTTTAATTTTATTGAATAGATGTTTCTACGGTTGAACAATCCCTCTTCCTTCCCATTTGTGACTTGATCATCCCTACTCATTAGGTTAGTTTTTTTAAAATGTTTCAATAACATGGTTTATTGAAAATATCTTCGTTTGTTTATTTGTTCAATTCATATTTTTTTCAAATTAAAACCTTATATTCTAATTTCATTGAATAGGTGTGTCACTACACACGGTCGGATTGTCTACTTGTCGCACTATCTGCTGCTGTCAACCTCTGCCACCGGTTTGCCTGACCAGAACCCACGGTAAAACACTTGCATTTCTGATTATAATTTTTGAAACAAATACTAATATATATGTATATATATGTACATATATATAATATTGTCACAAATAAACGTTATACTAAATTCTACTTGTATTCTGCAATCATTAGAATATATATTTGCATAGTGTGGTGAAATGTGAGATTAACTTGAAATGGGGTGGTTGTTTTTGTTCATTGATCATATATATATATATATATATATATATACATTTACTATATGCATACTTGTCTGTCTAATAATAATTCGTATGGTTTGCTGAGAATTAATGTTGCTGCTACTATGTTTGTTTCTACCTTAAAAAATGTGGAGTATCTAAAAATACTCAGAGGTCATGCCAAAATTTTTCCAAAATTTAAGTTGATTCTAATTCCATCGAATTTAACTTTCTTCATAATTACTTACAGTTTCAATTTTTTCATCTCTTGCAGGTTGCTCTGAGGTAGAAGGCAATCGAATTAAGACGAGGAGAGCAAAAATAACCGGTAATAACATTAGCTATGTTTGTTATATGTTCAATTATTCAAGTTTTTATAAAATAGAAACCTTATTATTATTTCATTGAATGGGTGTCATATACTACGTGCAAGAACATCTGTCTACTTGTCTCTTCTCTATCTTGTGCTGTTCGCGCTGACCATCAAGTACTCATCAGGTTGGTATTTAAACCATTTCAATTTATTTTTGTTTTTCTATTAAAACAATGGAAAATTAATTCAAACATAGAATTACCTGTCTGAGATTTACTTGATAGAGGTATGTCTTAGATAGTCCCTGTTGGGACTGTCCAATGACCTTTGATCTCACCATCTAGGTTATGAATGAGTTAATAATATACAGTAGTTCAGTGATAATTTCAGCAGCATTACCCTAGTGTTCTTCTAGTGTACATATATATATATGTGAATTGAAACAATTCATATATATATATATATATATATATATATATATATCTACACTAGGAGAACTGTAGGGTAATGCTGCCGAAATTATCACTGAACTACTGTATATTATTAACTTGTTCCTAGGTGAGATCGAAGGTGATTGGATAGGTTTAGGTTGTTAAATCTATAAATAAAAAAAAGAGGAGATCAATGGAACGAGTTCACGACATCTGGTGTGTGTTGAAAAAGGAGATGGAGCGCTCAGTGATGTACAGTGACAGATTGGACATCAAGTACCTAGAAGGGGTCAATAAATTTTGCAAAGTCCTTGTTGACAATCTTAAACCAAGGGATAAGGGATATATTCGATGTCCTTGTGTCGATTGCAAGAACGACTTCAAATACCGAGGTGTGGACAAGATTAAGGATCATCTGATTCGCAGAGGGTTTACAGAAGATTATGAAGCCATAACAATACTGCATGGTCAACATTCAGTACAAGTGTTTGAATGTGCTGATAACGTCGTTGTAGAACAATCAAAAATGGATGCTTCACTCGATTTTGGGGATACTCAAGATGATTCACTAGTTAGTGATTCAGATGATCAGGAGGACCTTAATGCAATGATGGAAGATGTTGAACAACATTTTTCCAACAAACCCAAAACATTCGAAAATCTGATGCGAGCATCAAAGGAACCGTTGTACAGTGGATGTGATACACTAACAAAAAACAAATTGAGCGTTGTCCTAAAACTATTCAATCTGAAGGCGAGACATGGATGGACTGATGTCAGTTTTACAGATCTTTTACAACTGCTGAAGGTGCTGAGCGAAGATCTAGGGAATGTGGATGAAATGATCCAGTTGTTGGCACTTGGTCCAAATCTCGATGTGTTGTCTTATGAAGGCTATGATGTAAATGGATTTTCTTTTTACACTGAACGTCAAGATTGTAAATCGACAAACCAGAACAGTGGTGTGCATCTTATCGCTTCACAAGACATTTTCACAGGAACAAGTCGCAATACACTGAAGAATGAATATTATGGTGTTATTGAGGATATCTGGGTCTTGAATTACACTAGTTATCAAACTTGCGTATTTTGTTGCAAATGGGTGGACAACAAACAGGGATATTGTGAGGAGGATCATGACATGAAGCTAGTTGATTTAACGATAGCGGCTTCTACTGATGAACCCTTTATTGTTGCATCAAAGGAAAAACAAGTATTCTACTGTCGTGATCAGTGTAATCCCAGATGGTCTATTGTAATGCAGAGTAAAAGATCGATAGTTGGGATTGATAATATTGTTGATGAGGATGAATACGACTGTGAAGATGAAATAGATGTACCTATTCGGTTTCCGAGGGAGGTAGACAACGTAACTAATTTTGAATATTGAAGGTCCGACCACAATGAAGGATTGTGGATTGAACGATGATATTTTGTAAGTCTGATTGACAATATTATATATATACATATATATATTTCATTTTTGTCATGTGTCAACATTTGATTCAGTAGATGTTCGTATTAACCTTGTTAATTAATGATTATTTTTCAGATTATGGATCCTGACGATAGAGTCGAAGAGGACTTACTGTTGGGGTTGGATGATATTGACGATGACGTCCCTACTGAAGAACCACCAGCTGCATCTACTTCGCAAAATCCTCGGAAGGGACATGGACCGACCCGTGGGTTGAAGCAGCAGTTTGCTTCTTACTTGGGATTGATGGTAAAATCCCATTGCTCGATTAATAAGGATTGGAAGGATCAAGAAAAGGCAGACAAAGAAATCATGTGGCAGATGGTGAAGAAAGCGGTACAAAGTCGCGGATGAAATTCGGACGAAGATTGAATCACTTCTAGCGACATCGCTGCGACAGTTCAAGCATCGGTTGGTAGATGGTTGGATTACCAGAGCGGGCTCCAAGAGGTCACCGCCGTGGGTAGTGTATGATGGTATGATCACGGAGGAGGAGGACTGGAAGATATTCTACGACTATCGCCAATGAAGAGTTTAAGGTATTTTACAATTATTTTTTCTTAATTATTTAAGGAATAAAATTTAACAAATATTTTATTGTTATGCATAACTTACAAATATACAAATTTTGTAACAGTTACGTCAAGAAAAAGCAAGACGTAACCGGGCGAAGAATATATATAAGCACTTCATGGGGCGAGCTGGATATACGGGGCGCTTGGAGAAGTGGAAGAGCGAGGGCCTTGACGAAAACTAATGAAGACGACACTCATCATTATTGATAATGTTGACGATGCAAGTAGGGTGCAGACATTTATGCTGGGTCGCATGAAGAAAAATGAGGAGGGAGTATATGTGTTCCCGGAGCGAGACTGCTGAGTTGGCTTCAAAGATTGTAAGTATATATTTTTAAAAGTTGTTGTTTACTAATTAGTAAGTTCATTTCTAATGTTTTTGTAATTTAAAATAGTCTGGATCTACTGAGCGATGGGAGATGGTTCCGGTCCCTCCGTCTCAGGATGATCCACTAAATAAGGCCCTTGGGCAAAAGGATCATCCAGGGCGAGAGTGCGGGGGCTAGGAGGGGAAGTTCGCCAAAAAGATGTGTTTCCATCATCTCGATCGAGAGTAACAGGCTGAAATGATAGAGAGAATGGTGGATGGGTGGAGGAGGGTGAGGAATGGGTGCAGGAGCAGGAGCGACGTCACTGAGGAGTCAAGCATACGAGGAGCGCCTGCGAAGACTTGAGGCTTTAGTATTGGGCCAGGTGCATACTCCTACACCGACACCTACTCCTACACCGGTGTCTGCTCCTACCGCGACGGCGGATACATCGACAGTGGCCGCGTCTCCTACACCGGCACCTACTGCTAGACCGACGTCTGCTCCGGATCCTACCACGACGGCGGATACTATGATGGTCGATGATCTACACCGACGTCTGCTCCTACCACGACGGCGGATACTCCGATGGTGGATCATCCTGTACCTTCTTCTTCTACCAGAGACACATTTCCTTATCAAAACCTTCCAGTTTGTTCTTTTTTCTCCTTATTATTTTACATTACTTTTAAAACAATATAATTTTATTACCTTGCTTACTGTTGTGAGTTGATGTAGGTGGCTAAATCATGCCATCTGTTTCAAGTGTTGGATGGTGAGACTGTGCATGTTGCATACGGTCGGGTTTTAGCGACCGGACCGAATATAGTACATTTCAAGCTCATCCCACCTCTTCACACCTCTTCACGCTCGTGTGATGGTAGAGACATTGTGCGAGGCCATGAGGACTCTCGCTTCCGTTGGAGTGGAATCAGTGGAGTAAAATAGGTCAAGCACAAGCTTCAGTTGTTCCATGGCCATATTCTCTCATTGATGTCAGTGACAAGGTAAACTATTTACATGCTTACTGTTTAGTTTTTAACTTGACTGTTGACTGATATGTTTATTATTTAAATTTTGTATACTATTAGATTGATAAGGAATTAAGACCGGTAAGAAGAGGAAAGTGGATAAGGGGAAGGAAGTTGTGAAATCAAATGAGGAGAGTCAGAGTGTGAGAAAGGAAGTGGTGAAACCTTTCGATATGACTCTAGGAGATCCGCCATTCTGACACCCAAGTATCTGAAGAAGTTGACAGTCAAACAAAAAATGTTGTATGACTTTTTCATGACGAAGCCGCAGTCTGTCACCAACTTCAACATGATAGTGTCTAAGCATGTTTTCCACTCCCCTGAGCCCAGAGATCTGATGATTACCGTGAGCGATCTAAGAGAATTTTTGATGGGAGACCTGCTTAACATCTCTATGATTCAGGCCTATTGTGTGTAAGTATCTTTAAATTATTAAATTATCTTTCTTTTTTTTTAAGCTATTTAACATATCTTATGAAAAAATGTTGTTTAGGTGTTTGACTACTAGACTATCTAACAAGAGATTATCTTTCATCTCTTTCTTGTGTCCGCAATTGATGTCAGCAAGTCAGGCCGCATTGGATGAGCAAGGATGTGCACAGCACAGGCAGGGATTTTGTACTGCGATGCAAAGAAGAAGCAAATATTTGCTGATCCCATATCATCAGATGTAAGTACACAATAACTAGAATTTTTTGCTAATTACATTTGTGATAAATTAAAAATATTGTTCTACAAAACATTCTTTGTTTTACCTATGGTAGCAATCATTGGATGTTGTTGGTGTTGTGTATCGACACCTCATGCGTGTTGATACTGACCCATTGGGCGCTGATGACTTCGAGAGATCGCTGTAGAGAAATATTTGAAGGAGTGAGTATTTAAAATTTTAATGCATTTTGTATTTATTTTAAGTTTGTCCTGGATTATTGGCAATAAATGGCTTCATTTTAAAATTTATGCAGGGGCCATAAGCTTGGTTTAAGTGATGAGAAGAAACCATTCTGCATCTTGAACTTCCAATATATATGTAAGTAATCATTTAATTTATGCATGCATTTTTGTATTAAAGTTAAACGTTTAAATTTCTTGATCTGTCTAAAGTTGGTAATCCATGGATGGTGATGACAGTGTCCTAAACAGCCTGATTCACGAGATGTGGCTATTACGTGATGCGGTACATGTTCGAGATTGTACAAAATATTGACATGCTTGACAATGATGACAAGGTAACCCATTAATCAAAGTTGTAGTTAAAGTTATTGCATTTTAAATAAAATTGTGTGTACTAATGATGGTCAGTTTCTTTTTATGGACAGATCATTTTTTTTCACAAATGCGGGGGTCACGTATTCCAAAGTGGATCTGGACTTTGTAAGAGATCATTTATCGCAGTTTTGGTGTAAAAATTACTTGAGCGTTTCTTAGATCTTATCCCTAGCTAGTGTAGTTAACTTACACTTTTGTTTGTGCTGAAGCAACATAGACTCTCAAAGTTTGTAAAGTTCAACTCTCTCTTATTTTTGAAAGTTTTGTTTGCAATTCGTTTTAAAATGTTGCAATTCAAACTGGCAACTTGGTTTATGGTCATGTTGTGTGGTTGGTTATCAAAGGGCAATACCAGTTGGATGCCCTGTACAGGTTGTATATGCGATTGTAAATTGGGTTGTGTTGGAAAACATATGTGGTAGTGGCTAGAGCAAAAAAACAAAAAAAAAAAACTAAAAAAAAGAAAAAAAAACCACGGTTCACTTAAAACCGTGGTTTAAAACTCAATGGAACGACGTTATAAACCACGGTTTAGTAGAAAACCGTCGTATAAGGTTATTTTATACCACGGTTCTGTCCAAAACCGTCGTATAAAAATTATATACCACGGTTTATGTACCAACCGTCTATAAAATCGTCTGATTCACGCGACCACAATGGGCTTTAAACGACGGTTTTAGCGGAACGTGGTTTATAATCCGTCTTTTAAAGACGGTTTCGAACCGTGGTTTATTGCCATTTTCCGATATACCACGGAGTATAACCCCACGGTTTCTAACCGTGGTATATAGGTAAAATAACCGTGGTAAAAAACATTTTCTGCACTAGTGTGAGGGCACTTTAGTCATGGTTATCCACAAGGGGAAGTAAAGTGAACCGGCCGGTACTTGGACTACTGAAGCCAAGGAGGCTAGGGAGTCAGTGAAGATATTCTGGCTTTGGTTTACATGCTTGAAGGTCACGTTTCGAAAGTAGGTGATTAAGTATGAAAGATAGTCATGGTAGGGAATCAATCGTTCTTCCCTGATTTCCCAAGTCTGGTTGACTTGTGAAATAACAAGATTAGAATCACCAAAGACCTCTAATTCCTCCACTTGCAATTCTAACGCCATTTCAAGTCCCAAGATGCAGGCTTCGTACTTCGCCATGTTATTGGTGACCGGGTAATTGATTTTTATCACAGCTGGAAGAAGATCTCCTTCAGGATGGATTAACAGGATTCCGGCCCCTTTGCCCTTGTGGTTGTTTGCACCATCGAAGTACAGTCTCCAACAGGTTTTTCACAATGTCATGATTTGCTCGTCCGGGAAGTCGTCATTACCAAAGAACTCGAATGCTACTGGGCATTCTGCTAAATGCTCGGCTATGGCACTCCCTTTGATTAACTTTTGGATTTCGAAAGTTATGTCAAATTCAGACAACAACAGGGACCATCTGGATAAGCGACCATCTAGAATTGGCTTCTCCATTAGATACTTTATAGGGTTCATACGTGCAATCAAATGAACTTATTGCCCCAACAAGTAGTGCCTTAGCTTTTTCATAGCCCAGATTAAAGTAGCGCTGAACTTGTGGATGTCAGAGTATCGTGTCTCTGCATCAACCCATTTTTTACTGATATGGTAGATTATTTCTCGCGCGGTGGGGATCCTTGTTTAGGCTAGCATGGCGCCCATTGATGATTCCCGAGCTGTTAGGTAAAGAATCATTGGCTTACCCTCCTGAGGTGGTACCAAGACGGGCGGGTTTTGCAGGTAGGTCTTTATCTTCTTAAATGCTTCTTGACACTGTTCATTCCAGACTTTAGATGCATCTTTCTTCAATAGACGGAAGATAGGCTCACAGGTCTCGGTTAGCTGCATGATGAATCTTCTGATGTGCAGAACTCTGCCTAAGAAACCTCTGATCTCTTTTTCGGTTTTTGGAGAAGACATTTCTTGAATGGTTTTTTATCTTATCTGGGTCTACCTCGATTCCTCGGGTCATAATCATGAATCCTAGAAGTTTTCCCCCGGTTACACCGAATGTGCATTTTTCCGAGTTGAGTTTCATTTGGTATTTTCGCATCCTTTCAAAGAATTTCCTCATGTTTACTAAATGATCTCCCCGTTGGTCAGCTTTGACAATCATGTCATCTACATATACCTCCTCTTCTTTGTGAATCATGTCATGCAACAACATTGTGGCGGCCCTTTGATATGTGGCTCCGGCATTTTTCTACCCAAACGGCATGTTCACATAACAAAAGGTTCCCCATTATGTAATGAAGGACGCTTTTTCTTGGTCCTCTACCGCCATTCGGATTTGATTCTAACCCAAAAATCCATCCATGAATGACACTAGCGCATGCTTGGCAGTATTATCAATGAGGATATCAGAATGGGGTAAGGGAAATATGTCTTTAGGACTAGCCTCATTCAAGTCCCAAAAATCAATGCACACACGCACTTTCCCATTCTTCTTGGGGACTGCTACGATATTGGCTAGCCAATCGGGGTAATTGTTGACCCAGATAAAGCCGACACGTAGCAACTTCTCAACTTTCTCTTTCACTTTTAATTGATGCTCAGGTTTCATTCTTCTTAAATGTTGTTTCTTAGGTTTGGCATTAGGATACAATGGTATTCGATGTTGGACAATGTCAGGATCGATCCTAGACATGTCTGTGTAACTCCAAGCCAAAGCATCGACATATTCAATTAGTAGAGAAGTCAAGTCATGTTTTTCTATTTCACTCAGACCCAAACAACCTTGCAATACCTTGGGGTTATCAGATGTTCCAATATTTATTGTTACAGTGTCCTCTACAATCTGGGTGTGGGTGGAATATTGCTCTGTGGGAGGCATACTCTTCTCATCATATTCCTCTTCTTCGGCTTCAAGAATTTGCAATGAATCAAACGGTTGAGAAGACAGAATAGTCGGAAATTCTAAACAATTTTAATTTTCATTAATATCCAATGAGCTTGATAGCTCTGAAATGGTCAGAAAGTTGCCACCATTTTTACAAGTGAATTTGAAGATAAGGATTTGTTTGGTAATGATATTATAATTTAATTAAGACTTGATTAATGATGTTAAATGGTTATTAAGGGCTTAAACAAGCTTAATAAATGATGGGAGGTAAATAACTTAAGTGTGTAAGTTGAAATACCAAGAGTTAGGTATTGTAATTTGGGAAACATTAAAGATGAAACAAGCTAGGTTAAGTATAGGTAATTAACGGTACATTTCCGTGATATGTTATAGGACCCGATTAGTCGAACCTTGAAGGGAATCGAAAGTCCGAGATCAACGGTGAACAATATGATTTTCTCATGCCCTATATGCTAACGAGGCTACCACGACTTGTTCGTTTGTGTGTTAATGTGCAATCACCTAAACAAGATAAATGCATGTAATTGGTTTATCGCACTTTCTAATATCCTATAATGATCATGCCTTGCTTGAGTTGTGATTGGAACTTGGAGTGTTTGTTTGGTTGGTTGATTGATGGTGAACCCTTGATTGATTGATTGTGGGCCTCTCGCTAACTCCCTGACTTGGTGACTTTGCTAACTTTGAGAATTTGGGAAATTGGAGTTTGTGAGAAGCCCGATATAGATTCGGCCACGCGTGAGGATGAGGTAACAAGAGAGATTGTTAACCAAATCTTGGCTTAACCCTTCCACCATGGTCCAAACCCCATAAATGGGTAGCAACCCAGGGAGGTAAGCCAACTTTAAGCCCGGTGGTGGGATAGCCTTGTCCATGCCCGGAGGTCATACCGACTTGACTTGAGAATTATTCAGAGAAGGATAATTGATTGAGAAAAGATCTTGGCTTGTGTAAGTTGATGATCTTGAGTAAAGTAATTAACATCTGATTAACCCGGATGGAAAATTGGGCTAACAAGTGTGAAGCTTGATTGAGATGTGAATACTGTTTGATGTATTGTGAAACATATGCCTTGCTTGAACGGTATGCCTATATAATTGTCGCATGCATGCTTATGAATTTATGTATCTTAGCTTGTTGTTTTATATTAAGCGAACTCCATGATGGCGACCAATTAGTAGGCGTACCCCCGTTAGCACGCTGGGTATGCGAATTTCATATGCAGCTTTTGTTGAGCCCCTTAGGGCACTGTTTTTTGCAGGTACTAGAAACGGTTGACGGTCAGAGAATGACCCGAATGCACTCTTGCTAGATTAGCTTTTTATTGGTGTACCGAATTGTACACGGCCAAGAGCTTTCTTTTGTTTAGCCGGTGTACCGTGCGGTACACCCCTTTTGGATTTAAGATTTGTAAACATTGTGAGACATGGTTAGTTGTTGAACACTTAGCACTTTTGTAGATATTGAGAATGGTTGTAATTTGGATTAACCCTTAGCACTCGGTAATCACTTTTGGATATTGTTGTGAGGAATATGATGTAAGTATTGTTGGAGTTTGTTTATAGTTTGATTATTGACAACTCGGTATTTCTTTACTATCAGACCATCATTATTTGTAATTGAAGCCTTGTTAATCGTATGGGTGGCTAACGGCGCGTATCACCCGTCGCTTGGTTTGGCTATCCCGCTGCGATTAGTTTAGAGACCGTGACGATTAGACGATAATTAGAGGATTAGCTGTAGGGGTGTTACACTCTATCCTAAGGTTTGGTCCTAAGGTCTAATAACTAGGGCTTAATAGATTAGCAATCGAATACAAGAAATGAATTAAAATTGCGGTAAAATCAAGTGTACAATATGATCATATGTACGACCCAGAATAAATAATCATGGGTGAAATCACCGAACAGGAATTATGAGGGAGGAGTAACCATCTCAACTTCATCTTTTATTGAAGACATGCAATCATAACATACAGAGAACACAAACCCCATTACCAGTCTAAGCAAAAGATATGTCTAAAACCAGATCACTAATCCTATTTTAATTCTTTTCTACTCATGATTAATTATAAGATAGTGTGAGTAATCTAACCAAACTCTTAAAGTAAGGAAGTCGTGCTCAACCAAAAAGTAAATAGCTTTTAGATAATGAAATTAAGGGATTAAGTAACTCAAGGTCAAATAAACTAGACCTAGATTATTAAACAAGTTCATCTATCTACACAAGTATGTCCTAACAGAACACCTATTCCTTTGTGAGTTTGCCGACTAATAGTGAGAAGAAAAAGGATTTATTATGGGACTGCCAAAGTGAACTTTTAATCATCTTCCTCTTTGTTATCTGATGAGTGGAACTACTAACCTAGTTACTAAAAAAAGCAAATTGGTGCAACAAATTAAGGATTATCATTATTGATCCTTTTGATTTACAGACATTTAGCCTGAAAGTCTAAACCCTAAGATTTCTATCAAATTTTTATACTCTCACATGGCTATAAGAGATCTCAAGAATTAAACTCAAGGCAGATCATTTTAGAAACAAACAGGCTATAATAGTAAGAGTCAGACCCACACCCAAAGAAAGAGGCGACAGTACACATATCCACAGATTGATAACAGTTGAGCTTAATGGCGTGTTATTTCACATAGTAGCCGAAACAGATATAGGGGACATGAAGGAAGTCCAAAGCAAATACACAAACTAAGCAATGGTATTCGTAAAGATGCAAAGTATAAATACAAAGGTCAGAAATTAATAATGAGAGGAGTATACATAATTTCCTGCAAATATCTCAAAATACACTAGAGACTAAGCCAAACATTAGTCCAACAGATAAATCATAAGGAACAAAATCAACCCACTGTAAACACCTTTACTGTGCTCTCTATCAAACCAAAAATATCATGTAAGTAGACCAAAACATGACTGGAGATGGACCAGTTCATTGGGCATTCGAATCTGAGTGCGGTGAGTATAAAGATAAAAGAATCATGGCCGGAAGCGGGACCAGTCAATTATGTTACAGAACAGAAGAACGAGAGTGTACAAAGAATTTCGAATGAAGGGGTATACAGAGTCAGTACTTCAAATGCCGACGGTAAACGGCTCCTTAAAACCCAACATAACTCGAATGACATGAGCGCATAGGAAATAAAGCAGAAGTAACTGGAACAAACAAAACTCGACAATCAAACTTATAACCACATCTACCATGTCCATGAACTTCTAAGTTCATACCAGGCTGGGTCCTCATCCAAAAGTGTAGAGAAAATATCAATAGGGCGAGAAAAATGCAAAACAGAGCATAGGATGGTGAACAACAAAAACCAAACAGCTTATAAGCATGGGCTCTGAAATACCCCAAACCCAAGTATGCTAAGTAAACATCAAATTATGATGTAGTAAGGCTAGAATATGCCTTAGAAAGATTGGTAGACAATTTAAACCAAGGAAAACACAAAAAGTGTCTTAAGGGCAATTAGGGCAAAAATGTGCTCTAAGCTTAGAGAGACTTGGGTGAGTACCCAAATATCATGACAAGACCTTAGTAATATTCTAATGGTCATTTTAAACCAATTACCAAAGAAAACCAAGCTTGAAAACAAGTTAAAACACAAAATGTGCTTTAAGAAGTCTTAAAGCACATTTTTGAGAAATTGTCTTAGAATTGAGTTTTGAGTGGCTAGATGTCCATCATTACTCTTTAATCAACATGTGTACTAATTAGTATCACATTAGGAAGTCTAAATCAATGGGAAATCAAAAATTTCAGAAATATGTGCACTAATTAGTGAATAGTGCCAAATAGTAACTAGTTTAAGTTTTAATCAATATAAGCTAATTAGTTGGTCAACAAAGACCATGACTAGCCTTATTTATGATGGGGGCCAGTTTCTAAGGGATGAGTCATTAAAGACTTCATCAAATTAAGAAAGAAAAAGGGAAGGAAAGTAAAAGCAATGACTATTCACCTTTTTATAACAAATATCTTCACTTAAGTTACCTTTCTTCCTCTCTCTCTTCATTTCTCCTTCCTTCCACGATTTCTCTTTCTCCTCTCCTGCTCCAAACTGAGAGAGAGCTCCATTCATGGCTCCTCACCTTCATTCACTTGCCAAGTGCAACTCCAAGCTCCAAATCCAAAACAAATTGCATATTTGTCTTAGTTAAGTCAAGGCCCTCCTTTCTATCTTTTCAAATCTTTCAAAGCACAAGTTTGGTGCCATGAGAATACTCCATTGATGGAGGAAAATCAAGTTTGAAGAGCTCATTAGCTTCTCCATTCTCTTAAGGTAAAGAAAATGTAAGAAAAACCAAGTTTCCATCACTTCCTTACATGGCCGAAAATTTACTACTCATGGGGCTATGTTTTTATGCCTTGTTCTAGCTTTTATTCACCATGGACTAGTGGAGGTCCTCTTTCATTCAATGCCCAAGTCTACCTTGAGACTTCAAAGGTAATCATCCACTTTTATGCCTTAGAACACATTTCTAACCTAGGTTTTCATTCCTTGAGGTTAGTGTATTGTTTAGTACTCATGTGAGTCATTGAATATTGGTTAGAACATTGGCAAAGGGAGTTTAAGTGGTGGCCGATATTCATTCAAGAAAGGTCTAAGAAGATAGGATAAGCGCTAGAGAAAACAAGGTAAATTACTTACCTAATGGTGGTTTAAGGTTTAAGGAATGAGTTTTAGATGGGTACCAATGTAGCCTAGGGCTTACATTAGGTAATGGGTTATGTAACCTAAGAAAAAGAACTTAAATAAGCTTGTGAACTTGTGACTAAGGAGCCAATGGGAATGAGTTAGTAATATAAGTTTAAGATGGATTTTAAGAGCATTATAATTACTATGAGATTGATGGGTGTATTTGCAGGTTGAAAGCTTTTATGTGGGAAATTCATTGTTTAAGTTTAAGTCATTTAAGGGCCTAAGAGCCATGTCATTTAAGAGCCTTGGTGCTATGCAATTTAAGATTATTGCAATATAATGAGTTGTTGTGAATGAGTTGGTTTGGTGGTGAGATCTGATGAGAAAGAACTTGTGTGTGAGATGGATGAATGAGGAAAACAGTGCATTTGGGCATGATAAGATGCTAGAGAAGCTATGGCGAAATTTGAGTAGAAAACAAAGTGTTTAAGTGGTAGTGGTGAGCTAATATGCCCTAGGGTTTACTAGGGAGCATGAAAAGAAAATTGGGTGGAAATGAGTTAACTAAGGAGTTCTTGAGGTTTAGAATGACCTAGATATGTCTAGGAGGAATTAGAGGATTGGTGAGTGTATTAAACACACCAAAATCATGATATGAGGAACGTAAGACTTGTGCATAAGTTTTAAGGAGAAGGTGTATAATGCTTAAGGTGATTTAGGTATGAACTTGGGAATATATCAATGAAAGTCTTGGGAAGCTTGCCTAGTGATGATGCTAGTAGTGGAACAATAAGGTTTTAGTTTAGATGGCAATGAGTGGACTTAGGTTATGGGAGTGAAGATTGAAGGAGAAGGTTATAGATTGGCTAGGAACGTATAGGAGGGTATGATCATGAGAATGGTGAGTAAGTTGCATAAAAGAAGTGGAAAAGTCTAAGGAGGGTGTTGCATGGGTAAGGTAAGTGAAGAACAAGGTCAAGGTGATAAGTGGTGAAAAGAAATGTATGGGTAAGCTGAAGAGTTTAAGAGTGGTGAGTAACCAAAGGAAAGGAGAGGAATTTGTGCATGGATATGCAAGGTGACTTGAGGAAGTCTTGGTAAATGAATTGAAGATGGAAGATGATGTTTATGAAGTGCTCAAACTGTTAAGGAGGGAACACTTGGGTTGGTTGAAGTTTTGGCAAGGTTACAAGTTGGAAATGTAAGGAATCATATGACAAGTGTTAGGAGTGTTTGTAAGAATTTAGTAAATGTTTGAGAAGATCTTTGGAAGTTGTTTTGGGGAGTTTGGTGGAAGTTCTAAGGTGAGTTTAAGTGCCTAAATGGTATTAGGACACATGGGGGAACTTGTGGAGAAGTTTGGAGTCAAATGGGAATTTAGAAACAAGGTTCTGGAGCCGACCGACCTTGGGACCGGACCTGCATGGTCGGTCGAGCTCAGTTTACACTGCGGAGGAAGTTTCTGGAACCGACCGAACTTGGGGACCGGACTTGCAAGTTCGGTCGGGCTTGTATTTTGTGTACGAATTGAGTCTCTGGAATCGACCAAATGGGACCGAACTTGGCAAGTTCGGTCGGGCTTAAATATCCCACGGGGAAACTCTCGGGAATGGACCGACCTTGGGACCGGACTTGCAAGGTCGGTCGGGGTAGAATTTTCAAGCGGTAATATGTTCTGGAATGGACCACCTTGGGTAAGGTCGGTCGGAAGTTCGGTCGAGCCTAAAAAAAAAAAAAAAATTTTGGATTCTAAGGATGGTAATAGGTAATAAGGTATACCTTTGGTAGGGTGGTAATGATTAGGACCCTAAGAACTTAAGGGATTAAGTTAAGTTAAGTGTAAGCTTAAAAGCTTAAGGTTAAGTTTGTAAGATTAAGTTGTAAGACTTAAGAGGTGTTAGGTGGGGATCATTAAGGGTTAAGTAAGTTAAGTAAGTTAATTAAGTTAAGTAAGATTAGTAAGTTGAATTGAGTTAAGTGATTAACAACCTAAAACTGAATGAATGTTTTAGGACTGGGAATTTGGACTCCGGAAGAGAGTAAGCAACCGAACGACCAACGGTGAACGGTACAGTTCTTCTTGTGACCTGCTTGCTAACGAGGTGTCCCTCGGCTTGTGTGCTATTTGTTTTTGTGTGCTCACTAAACAAGATAAAGCATGCAACCGGAATATATTATATTTATTGTATTGTTGTGTGATGTTTGAAAACTAACACAACATACCGTGAGAACTTACTAACCAACGTTTAGTAAGGAAATGAGTGAGACTAAGGAACGCTCCCTAATATGGGACGATATAAACCGAAAGAGGTTAACCAACAAACATGGTCTTGAGACTACTACTAACTGGAACTTGAGTGAGGAAACCCGGGACCGATCTCCGGTCATGCATGCTAAGGAAAGGGGGTCGGTATCTATAGCAGATTCGACTTCCGATTAAGGACTAGTCCTCGGACTAGTAGCCTTGGGTCGGTTGGCCGGCTCGGCTACATTGGACATCCAGTCCAAGGTAGGTGGCTTTAAGATGGCGTGGGGGGATCAAGCCTACATCCCCAACAATTTAAGAATGTTGTTTATTGCCGGTAAGTGTCCTGCTGCTGGCTAGGGTTAACCAAGCCCTACAAAAATAAACAACGAACTAAGGGCTAACCTGTTCCCAATGAGAGAACGGTTGGCATACTTAAGGTAAGGTTAAGATAAGTTGCAACCATTCCTTTTTAAGGGATGGTTTGTATTGTTAAGGCTAAGATAAGCTACATCCACTCCTTATTAAAGGGTGGTTGTTTCTAAGATTAAGATAAGATTAAGATTGAGGTGAGGTAAGGATGGACTAAGATTAAGAGGAAATATAACTTAAGGAGTTAAACAATTAACTCTCTAATTGAGGGAACGCATTTAAGTCGTTCATTGTGCGTGAACTTTAATTGTTCATATTGGATTGTTGTTTACAGCATTTACTATTATGTTGTGCATCTAATCAACCTCCATGCTATCGACAATTAGTCGTCGTAGCCACGTTAGCTTGGGGGCCATGAGAGGATCGTACCAGCATTCGTGCTGACCCCCTTTGGGGGCTGTTTTTACTACACAGGTGTACATCAGGAGGCGGCCGTCGCAAGAGTAAGAAGAGGATACAAGTGTTAAGGATTAAGTGTGACCTACGAGTTGTGCATGTACACTCGTATGGCAATTGAGTTAGTAAGATGTATAGGTTGTGAGAGGATTGTAAGAAGAATATGTATTTGGTTAAGGTTGTTATGTACTAATGTTCGGTATATTCTGTAGTCAGACCGTGGCAAGGTCCTGGAGTGTAAAGAATTCCGCTGTGACATGTATATATATGCTGTTAAGTTGCGAGACCACATTTGGATTGAGTTGGGGTGTTACAAAAAGTGGTATCAGAGCGTAGTTACGCTCTGAAGACAAGAAATACCGAACTTAGGAGAATATTGAGGTTGAGATTGAGTTATGGGTTAAGGGTTAAGAGGTAGAGTGAGAGGTGCGTTAGTCGGGACTTCCCGGTGTCTACCGGATATCCATAGTACCTAGACCCACCCTCCACATCCCTAACCCTGGACATGTGGAACAAACGCCAGAGAGAAGAAAGCCTTCTCTTACTTGGGGAAACCCGATCTGGCAGTTAGCTAACAGTGAGCAATACGAGAAACATCTTGTTGCACAACAGTTATGGAGAACTTGGAGGTTTTTAATGGAGCGCAGCTGAGAAACAGGCGCTACCTATGGAATTCTATTAATAAGGGAACGGTAATTACCGGCAACATGGGTCGACATGCTACGCAGTCGAAATAACTCGCAATACCAATGGTAAGGAAAGCACTACGGGTGCAATAGAAAGGAAAAGGGGAAGTGACATGAGTACCGGACAGTGGTCCGAAGGAGCATAACAGTAGGATAATACAAGCATGAGGACTGAGACTACTGGAAAGTCCAGTTAGAAACGGGAACTCCAAACCCCATACAATGAGGAAGGTTACAAAACCTGGCCAACATAACGCGGACGACGGTAGGAACTTATACAAATTGTATACCGGAATAGGACTACGATATAGTGCCTAAAGAAGAATCATTACTTAGTAACCACAACAATGTGTGGAGACTAGAGCGAGGATTAAGACATAGGGAAATATTAAGGGGTTCCCTCAGAAAGAGGAATGCCCTGATAAATGACAGTACTGTCAAACAACAAGGAAACTGCCGGAAGGTCAGTTATCCAAAATAAAATATTATCGAAGGAGTTCCGAACTACCATTACATGGAAATTAGAAAGAAGTATCGCTACCAACCTACCTTGTACCAATAGCCATCCTGCATGGCGCACTTGCCATAGCAAGTGCTACCACGGTTAAGCTACACGGAAAGCCACCATGGCAAGATAGGAGAACGCTACAGTTGTAACACATATTAATACCGGATTGTAAATCCATAGGAATGGAAAAATAAGACCTTGGAAAGGCCCGACGGCCTGACCATAATGAGATGAGGTGACACACCAGTCAGCCAGGAGCGAAACTTGGACATAATATTAGACCATATGGATGTTAGCAACAGTACAACGTACTACGACAACAATAACCGACAGTGCGGTAAGAACACCAAACCCGGATCTCAAAGAGGAACCTAAGAGATCGCTCAATAAATCGAGCAAAAACACTACGTAAGTAACAACATACATGGAATGTATCAAGACATACAATAAAGGCAGTCGACAGAACGACTCCCAACAGGGATGGGATAAAACTCCCAGTTTGAACACTAAGAATACCAATAACAAACATTCTACAATGAAGATGTTGGGAAGCCCAGAAAACAAAGATAAAAGAAATAAACTTAAGATATAACCTACCAAGGGTTAAGGACATACGAATCCCACGGAGGAAAGCTCAGAGGACTACCCCCACAGAGCGGGCATAGTCGAGCCGAACAAACTGATGAATGACAGCTAATACTGTTCGTCTAACATTAACACCCAAGAATGATTGATCATCAACGGGTGGCGTGGTCAACGGAAGTTGAACGAAGCGTTGAGATGGAAGTATAAGATGACCGGATGATATCCAACTTGGACACCGTAAGGCAAAAGCCTAATACCAACTTGTCCTTATTTGCTAAAAGACATAAGTCTAATAAAGCGACAGGATTGTCAAAGACACTAAGTAACCTCAGAATACCCGAATAAACTTCCATAGCAGGAAGCAGGATGCAGCGACTTACCACGGAACCCAATACTACATTTAGTATGTAACCTAACGGTAGATAGTGTTCAAGGAAACGAAAACCTTTAGGAATAACCTACAGATGAGTAAGAGTACAAATAATGAACTGAGACATTAAGCACCAAGAGCCTACGAGCCAAGGATGATAACCACATCAGAGCCCGAGGCGCAATAAGTTATAAGAGAGCTTGTTTAAGCCACGAAGGAACTACAATTCGTAGATATGAACGGTTACCAAACCCATGACTTAAATTGTGGAAAATATTGCCGGGGAAAAGCACCAATGAGAATATTGAAATAATGCTAAGGACAGGGGCGGAGAACGAACCATGCCTTTAGGGTGGGGATACCTCTCCTTGTTGTGAGGCCATGAGTGGGAATGAACCCCTCAAAAGGGCTTTCACTTATTAGAGATGCAATACGCTTTTGTTAGAGAATGGAAACTGTAAAGTTGAGATTACTTTAGAACATATCAGATACACTTGAGTAATAAGAAAGGCTGCAGAGACAGACCTCATATCCAATACCCAGGATTTAAGAATCAGTAATCGTCAGAGATAAACGTTGTGAGTGCACAACATGGCACGTCAAATGACCAATGCTCCGAAGAGCTTGTGATTCAGTGGATGACTTCTTCAGTAATCGGTAGAATTACGTGGTAGATAACGTCATAAGGAAAAAAATGTGAGGGAAATCAGCCTACTTACGAATCTGAGATTGAAGCAGAACACCTTCGTATTAAGAGTCAACTATTTTACAGCACGGTAACACAACCGCTATACACCGGAATGAGAGAACCCCAGTGTGTTTACCCAAGAAGGGATTGAGTATAAGGTAAGACATTAGAATAAGTGAATAAGAGGTTGCACCATTAATGGGCAACATGGTAAGGGCCAACTACCACGGTACTGGTGGTCGTAAGTATAATAGTTAGATAAGTGGATTAAGTCGGTGCGCGGTAAAAGCGACCGTTAGGTATGAGCCGTCAAATGTTGACACTGAGGTCAATTAGATTTATGAGTTAAGACCAGTTAAGTAGGAAATAAGATGGTAGACGAACTGAGCATTGATGCCAGTAGTCTGGACCTGGTTAGGTAAGATTTCACAGGAGCCACTACCCATTCCTTAAGGAACTGGAAGTGCATTCCTAGTAGGCATAAATATGAGAAACAAGATAAGAGCTCTACTGGAAAGAGACCTCAATTATTAAGATACCGAATCAGTAACGGGATACAGAAAGAGCTAGAGCTACAATACCAAGAACCAGTAAATGGACTTCCCTTGATTAACTTCAAGAAGAACATAAATGTTATTATGGAACGATGAAAGGGAGATCGACAACAGATACTTCATATTATTAATAGCTAAACTGTGCGGACACTATGAGTTTACTAAAACGAGACGTGGGACGACTGCACCCCACAGGGGCTTGCAGGCCTGACACGCTCATTTATGAGTTAGTTGGGTAAGTAGTAATGTATCAGTAAGTACCCTGCATGTAAACAAGTGGTGTAAGGACACGGGAGGTAGTCGACCCCGTGCCACGGACAACGACACAAGATCAGACAAGCAGCCATTACCACAAACTTCGAAGAGAAGAATTCAGTTGAACCAGCACACAGGGAATCAGAGATCAAATAATTGGAATATGAAGTGCGAGAGCACGGATTGTTAAGCATAGACATAGGACATGCTTAGATGAATATCAAGGAGAATGGATAGACGAGTTACAACTCATTAAGGCCGTGTATATATAAAGATAACACGTGTCCATTGAGAGACCAATATCCTAAACTGTAGGAGGCAGAAGGATATACAATACTATGGACGATTAGAAAGGCAGTTAAGCCTAAGATTATCAGTCGCGCAGCGGAAGCTAGCAGACCACTACCTTTGAGATTGGACCAAACTAAGTTTAAGGAACGGTATAAGTACCGTTAAGAATCCTCGATACAGAGACTAAGTCATTTCTGATCGAATTATAAAGATAGATGATGTGGAAGCTAGAATGCTTGGTGAGAATTAGACATCTTGAACTTATGTCCAAGAATGTGATGGTTGATTACGTGGGCGTAATCCATTTTAAGGGGGGTAGAGCGAAAACCGCTTATCGATATTTGAGTACTTAGTACATAAACTACTGGTGTGCATAGCACACAAAAGAATATGAGAATATGTTTTACACAAAATTTTGAGATAAATCATGGTTATTGCACACAGAAGATGTGAATGCCATACATATTAAGTACCTGTCTTGTTAACTCCGGTGTGAGTACAAGTTAAGAGAATTAAGGAAAAAGGATTAAGGAGACTTAAGAAATAAGGAATATATGAGGTATGAGTCGATATGAGACTAGGTGTGAGATAAGAATAAGATAAATTATGAGATACAATTTGACATGAGTATAAGGGAGAAGATAGTAATGCTATGATATATAAGATGGTGAGAATTGGTATGAGGCTGATATAGAACTTAGTAAGAATGGGTGCCTTGAGGTAATTACTAAGAGATGAATTGGGAATGTCTGATGGACTGAGTCCACACCTTGGAGATGTATTGATTATGATTAGAAGAACTAAAAAAATAGAAAATTGGACATGAGTGAATTATTTGGATGTTTGAAAATGACGTGGGAGGTGGAACTTGATTTTCTAGGGATCAAGGAAACCAAACACAAATTGGGGTGGAAGGATGGTTCTACACTGATGTTGATCACGTCAGGGTAGGATGACTCCTAAAACTCCCTATCAGTGGTCACAATTAAATCACGCTAAGGATAGAGGCGTTAGTATAAAACGAAATTGGAGTTGCTTGTATTTTTAATTAGAGGAATTATTCCTCACATGACCTCGTAAAAAGGATTACCTTTTTACTGAGTCTCGCCCATGAAGTCGAGGACGCACGAGCTTTGTCTTCGGACCGGTGACATGGGAGAGCAGAGTGTTTGTATTCTGGCCCATGGTGACGAGGACGAATGAGCCATTGTCTACGGACCGGTGACATGGGAGAATACGTTGGAAGTTATGTGAATGTTTTTAATCGTCAAAAGGAACAAAGGGAATTTTGAGTGCTATACATGCGTAAGCATGTTGTGTGATATTTAAGAATAAGCATATGGTGGACCTAAGGATTCAATGAGTTTAAGTATACATAAGTATGATCTATATGATCTAAGGAATGAGGTAATGCATGTATTCTAATGAGATAAGATGCATGGGAACTTTGGGGACAAAGTTCTTTTAAGGGGGGTAGATTGAAACCCCAAACCCAAGAATGCTAAGTAAACATCAAATTATGTGTAGGCTAGAATATGCCTTAGAAAGATTGGTAGACAATTTAAACCAAGGAAAACACAAAAAGTGTCTTAAGGGCAATTAGGGCAAAAATTGCCCTAAGCTTGGAGAGACTTGGGTGAGTACCCAAATATCATGACAAGACCTTAGTAATATTCTAATGGTCATTTTAAACCAATTACCAAAGAAAACCAAGCTTGAAAACAAGTTAAAACACAAAATGTGCTTTAAGAAGTCTTAAAGCACATTTTTGAGAAATTGTCTTAGAATTGAGTTTTGAGTGGCTAGATGTCCATCATTACTCTTTAATCAACATGTGTACTAATTAGTATCACATTAGGAAGTCTAAATCAATGGGAAATCAAAAATTTCAGAAATATGTGCACTAATTAGTGAATAGTGCCAAATAGTAACTAGTTTAAGTTTTAATCAATATAAGCTAATTAGTTGGTCAACAAAGACCATGACTAGCCTTATTTATGATGGGGGCCGGTTTCTAAGGGATGATTCATTAAAGACTTCATCAAATTAAGAAAGAAAAAGGGAAGGAAAGTAAAAGCAAAGACTATTCACCTTTTTATAACAAATATCTTCACTTAAGTTACCTTTCTTCCTCTCTCTCTCTCTTCATTTCTCCTTCCTTCCATGATTTCTCTTTCTCTCTCCCAGCTCCAAACCGAGAGAGAGCTCCATTCATGGCTCCTCACCTTCATTCACTTGCCAAGTGCAACTCCAAGCTCCAAATCCAAAACAAATTGCATATTTGTCTTAGTTAAGTCAAGGCCCTCCTTTCTATCTTTTCAAATCTTTCAAAGATCAAGTTTGGTGCCATGAGAAAACTCCATTGATGGAGGAAAATCAAGTTTGAAGAGCTCATTAGCTTCTTCATTCTCTTAAGGTAAAGAAAATGTAAGAAAAACCAAGTTTCCATCACTTCCTTACATGGCCGAAAATTTACTACTCATGGGGCTATGTTTTTATGCCTTGTTCTAGCTTGTTTTATTCACCAAGCACTAGTGGAGGTCCTCTTTCATTCAATGCCCAAGTCTACCTTGAGACTTCAAAGGTAATCATCCACTTTTATGCCTTAGAACACATTTCTAACCTAGGTTTTCATTCCTTGAGGTTAGTGTATTGTTTAGTACTCATGTGAGTCATTGAATATTGGTTAGAACATTGGCAAAGGGAGTTTAAGTGGTGGCCGATATTCATTCAAGAAGAAGGTCTAAGGAGGAAGATAGGATAAGCTTGAGAAAACAAGGTAAATTACTTACCTAATGGTGGTTTAAGGTTTAAGGAATGAGTTTTAGATGGGTACCAATGTAGCCTAGGGCTTACATTAGGTAATGGGTTATGTAACCTAAGAAAAAGAACTTAAATAAGCTTGTGAACTTGTGACTAAGGAGCCAATGGGAATGAGTTAGTAATATAAGTTTAAGATGGATTTTAAGAGCATTATAATTACTATGAGATTGATGGGTGTATTTGCAGGTTGAAAGCTTTTATATGTGGGAAATTCAGTGTTTAAGTTTAAGTCATTTAAGGGCCTAAGAGCCATGTCATTTAAGAGCCTTGGTGCTATGCAATTTAAGATTATTGCAATATAATGAGTTGTTGTGAATGAGTTGGTTTGGTGGTGAGATCTGATGAGAAAGAACTTGATGTGTGTGAGATGGATGAATGAGGAAAACAATGCATTTGGGCATGATAAGATGCTAGAGAAGCTATGGCGAAATTTGAGTAGAAAACAAAGTGTTTAAGTGGTAGTGGTGAGCTAATATGCCCTAGGGTTTACTAGGGAGCATGAAAAGAAAATTGGGTGGAAATGAGTTAACTAAGGAGTTCTTGAGGTTTAGAATGACCTAGAGATGTCTAGGAGGAATTAGAGGATGGTGAGTGTATTAAACCACCAAAATCATGATATGAGGAATGTAAGACTTGTGCATAAGTTTTAAGGAAAGGTGTATAATGCTTAAGGTGATTTAGGTATGAACTTGGGAATATATCAATGAAAGTCTTGGGAAGCTTGCCTAAGTAGTGATGATGCTAGTAGTGGAACAATAAGGTTTTAGTTTAGATGGCAATGAGTGGACTTAGGTGATGGGAGTGAAGATTGAAGGAGAAGGTTATAGATTGGCTAGGAACGTATAGGAGGGTATGATCATGAGAATGGTGAGTAAGTTGCATAAAAGAAGTGGAAAAGTCTAAGGAGGGTGTTGCATGGGTAAGGTAAGTGAAGAACAAGGTCAAGGTGATAAGTGGTGAAAAAAATGTATGGGTAAGCTGAAGAGTTTAAGAGTGGTGAGTAACCAAAGGAAAGAGAGGAATTTGTGCATGGATAGCAAGGTGACTTGAGGAAGTCTTGGTAAATGAATTGAAGATGGAAGATGATGTTTATGAAGTGCTCAAACTGTTAAGGAGGGAACACTTGGGTTGGTTGAAGTTTTGGCAAGGTTACAAGTTGGAAATGTAAGGAATCATATGACAAGTGTTAGGAGTGTTTGTAAGAATTTAGTAAATGTTTGAGAAGATCTTTGGAAGTTATTTTGGGGAGTTTGGTGGAAGTTCTAAGGTGAGTTTAAGTGCTTAAATGGTATTAGGACACATGGGGGAACTTGTGGAGAAGTTTGGAGTCAAATGGGAATTTAGAAACAAGGTTCTGGAGCCGACCGACCTTGGGACCGGACCTGCAAGGTCGGTCGAGCTCAGTTTACACTGCCGGAGGAAGTTTCTGGAACCGACCGAACTTGGGGACCGGACTTGCAAGTTCGGTCGGGCTTGTATTTTGTGTACGAATTGAGTCTCTGGAATCGACCGAACATGGGACCGGACTTGGCAAGTTCGGTCGGGCTTAAATATCCCACGGGGAAACTCTCGGGAATGGACCGACCTTGGGACCGGACTTGCAAGGTCGGTCGGGTTAGAATTTTCAAGCGGTAATATGTTCTGGAATGGACCGACCTTGGGTAAGGTCGGTCAGAAGTTCGGTCGAGCCTAAAAAAAAAAAGAAATTTTGGATTCTAAGGATGGTAATAGGTAATAAGGTATACCTTTGGTAGGGTGGTAATGATTAGGACCCTAAGAACTTAAGGGATTAAGTTAAGTTAAGTGTAAGCTTAAAAGCTTAAGGTTAAGTTTGTAAGATTAAGTTGTAAGACTTAAGAGGTGTTAGGTGGGGATCATTAAGGGTTAAGTAAGTTAAGTAAGTTAATTAAGTTAATTAAGTTAAGTAAGATTAGTAAGTTGAATTGAGTTAAGTGATTAACAACCTAAAACTGAATGAATGTTTTAGGACTGGGAATTTGGACTCCGGAAGAGAGTAAGCAACCGAACGACTAACGGTGAACGGTACAGTTCTTCTTGTGACCTGCTTGCTAACGAGGTGTCCCGCGGCTTGTGTGCTATTTGTTTTTTTGTGCTCACTAAACATGATAAAGCATGCAACCGGAATATATTATATTTATTGTATTGTTGTGTGATGTTTGAAAACTAACATAACATACCGTGAGAACTTACTAACCAACGTTTAGTAAGGAAATGAGTGAGACTAAGGAACACTCCCTATATGGGACGATATAAACCGAAAGAGGTTAACCAACAAACATGGTCTTGAGACTACTACTAACTGGAACTTGAGTGAGGAAACCCGGGACCGATCTTCGGTCATGCATGCTAAGGAAAGGGGGTCGGTATCTATAGCAGATTCGACTTTGGATTAAGGACTAGTCCTCGGACTAGTAGCCTTGGTTGGTTGGCCGGCTCGGCTACATTGGACATCCAGTCCAAGGTAGGTGGCTTTAAGATGGTGTGGGGGGATCAAGCCTACATCCCCAACAATTTAAGAATGTTGTTTATTGCCGGTAAGTGTCCTGCTGCTGGCTAGGGTTAACCAAGCCCTACAAAAATAAACAACGAACTAAGGGCTAACCTATTCCCAATGAGAGAACGGTTGGCATACTTAAGGTAAGGTTAAGATAAGTTGCAACCAACAATTTCACCTCTCTTAAAAGATATCACCCAAAACATTTATAAAAATACTGTTATAAAAATGTTAATTTAGTTTTCCTTATCTTACCCAGCTTAAAAGTTTATTAACAAACCATACTTTATTTTTCGTTACATTAAAAACCATATATTATAAGTTATTCTTATGGAAAACTCACAAACACAATTTTTAAACCCATTTACCATAGTCCAAAAATTCCCAAATTTAATATACAGTAACTATAACATATTATACATATTATAAAATTTTTATTTCATAAAAATATCTTTTCAAATTAACCAAATAAATCTAGAAAACCCGTAACTTGCAAAAATCATAACTTACGTTTAAAAACTCCAAAACCATAATAATGTACATCAAAATAAACTAGATTTAATAAGGAATCTATGGTTAAAATTTCAAGTCAAAATACATTCGGGAAGGTATTTAAATTAATTCAACAAGTTAGGGTTATTTACTGGAATTATAAAAACCTTAATAAACTTAAATCTGAAACGTTTTAATCTCGGCCGTCCGTTCCTTCTAACTACGATCGGACGACCCAGATTCGCCAAGTTCATCAGAAACCCAATTCGAATGCCGATTGGGAATCTGTTGATTTCTCACAATCTATAGAACAAAATTCGTTAATTCTTGCTCCATTCGTTTCGAAATTTAATGACGATTCTAGAGGTACCAATTTTACGATCTATGGTGTGCGAATTTGAGAAAACGATTCTGGGTTCGAAGAAACTAGGGTTCATGTTGTTTCGAGAAGAATTTGACAAAATTATGTCAATATAGTGCGTAGTAGATTAAATTGATAGGTGGGTTAGTTCGAGAATGAGAAACCGAGTGGCAATAACGGAGGAATTGGTCGGAAACTCACTAGAAGTGTGCCGGCGAGAGTACTCAAATTTGGGATTCCGGAAAAGGTTGGACTTTCAGGCAGTTCAAGTAGTGAACTTTACAGATCTATAATTTACAACATAGATCGAGTTAGGCCACGTTCTTGCGCTTATTCGAAAAAGGAAACTTAACTCTACACAATGATAGCAAGAACTCACCCTAACTTGCACTACACAGAAAGAAATTGAAGCTGGAAGTTGCGAGTTTACCTTGCGTTTTCTGGAGAGAAAACTATGATTTTATGCGGTGACGAATCCGAAACTTTAGACACTTCGTTCTTCGAAACGGTTGGAAATTGGCTTTGGTCATCAACATGAAAGTTGTAGAGGGATTATAGCTCTTCAAAACGAGCTAAAGAACATGAAATTTGGCTGAGAAACGAAGAAGTTATGGCAAGACGAATTTACCAGAAATCGAAGGAAAACTGGAATCTGTAGTTTCGGGTTTGCATGTTGGCTACTTTGGATCGAATTTCCTGTTGATTTAGGATGAACTAGGTTTAGTGTGAGTTATGGTTGTTTAGAGGAAGTGTAGGAGAAGACAACAAAGAAGACGACACTCAAAAGTTCCAAAAGATGAGAAAGTTATGAAGGTCACAAGTTAGGGCAAAGTCTGGTATCGGTTACCGGGAATATAGGGGATAAAATCGGCTAAGTACTGGGGCGCGTATCCCGAGGCGCGCGATGAGTCAGCAAACTTGCACATCAGCATTTTGTTTTCAAAATTTTGGCTCTAAACTTCATTTGATCATAACTTTGGCTAGGATGATCCATTTTTGACGTTCTTTTTATCGATCTTCATGGTTTTCCATAACCTATTTATTGGTATAGGTTTCATGGGCTGGTTTGACCATTCTCAAAAAGTCAACCTTAGCAAGGCTTAAAAGGCTTTAGGGTTTCTAGAATTTTATATTGACTTTTATGTTTCAAAACAATGTTCCAACTCTTTCTAAAATCTTTATAATATACTTGGAGTGTTTATAAATTTTCCCAAGATTTATTGACTTATAAATCTTATTATTAAATTCATAATACTATATAATAATATATGGTAATCCAATATTTAATAGTTTTCTTTAGGATTAAATGGGAGAAATCCCATGATTTAATTTTCATAATTCCATATAAGGATATAATGATTTATTATTCACAATTCCATACTACATTATAATAATTAATGGTATAATTTTCTGTTTTAATAAAAAAAATCCCCTAAATTAATTTAAATTAATTTAGGGGTATTTCACTTAAACCCGTAATACATCTACCCCATCTTACTCTCATTACGGTCGCCTTCTGACGTTCACCTGCGAAATAAAAACAGCCCCCAAAGGGGGTCAGCAAAATTGCTGGTACGATCCTCTCATGCCCCCCAGCTACGTGGCTACACGACTAATTGTCGATAGCATGGAGGTTGATTAGATGCACAACATAATAGAAAGTGCAATAAACAACAAGCCAAATATGAACAATCAAAGTTCAAACACAATGAACGACTTAAATGCATTCCCTTAATTAGTGATCAATTATTTAACTCCTTAGTTATTTTTCCTCTTTATCTCCCAACCTTATCTTACCTCAATATTAATCCTTATCTTAGTCTTAGAAAACAAACCATTCTTCAAATAGAAATGGTTTAGCTTATCTCAGTCTTAGAATACAAATCATTCTTTAAATAGAATGGTTGTATCTTATCTCAATGTTTATTTTTGTCGGGTCAAAAGCAACAACCTAGCCAAGAGCTATTAACTCCATTGGTTGAATAAACAACTTATCTTAAAATTTAGGATTTAGGTGATCCTACCGCACCATCTTAATGCCTCCTACCTTGGACTGGATGTCCAAGTAGCTGAGCCGATATTCGACCCTAGGCAACAAGTCCGAAGACAAGTCCTTAAGAGGGAGTCAGATCCGATCAAGATACCGACCCCCTTACCTTAACATGCATGACCTTAGTCAGTCCGGATTCCTTACTCCCCCCAAGTTCCAGTTAGTAGAAAGTCTCAAGACAATGTTTTGTTGGTTAAACCTCTTTCGGTTATTAACAAACTAATATTAGGAAGTGTTCCTTAATCTCACACAATTCGTTACTAAACATTGTTAGTAAGTTCTCAAGGTAAGTTGTGTTAGTTTTTCAAACATCACACACAATACAATAGACACATATTCCGGTTGCATGCTTAATCTTGTTTAGTAGGCACACATAAACAAATAACACACAACCGAGGGACACATCGTTAGCAAGCAGGTCACGAGAAAGATTGTACCGTTCACCGTTGGTCGTTCGTGGTTTGCTTACTCTCCTCCGGAGTCCAAATTCTCAAACCCTAAACATTGATTGAATTGGCTGGTTAATTACTTTTAATTAACCTAGCTTACTTAATCACTAATGACCTCCCACTAAATAACACTAAATCATTTTAGTTCAAGCTTAACCACTTATGTTATTCACTTCTCATTTTACCTCACACTTGTTCACACCTCCAATGGCCATAAAATTCTACCAAATAACTCCTAACAACCTTATAATAACATTACCCAACAAACCCCCTTCATTTACCTCTTAAAAAGCACACTTCCTTTGTAAAAATGGCTGGTCTGGGTTTGTGTACTTGGATATAAACCCAGACCAAGTCACGGTATTAGTTTCTGGACAGTTTTTGATGTGGTCCGGGTATATGTACTCGGTTACGAACCCGGACCATGGCTAAACTTTTACAGAATTGCAATTTTTGACTTCTTTTGAACCTCAATCTTCTTGCCCAATCTTTTCTTAACCTCTCCACAAGTATTCTAACATGTTTTAACATCATTTTAGCACCTTAAAACCCTCCTAATTCATCCATCAAACTCATACTAAATTTCTTGATCTTTCACCCAATTCCTTTACAAAAACCCTTAACACTTATAACTTAATTTCTTACACTTTCCATATGTAAATTTTGTCTTAAATTCCAACTAACCTTAGTGTTTCCTTTCAACCAATATAACTACTCCTCAAACATCATTAATCATCCATCTTTCCTTTACTAAACTTTCCAAGGTTATCTTGCATCTCCATGCACAATTTTTCTCCTTTCCATTACTGTTACTCATCAGTCCTAAACTTGAACATACCTAAGCATTTCTTTCCATCCTCTTAGTACCTTAACATTGTTCCTCTTTACCTTGACCATCCTACACCCTCCTTAGACATTTTCATCTCTTTTTCTCAATTAACTCACCATTCTCATGGTTAAACACTCTTATACATTCCTAGTCATTTTCCTTGACAATTTACAACATTCTCTTACAATTTTCTCTTCCATCACTCAAGTCCACTCATTACCAACCAAACTATAACCTTATTAATCCACCACAAGCATCTTCACCACTTACACAAGCTACCCAAAATTCTCATTGTTATATTCTCTAGTTCATACCTAAATCATCTTAAAACATTATACACTATTTTCTCCAGATTTTTGCTCAAGTCTTGTCATTCCTCATAACATGATTTTGGTGTGTTTAATACACCCACCAATCCTCTAATTCCTCCTAGACAACCCTAGGTCATTCAAATCCTTAAGAATACCTATGTTAACTCATTTACATTCAAATTCCTTTTTAATGACTCCTAGTAAATCCTAGGTCATATCAATTCACAACCACCACTAAACACTTTGTTTTCTACTCAAATTTCGCCATAGCTCCTCTAGTATATTATCATGCCCAAATGCATTGTTTTTCTCATTCAATCATCTCACACACATGAAATCCTTTCTCATCATATTTTCTCACCCAAATCTACTCATTCACAACAACTCAATATAATGCAATAATCTTAAATTGCATAGCTGAAATACCCCAAACCTTAATATATTGTTTAAACACTTAAATATGGTATATTAAGACTAAAAAGAGTCTTAAACATTAGTAAACAAATTTAAATAGAAAGAAAACACAAAATGTGCTTTAAAGTCAGTAAGAGCCAAAATGTGCTCTAAGCTTGGGATAAACTTGGTTGAGACCTAATGAACTTACCAAGATCTTAATTATATGCTAATGAACATATTAAACCAATTACCAAAGAAAACCAAGCTTGAAAACAAGTTTAAAAAAAAAAATGTGCTTTAAGGAGTCTTAAAGCACATTTTTGAAAAATTGTCTTGTAAATGAGTTTTGAGTGGCTAGTTGTCCATCATTACTCTTAAATATATATGTGTACTATATAATATCACATTTGGATGTCTATATCAATGGGAAATCAAAAATTTCACTTCTATGTGCCTTGTTTTCATGAATAGTGATTTTTATAAGCTATTTTGTAACATATGTTGTATAAGTAATTAAATTGACAAATAAAGACTATAATACCCCCACACTACTATTAGGGGCCGGTTTTTAAGGTTGGTGACACACCACCCTTGTTAGCTTGTTAAGAAAATAAATAAGACTACTTAAGTACCTTTTTACTTTATAAAGTATAAATATCTTCAAAAGCAAATTCTATCTCATTCTCTCATTTCTTTCCTTGTATTCACACGGCTCCACACTCTCTTCAACCTCTCTTCTTCCTTCTCTTCCACACGGTAATACCACACCACCACCATTAAACCTCTTCTTTGATCTCTTGTAAAATCTAGCTCACTTGTCCAAATCAAAACAAACACCACCAATCTCTTCCTCTCATCAAGCTCTTCATTTCTATCTTCTTAAAATTCCAAGACCACCATTTCGGTGCCAAGGAGTTCCACCATTGAAGGAGCTTGAGCTTGTATTTTTACATATTGTTACTCTCCTTTGTTTCTAGGTAAGGAATCTCAAATAAAAACTTCATTTCCTTCATGTTTTTGTTGTGACCGAAAATACCTATTGAAGGAGCTCTTTGTGTGACTTTGTTCTAGCTTCATTCCAACTTTTCATGGACTAGGTGGAGTCCTCTCTTGTTAGATATTCAACTCTCTTCAAAGATCAAGGTAAAACAACTACATTAATGTTTTTGAAACAATGTAAAATTAGGGTTTACAATGAGATGAAGCTTATAGCTTGAATACTCATTATAATGTTTGTATATTGTTTAGAACTTGTCAAAGAATCAAATACCCTACCGGTTTTTAAAGGAAACAAGAAAGAAGTTATTTGGAAAAAGAGGTAAATCTACTAACATAATGTTGTTTGATGCCTTAGGAGAAATGAGCTTATAATGCTTGTTAAAACTACCTAAAGAGCAAATGGTGAATGAATTAGTAAAGTGTTCTCAAGAGCTTAGTAAAAGGCATATGTGTTGTTGAGTGTATTTGCAGGTTAAATGCAAATATATTGTGGAAATTCAGTGTTTATGATTTATGCATCTTAAGGGCCTAAGAGCCATGTCATTTAAGGGCCTAAGTGCCATGCAATTTAAATTATGCACTATATTGTGATGTAGTGCTTTATGAGTGGAGTTTGTGTCTAATAAGTGCTTGATGGATTTTTAGTGTTCTTGGTTGTTTGTTGGTAAAAACAATGTGTTTTGGTTTAGTAATGTTCTAGGAGAACCTATGTCGAAATTTAGGTAATAAATGTGAAGTTCTAGGAGTTTAAAATGAGTTTGATAAGTTAAGGAGTATTTAGAATGGTTAAGTGTTTCCTTGTGAAAGAAACATGCATTAAGGTGATTTAAGATGTGAGAAGGACTTAGGCATGAGCTTGAAGTTTTAGTATGTACCAAAGTCATTTTGGACTTAGGTAAAGACTTAGGCAACTTTGGTAAAATAAGGAGAAAGTGTGAACTTTGAAAAGGATTTCAAGAATGACATAAGGAGTTAGTTGTGATAAATGATGCTTGGGGGATGATGTTAAAATGAGGAGAAAGCATTTGGATAGTAGTAATCATAGTATGAAATACCATTGGGAAAACTAAGGAGAAAATAACATAGGTGTTAAGGAATTTTACAAGGAAATAAGTAAAGGCTTAAGAAATTAGAAAATGAGTTCATAGATGTTGTATGTGGATATAAGGTTACCAAATGTTGTTAGGAAGCATTAAGAGGCTTTAGGAGAAGTTTGGTGAAGATTTGACAAAGTTTGGGTAAGTTTAGAGGGCGTCCGACCCAGGGGTCCGACCCAAGTTTGGGTCGGACAGCCTCTGTTAGACGTCAGGAAAATGTTCTGGAATGGTCCGACCCAGTCGAGTGAGTCGGACGTGGGTCGGACGGGCATGTTTTTAAGGCGGTAAAATGTTCTGTAATGGTCCGACCCAGAAGGTTGGGTCGGACATGGGTCGGACATGTATAGTCTGAAGTCGATGGAATTCTCTGTAATGGTCCGACCCAGTCTAGTGAGTCGGACGTGGGTCGGACATGTCTCTGGAATGGTCCGACCCAGAAGGTTGGGTCGGACATGGGTCGGATAAGGTAAGGATCTTCAGACCCGAAAACCACTGGAAGGGTCCGACCCAGTTGTGGGTCGGACGGTGGGTCGGACATACCAAAACTAAAAAAAAAAAAACAGAAAAGAATGTGACTTATGTAGTTAACCCTAGGGTGTATAATGAAGGTAACCTAGGGTAAGATAGACATTAAAACATGTCATACAATCATGTTAAATACTTAGTAAGTTTGAAGTTAAATAAATAATTAACCGACGTTATTAACTATGTATAGGAGTGACCTACGGAGGAAACCAAACGAGGCAAGGACCAAGGTATGGTTTTCTTGCAGTCTGTTGTCGACCGGTTTACACCGGCTTGTGTGTTGTATGTTTTTCTGTGTGTTTATGACGTTATAAGATTTAAACATGTAATGAGTTTACAGTTGTTCATATTATTGTGATGTTATGTTGTGACTCATTTCCCTTGTGTGTGCCTAACATGACTTACCACCTATTGTGTATGGTTGTTAAGTTCCACTATGAACTTCTAACAAGTGTTAACTGGGAAGTGAGGAATCCGGTTGTCCGGTCATGCATGTAAGTTAAGAGTAGATATCTGAATCAGATTCGACTCTTATTTGTTAGATGTTCTCCTTAATTGGCGTTCGATCTCCCGCTAGCTTCTTCCAAAGCTTACCTATTCTGACTTATGATCGGTTTAGTGGGAACATGTGTTTGTGTGGTGTGTCGGGTCACTAAATCCGAACCATCTGTGACTTAAGTTACTCGTCCGTCTAACAGAACGGTAATGAGTGTGTTTAACGAGCTTAACATGAGAGTGAATCATTCTCTAGGCTCTTGTGATATTTGACCCTTGTGGTTTGTTATTGTGGAACGAAGATCCACCGTGTATGTGATGTTGTGCTGTGCACTATTGATGCTATGCCACATGTTATGTTATGTTATGTATATAAATGTGAAATACCCCAAACCTAGTTATGTTGTTTAAACACCTAAATATGGTGTAATAAGACTAAAAAGAGTCTTAGAAACATTAGTAAACAAATTTAAACAAAAAGAAAACACAAAATGTGCTTTAAAGTCAATAAGAGCAAAAATGTGCTCTAAGCTTGGAATAAGCTTGGGTAAGACCAAATGAACTTACCAAGACCTCATTTATATACTAATGAACTTATTAAACCAATTACCAAAGAAAACCAAGCTTGAAAACAAGTTAAAACACAAAATGTGCTTTAAGAAGTCTTAAAGCACATTTTTGAAAAATTGTCTTGTAAATGAGTTTTGAGTGGCTAAATGTCCATCATTACTCTTAAATATATATGTGTACTATATAGTATCACATTTGGGTGGCTATATTAATGGGAAATCAAAAATTTCACTTCTAAGTGCCTTGTTTAGGTGAATAGTGATTTTTATAAGCTAGTTTGTAACATATGTTGGTTAAGTAATTAAATTGACAAACAAAGACTAAAATACCCTCATATAATATAGGGGGCCGGTTTCTTAAGTGTGGTGACTCACCACTCTCTAGTTAATATAATAAGTAAGTAAATAAAACTAATTAAAACTACTTTTACTTTATTACTACAAATATCTTCTTAAAAGCAAATTCTATCTTCATTCTCATTTCTTTCCTTCATTTCCCACGGTCCCAACCTTCTTCTTCCTTCCTTGCTGTTCTCTCACGGTAATACCACTACCACCATAAAAACTCCATCTTTGACCTCTTGCTAAATCAAGCTCACTTGTCCAAATCAAATTCTAAGACCACCAATCTCTTCCTCTCATCAAGCTCTTCATTTCTATCTTCTCAAAGCTTCAAGAGCCCATTTCGGTGCCATGGAGTTCCACCATTGAAGGAGCTTGAGCTTGTCTTTTGACATATTGTTGATCTCCTTTGCTTCTAGGTAAGGAATCTCAAAGAAAAATCATGTTTCCTCCATGTTTTGTTGTTGACCGAAAATACACATTGATGTAGCTCTTTGTGTGACTTTGTTCTAGCTTCATTCCAACCTTTCATGGACTAGGTGGAGTCCTCTCTTGTTATATATTCAAACTCTCTTCAAAGATCAAGGTAAAACAACTACATTAATGTTTTCGAAACAATGTAAAATTAGGGTTTACAATGAGATGAAGCTTATAGCTTGAATACTCATTATAATGTTTGTATATTGTTTAGAACTTGACAAGGAATCAAATACCCTACCGGTCTTATAGTGAAACAAGAAAGGAGTTGTTTGGAAAAGAGGTAAATCTGCTAACCTAATGTAGTATAATGCCTTAGGAGAAATGAGCTTATAATGCTTGTTAAAACTACCTAAAGAGCAAATGGTGAATGACTTAGTAAAGTGTTCACAAGAGACTAGTAGAAGGCATATGTGTTGTTGAGTGTATTTGCAGGTCAAAGGCAAATATATTGTGGAAATTCAGTGTTTAAGGATTATGCACTTTAAGGGCCTAAGAGCCATGCATTTTAAGGGCCTAAGTGCCATGCAATTTAAATTATGCACTATATTGTGATGTAGTGCTTTATGAGTGAAGTTTGTGTATAATAAAGTGTTTGATGGATTGTTAGTATTCTTGGTTATTGGTTGGTGAAAACAATGTGCTTTGGTGTAACAAAAGGCTAGGAGAACCTATGTCGAAATTTAGGAAATGTATAAGGAGTTCATGATGTTTTAAAGGAATTGTGAGGAACTAGGAAGTGCTCTAGAGTGTAACAAGGACTTAGGCATGATCTTGAGGTTTTAGTAAGTACCAAAGTCACTTTGGGACTTAGGTAAATACTTAGGCAAACTTTGGTAAATAAGGAGAAAGTGTAAACTTGGAAAAGAATTTTCAAGAAGGATATAAGGAGTTAGTTGTGAGAGATGATGCTTGGGAGATGATGTTAAAATAAGGAGAAAACTTTTGGGATAGTAGTTATCATAGGTATGAAACACCACTTGAAAAACTAGGAGAAAACATTGTAAGTGTTAGGAATTTTGTGAAGATATAAGTAAAGGTTTAAGGAATTAGAAAATGAGTTTTATGAGTGTTTAAAGATGTCTTAAGGTGTGTTTAAAGTGCCCAAATGAGGTTAGGGGGTACTAGGTTATATGGGGTGAAGTTTGGAGTTGAATGTGAAAAGGAAAACAAAGGTCTGGGGCAGACCGAACTTGCGACCGAACTTGCAAGTTCGGTCGAGCCCAGTTTACCCTGCAAGAATTGGCTTCTGGAATGGACCGACCTTGGGGACCGCACTTGCAAGGTCGATCGGGCGTGTATTTTGTCTACAGATTGAGTTACTGGAATCGACCGAACATAGGACCGGACTTGGCAAGTTCGGTCGGGCTAAATTTTCAAAGGGAAGAAACTCTCGGGAATAGACCGAACATGCAACCGAACTTACAAGGTCGGTCGGAGTAGAAACTTTTGGCGGAAATGTGTTCTGGAATCGACCGAACTTGGGTAAGTTCGGTCGGTAAGGTCGGTCGGACCTAAACTTGTAAAAAAAAAAAACAGAAAAGAATATGACTTATGTAGTTAACCCTAGGGTGTATAATGAAGGTAACCTAGGGGAGAATAGACATTAAAACATGTCATACAATCATGTTAAATACTTAGTAAGTTTGAAGTTAAATAAATAATTTACCGACGTTACTAATGTGTTTAGGATTCTCCCAAGGTGGAAATCAATCGAGGCAAGGACCAAGGTATGGTTTTCTTGCAGTCTGTTGCCTACCGGTTTACACCGGCTTGTGTGTTGTTTGTTTTTCTGTGTGTTTATGACTTTGTAAGATTAAACCATGTAAAGAGTTTACAGTTGTAAAATATTATTATGTTGTTAAGTATGACTCTCTCTTCCCTTGTGTGTGTCTAACAAGACTTGACCTATTATTGTGAATTGTTTGTTGAGTTCAATGATGAACTACTAACAAGGGCTAACGGGGGAAGTGAGGAGTCCGGTCTGTTCCGGCCACGCGTGTGAGTATGGGAGTCGATGTCATAACCGGTTCGATTCTCTCTGTATGTTATGGTTGTGTTTCCAATTTGGTTTCCAACCTTCCCTTTAGCTTAACCAAGGCTATTTTACTGACTCACGTCGGGCCACAGGGGCATACTATGTGTTATTTCGGTGTGCTTGGATCACTATATCCGAGGCACCTTGTGCTAATTAACCGTTCAATCTAACCGGACGGTAACAAGTTATGTAACGAGCTAAGTATGAGCATGGCAACATTCTCTAGGCTCTCAATGGGGACTAACTATGTTGGTTCTCTTCCTATAAGGAATTGTTCTTGTGTGATGTATGTGATGTTGTGTACAATACCCATGTTATGTTATATATGTATAAGTTGTGTGTTTTAAAATAAATGCCATGTCATCATGACAAATAGTTTGCGCGCATCCCGGTAGCCGATGGGCTGCGCGTTAACTATACCAGCCAAGAGTTGCTGACCCCCTCGGGGGATCCATATTTCTTTTACTACAGGATGAGGATCGAAGAAGCGGAGTGGCTCTAGATCCTAGGATGTAGTTTACTTTGAGTACTTTTGGATGTTGGCCCGGGATGCGCCTGTGCTCCCGTGGCATATTATATACTTGGTTATGACAGTTTACAGTGACGGTATACAGTGAAGGATTTATGTAAACACTCGGTATTTTGTTGATGTATATATATGGTTATTAGTTCTATGCTCGGGAGTCTGATCATCAGACCGGTACACTTGTATTTATTCAGCCTTGTTAACCACGTGGGTGGTTGACGGCGTTGTAGCACCAATCGTTTAGTTATTGTTTAGTTCTTTATATTCCGCTGCGATTCTAAATAATGTGATGTGCGTAGTAGGGGTGTTACAAAATGAATGCCATGTTATCATGACAATTAGTTGCGCGTATCCCGGTAGCCGATGGGCTGCGCGTTAACCATACCAGCCAAGGGTTGCTGACCCCCTCGGGGGATCCATATTTCTTATACTGCAGGATGAGGATCGAAGAAGCAGAGTGGCTCTAGATCCTAGGAGGTGGTTTACTTTTGTATACTTTTGGATGTTGGCCCGGGATGCGCCTGTGCTCCCGTGGCGTGATTATATTTGGTTGTGACAGTTAACAGTGGTGTGACACAGTGAAGGACTTATGTAAACACTCGGTATTGTATATAATGTATTTATGGTTTAGTTTTATGCTCGGGAGTCTGATCATCAGACCGGTACACTTGTATTTATTCTGCCTTGTCAACCACGTGGGTGGTTGACGGCGTTGTAGCACCGAGGCGTTAGTTGCTGTTTAGTTATTTATTTCCGCTGCGATTTCGTTTAGTGTCATGTGCGTAGTAGGGGTGTTACAAAAAGTGGTATCAGAGCGAAGTATCGCTCTGATGACTAGAATACCGAGCTTAGGGATATACCGAGTTAGGAAACCTAACTACAGTTACTTCAGTGAACATTATGGAAAGGTTAACCACTAACTAAGTGTGGAGATACCTTATTGTCGGGAAGCGTTACAACCGTTGGACCGATAAGTGTGCAAGCATATTGCTAATGAATATTCATGTGAATACAGATGGCAGGTAGACCGCGAGGTAGAGGCCGCGGAAGCGGTACTAGTGATGCGGGTGACCAGGGCGAGAACACTACGGCTCAGGTTATGGCTGAGGCTGTAGCAGCCGCTGTAGCCCAGATGGTACCCCAGCTTGTAGCTGCGATACAGCAGGGGCAGATGCCCGGAGTTCAACCACCACCGCCACCGCCACGAGAGACCAATTGGGTCAAGGCATTGGCAGACTGAGACCCCCTTCATTTCATGGGGAGACCGACCCACGTAAGCTGGAGGCGTACATCTCCGAGTTGGAGACCGCCTACGAGACCTTGGCTGTACCTGCAGAGGCTAAGGTCCGTCTTGCCGCTTACTACCTGAAGGGTTCGGCACAGAACTGGTGGAAGCTTGTGAGAGAGGACCGGATGGCGGATCCTCAGTTTGGATGGAGGGAGTACACGGCTCTGCTGCGAGCCAAATACTACCCTGTGCACGTTCAAGAGGCCAAGCGCCTGGAGCTGGATAGTCTGAGCAGGGGGACAAGGTGTCGGTTGATGAGTATTACACTGCATTCACCGGCCTTGTCCACCTGTTACGGACCTGGGATACTCGAACCGGGTGCTGGTAAACCGTTTCTATAACGGTCTCAGCCACCGTCTTCGCTATGGGATGGGGCCAGCTGAGTATACTACCTTGCAGGTAATTTAAATAAAGAGTGATGTGAATATGTGTAGTCTACAAGTGAGTATTAATGTGAGTTTGTGAGTATGTATTGCGGGGCATGACTGACCATCCTAAATTCAGGAGTGCTATCATGCCGCTGCTAAGGTGGAGATCACCGTCCGTCTGAGGGACGAGGAGAATGCGCACAAGCGCAAGGCCACGAGCGAGGGCCAGAGTCCGCAGGGGTACGGGGGAGGAAAGAAGAAGAAGAAACCTTATCCCCAGCCCCAGAAGAGTCAGCACCAGGGTGACAAGGGCCAAGCCCAAACCACCACAGCTGAGGAGCCACTGAAGCTCACATATGCTTATGCGGCGAAGCCCCTACGCTCTTACCCACCTAAGGGTAATTATTTAATCTTGTGTGATAAGTTGAAGTGTATGTTGATAAGTGTGAGACAAGTATTGATTGTGTGTTGTGATAGCAGCTAGCACGGGCTCTGGACCGGAGCGCCACTATTACTGTAAGTGGTGCAATGGAGACCACCCGGCAAGGACTGCAAGGGAAATGAGGTGCAGTGTCGCTACTGCGAGAAGTGGGGTCACCGTGACCACGAGTGTTACCGGAACCCCAACAGCAGAGTCAACAAGCCCAGGGGGCAGTGGAAGGGTAAGGCCACAGCAGCTATTGATGGCCCGAAGACGGCTAACCAGCCACCCACAGATCAGAGGCATACTGATTCCCAGAAGGGGAAGGGGTCGGGACCTAGCAAGGCCGCCCTGAATGTGGTGGACCGGTCTGAGGCGCCAGGGCCCTCTTCTAGACCAGGTACCGCCTAAACTATTGAATGTAATAAGTGATTGCATACCTCATTTCATGCATGTGTGTATTAATGAGTCCAAGCGTATTATCATGTAAGTAAAGAGTTAAAGTATAGTGTGAAAGACACCTAATTAGATAATTCTAAACTTAAAGGAACCTTCAATATATGTTATCCAATCCCACCCACACCAAACCCTGAAGAAACCACCATCAACATCACCGACTTTCCAATGGAGCAATGTCAGGTTATCCAGCCAGGTATGATACTTTTAAATGGATACCTGACACCGGAAGCACAAATCCATGTCATCAGACGATGCGACGAACTTGGAGCTAAACCTGGAGGTTTCTACACACCTGAATATCCGAACGGATCAAGAATGCAATTGAAGATGATGTGCATGGGTAAGGACTGGAACCCTTACACCAAGTCATATCAAGAAGTGCGAGCTGAAGATGGAGCAACAGTACCAAGTATACCTGAGGAGTTCCGTGCGGTCGTTAATCACGCCGTGGGAATTGCTCAACAAGTTGAAACGGATTCAATTCCAAATGTGAAAGCAGATTTGTGTATTGTGAACTTCTACCAGAAAGGTGGACGGTTAGGTTTACACCAAGATAAGGACGAGTCACCCGAGTCTCTAAGTAAGGGAGTACCCGTGGTGTCTGGTCCATTAGTGATACCGCAGTGTTTGTGTATGGCGAGCAGAAGCGTGCTGATCTCGCAAGGAAGTTAATACTAAAGTCAGGAGATGTGTTAGTCATGGGTGGGCAGTCAAGGATGCTATACCATGGCATCAGGAAGATCAAACTGAATACCGCACCGTCGGCAGTGATCAATGCCACACACATGAAACCCGGACGTTTGAATTTGACCTTCAGACAATTCTAAAGCCTTGTATAATTCTGTAATGTGTTAAGCCAGTATATGTTAAGGAAGTTATGTATGTGTTAAGTTATATCAACCATGTAGACCAACAATGTTGTAAAGAGAAGGTGTTAATGAATAAAGTGGAGTTATTGAAGTATATCAACCGTGTTGTTACCCAGTACTTATTAGTTTGCCAATGAATTAGGCTGTGCACTCGGAACGGGAGGTACACTGAGTGTCTGCAATGAGGCAGAAGCCGGCAAGAGCGGCACAATCCTCACCGGTACCTTTCCAGTGAATGGCGTGGATGCATCGATCTTGTTCGACTCTGGAGCCTCACACACATTTATTTCGCTATCTTTTGCGAAGAGGCTGGGGTTAGATGGAGATGAGATGCCAGACTTCTTGGTCACTCTCCCATCGAAAGAGCGGATCAGGTGTACCCGCTACCACCGAGATGCTGTTGTACGAATCAGAGGTGAAGAGTTTCCGATCGACTTGATAGAGTTCGACGGACTTGGATTTGATGTGATTGTCGGGATGAACTGGTTGGAGCGGTACAAGGGCAGAATCCTGTGTGCCGAGCATCGACTGCTTCTTCGGAGTCCATCTGGGGTTACCATATCATACCGCCAGAGGCCCAGGGAGCCTTCGACTCAGATCATCACCGCCATGGCCATGTATCGTGAGTTACGACGAGGGAGTGATGTATACCTCTGCTATGTCCAGGACATAGAGAGAGACCCTGAGTTTAGCCCAGATGTGCCGGTAGTGTCGGAGTTTCCTGATGTATTTCCTAAGGAACTGCCGGGCATGCCGCCAGCACGAGAGGTTGAGTTTGAGATCGACTTAGTTCCGGGCACTGGACCCATTGCGAAAGCACCTTATCGTATGGCTCCAGCAGAGATGACAGAGCTCAAGGAGCAGTAGAGACCTACTCGACAAGGGCTTTACCGCCCTAGTTTTCACCATGGGGAGCGCCGGTTTTCTCTTCGTGAAGAAGAAGGACGGTAGCCTCCGCCTGTGTATTGATTATCGGGAGCTGAATGCTGTTACGGTGAAGAACCGTTACCCTTTACCACGCATCGCGATCTATTTGATCAGCTGAGGGGAGCATCAGTATTCTCCAAGATAGACTTACGTTCCGATACCATCGATTGCCATCCGTGACAGTGATATCGAAAAGACAGCATTCAGAACGAGGTATGGGCATTATGAGTTTACAGTTATGCCGTTTGGCTTATCAAATGCACCAGCTAAGTTCATGGACTTAATGAACCGCTTGTTCCAAGATCAGTTTGACAAGTCTGTGGTAGTCTTCATCATCGATGATATTCTTGTGTATTCTAAATCAAGAGGTGAGCACGAAAGCCACCTGAGAAATGTTTACATACATTGAGGAGGAATCAGTTGTATGCAAAGTTTTCGAAATGTGAATTTTTGGTTGAACCAAGTGTCCTTTCTTGGGCATGTGATTTGAGGCCGGGATCGCTGTTGATCCGGCAAAGATAGATGCATGCGCACCTGGCCTAGGCCGAAGACAGTCACTGATATCAGGAGCTTCCTCGGTCTAGCAGGTTATTATAAGAGGTTTGTGAAGGACTTCTCCAGTGTCTCAAAGCCGATGACTTCCTTAATGAAGAAGGATGCACCATTCGAGTGGACAGTCGACTGTGAGAGTTCTTTCACGAGTCTCAAGGATGCTCTGACATCTGCACCAGTCCTGACTATACCAGACGGTCCAGATGGTTTTGAGGTCTACTGACGCATCAGGTAGAGGTATGGGTTTGTGTATTGATGCAACACGGGAAGGTCGTAGCATACGCCTCCCGTTAGCTGAAGAAGCATGAGGAGAACTACCCTACCCACGACTTAGAATTGGGTGCCATTGTCTTCGCATTGAAGATATGGCGACATTATTTGTATGGGGTAAGTGTGACAATCTATTCTGACCACAAAAGCTTAAAGTACTTGTTCACTCAGAAAGAGTTGAACATGAGGCAAAGAAGGTGGGTTGAATTTCTGAATGACTACGATATTAATCTGCAATATAAAGAGGGTAAGGCAAATGTGGTAGCTGACGCATTGAGTCGCCGAGCACACTCTCTCCATTCGCTAGTCTCTCATACTGGCTTGGTTGAAGAGGTGCGGAGTGCTCAGATGACGGATCAGTATATGTTGGAGATCCGGCAGAAGCTTATTGATGGCACATTCGAGGGTCAGAAGTACGACTTCAGACTCCACGATGATGACCTGATTAGGCTGAATGGCCGATTGTGTATACCTAGGAGTAGCGCTGAGTGAAGGAGCGCATATTGAGTGAATCCCATTGTTCTACTACTTCGATTCACCCCGGAGCTTCAAAGATGTATAAGAGTATAAAAAGGTATTTTGGTGGACTGGAATGAAAAAGGATGTAAGTGATTATGTGTTGAGGTGTCTCACTTGCCAGAAGGTCAAGTTTGAGCACCGACGGCCTGGTGGTATGGTACAGCCAATGCCAGTGCCTGAGTGGAAGTTCCATGATATCTCCATGGACTTCGTAGTAGGGCTTCCGCCTACAAGGGGAGGTCTGAATATGATTTGGGTTGTAGTTGACCGACTGACCAAGGTGGCCCATTCATTCCGATGAGGACACCTGGAAAGTGGCAAGATTGCATCTCTTTGATAAAGAAATTGTAAGACATCATGGTGTACCGAAAACGATTGTATCTGACAGAGATACCAGATTCTTATCCAGATATTGGAAGTCTACACGAGAGGCATTGGGTACTGACTGAAATTGAGTACAAGTTTCACCCACAGACCGATGGTCAGAGTGAGCGCACCATTCAGACACTTGAGGATATGCTACGTGCTTGTGCACTTGACTTTCAGACCAGCTGGATTGATAAGTTACATCTGATCGAGTTTAGTTACAACAACGGTTACCATGCTTCGATCAAGATGTCTCCCTTCCAGGCCTTGTACGGTAGACCATGCCGCACGCCATTATGCTGGGATGAGTCGAGTGAGACGGTCATTATAGGACCAGAGTATCTTGAACAAGTTCAGGCAGAAGTTCGCCAGATCCGGGCTAACATGAAGGCAGCTCAGGATAGACAAAATCGTACGCAGATGTGCGCAGACGTGACCTGGAGTTCGCCGTGGGCGACCAGGTATTTTTGAGAGTATCCCCCATGAAGGGAGTATTTCGTTTTGGCCAGAAGGGCAAGTTGAGCCCAAAATATGTGGGGCCTTATGTTGTGACGGAGTGGATCGGCCCGGTAGCCTATAGACTAGACCTAACCCGCCGAGCTGGGCAAGGTACATGATGTATTTCATGTGTCCCAGTTGAAGAAGTATATGTCTCATCCGTCTCATGTGCTTCAGCCTGAAAGGCTAACCTTAGAGCCAACCATGCGATCAGTGGAGACTCCGATACGGATTCTGGATACTAAGACTCGAGACACTCGCCATAAGTCTGTGAGACTGGTGAAAGTTCTTTGGTCTAACCAGGACGTTGAGGAGGCCACTTGGGAGCAGGAAGATAAGATGAAGGCGAAGTACCCATCATTGTTTACTTCTTAGTCCTTATGTGTATAGGGTACAGGGCGTACCCCTTTTTAAGGGGGGTAGAGCCGTTTCAGTTATGTGTGTACGACGTGTATTTGAATACATCGTCTATGTTATGTTGTTATGTTACAGACCGTTGTGTCTGAATGATGTGAATGATGTTGTATGGACCTTGTGTCCAATGCTATGTAAATATGTTGTTAATGATGTATGGAAGTATTGTTTATAAGTATTCCCGTGTTCTAATATTTAGGATATGTGGAAGTATGAACTTTGAGGGCAAAGTTCTTTAAGGGGGTAGATTGAAATACCCTAAACCTTAAATATTGTTTAAACACTTAAATATGGTATATTAAGACTAAAAAGAGTCTTAGAAACATTAGTAAACAAATTTAAATAGAAAGAAAACACAAAATGTGCTTTAAAGTCAGTAAGAGCCAAAATGTGCTCTAAGCTTGGGATAAACTTGGTTGAGACCTAATGAACTTACCAAGATCTTAATTATATGCTAATGAACATATTAAACCAATTACCAAAGAAAACCAAGCTTGAAAACAAGTTTAAACACAAAATGTGCTTTAAGGAGTCTTAAAGCACATTTTTGAAAAATTGTCTTGTAAATGAGTTTTGAGTGGCTAGTTGTCCATCATTACTCTTAAATATATGTGTACTATATAATATCACATTTGGATGTCTATATCAATGGGAAATCAAAAATTTCACTTCTATGTGCCTTGTTTTCATGAATAGTGATTTTATAAGCTATTTGTAACATATGTTGTATAAGTAATTAAATTGACAAATAAAGACTATACCCTCACACTACTATTGGGGGCCGGTTTTTAAGGTTGGTGACACACCACCCTTGTTAGCTTGTTAAGAAAATAAATAAGACTACTTAAGTACCTTTTTACTTTATAAAGTATAAATATCTTCAAAAGCAAATTCTATCTCATTCTCTCATTTCTTTCCTTGTATTCACACGGCTCCACACTCTCTTCAACCTCTCTTCTTCCTTCTCTTCCACGGTAATACCACACCACCACCATTAAACCTCTTCTTTGATCTCTTGTAAAATCTAGCTCACTTGTCCAAATCAAAAACAAACACCACCAATCTCTTCCTCTCATCAAGCTCTTCATTTCTATCTTCTTAAAATTCCAAGACCACCATTTCGGTGCCAAGGAGTTCCACCATTGAAGGAGCTTGAGCTTGTATTTTTACATATTGTTACTCTCCTTTGTTTCTAGGTAAGGAATCTCAAATAAAAACTTCATTTCCTTCATGTTTTTGTTGTGACCGAAAATACCTATTGAAGGAGCTCTTTGTGTGACTTTGTTCTAGCTTCATTCCAACTTTTCATGGACTAGGTGGAGTCCTCTCTTGTTAGATATTCAAACTCTCTTCAAAGATCAAGGTAAAACAACTACATTAATGTTTTTGAAACAATGTAAAATTAGGGTTTACAATGAGATGAAGCTTATAGCTTGAATACTCATTATAATGTTTGTATATTGTTTAGAACTTGTCAAAGAATCAAATACCCTACCGGTTTTTAAAGGAAACAAGAAAGAAGTTATTTGGAAAAAGAGGTAAATCTACTAACCTAATGTTGTTTGATGCCTTAGGAGAAAGGCTTATAATGCTTGTTAAAACTACCTAAAGAGCAAATGGTGAATGACTTAGTAAAGTGTTCTCAAGAGCTTAGTAAAAGGCATATGTGTTGTTGAGTGTATTTGCAGGTTAAAGGCAAATATATTGTGGAAATTCAATGTTTATGATTTATGCATCTTAAGGGCCTAAGAGCCATGTCATTTAAGGGCCTAAGTGCCATGCAATTTAAATTATGCACTATATTGTGATGTAGTGCTTTATGAGTGGAGTTTGTGTCTAATAAGTGCTTGATGGATTTTTAGTGTTCTTGGTTGTTTGTTGGTAAAAACAATGTGTTTTGGTTTAGTAATGTTCTAGGAGAACCTATGTCGAAATTTAGGTAATAAATGTGAAGTTCTAGGAGTTTAAAATGAGTTTGATAAGTTAAGGAGTATTTAGAATGGTTAAGTGTTTTCCTTGTGAAAGAAACATGCATTAAGGTGATTTAAGATGTGAGAAGGACTTAGGCATGAGCTTGAAGTTTTAGTATGTACCAAAGTCATTTTGGACTTAGGTAAAGACTTAGGCAACTTTGGTAAAATAAGGAGAAAGTGTGAACTTTGAAAAGGATTTCAAGAATGACATAAGGAGTTAGTTGTGATAAATGATGCTTGGGGGATGATGTTAAAATGAGGAGAAAGCATTTGGATAGTAGTAATCATAGGTATGAAATACCATTGGGAAAACTAAGGAGAAAATAACATAGGTGTTAAGGAATTTTACAAGGAAATAAGTAAAGGCTTAAGAAATTAGAAAATGAGTTCATAGATGTTGTATGTGGATATAAGGTTACCAAATGTTGTTAGGAAGCATTAAGAGGCTTTAGGAGAAGTTTGGTGAAGATTTGACAAAGTTTGGGTAAGTTTAGAGGGCGTCCGACCCAGGGGTCCGACCCAAGTTTGGGTCGGACAGCCTCTGTTAGACGTCAGGAAAATGTTCTGGAATGGTCCGACCCAGTCGAGTGAGTCGGACGTGGGTCGGACGGGCATGTTTTAAGGCGGTAAAATGTTCTGTAATGGTCCGACCCAGAAGGTTGGGTCGGACATGGGTCGGACATGTATGTTCTGAGGTCGATGGAATTCTCTGTAATGGTCCGACCCAGTCTAGTGAGTCGGACGTGGGTCGGACATGTCTCTGGAATGGTCCGACCCAGAAGGTTGGGTCGGACATGGGTCGGATAAGGTAAGGATCTTCAGACCCGAAAACCACTGGAAGGGTCCGACCCAGTTGTGGGTCGGACGGTGGGTCGGACATACCAAAACTAAAAAAAAAAACAGAAAAGAATGTGACTTATGTAGTTAACCCTAGGGTGTATAATGAAGGTAACCTAGGGTAAGATAGACATTAAAACATGTCATACAATCATGTTAAATACTTAGTAAGTTTGAAGTTAAATAAATAATTAACCGACGTTATTAACTATGTATAGGAGTGACCTACGGAGGAAACCAAACGAGGCAAGGACCAAGGTATGGTTTTCTTGCAGTCTGTTGTCTACCGGTTTACACCGGCTTGTGTGTTGTATGTTTTTCTGTGTGTTTATGACGTTATAAGATTTAAACATGTAATGAGTTTACAGTTGTTCATATTATTGTGATGTTATGTTGTGACTCATTTCCCTTGTGTGTGCCTAACATGACTTACCACCTATTGTGTATTGGTTGTTAAGTTCCACTATGAACTTCTAACAAGTGTTAACTGGGAAGTGAGGAATCCGGTTGTCCGGTCATGCATGTAAGTTAAGAGTAGATATCTGAATCAGATTCGACTCTTATGTTGTTAAGATTGTTCTCCTTAATTTGGCGTTCGATCTCCCGCTAGCTTCTTCCAAAGCTTACCTATTCTGACTTATGATCGGTTTAGTGGGAACATGTGTTTGGTGGTGTGTTCGGGTCACTAAATCCGAACCATCTGTGACTTAAGTTACTCGTCCGTCTAACAGAACGGTAATGAGTGTGTTTAACGAGCTTAACATGAGAGTGAATCATTCTCTAGGCTCTTGTGATATTTGACCCTTGTGGTTTGTTATTGTGGAACGAAGATCCACCGTGTATGTGATGTTGTGCTGTGCACTATTGATGCTATGCCACATGTTATGTTATGTTATGTATATAAATGAATGCCATGTTATCATGACAATTAGTTGCGCGTATCCCGGTAGCCGATGGGATGCGCGTTAACCATACCAGCCAAGGGTTGTTAACCTTTTGGGGGATCCATATTTCTTATACTGCAGGATGAGGATCGAAGAAGCGGAGTGGCTCTAGATCCTAGGAGGTGGTTTACTTTTGTATACTTTTGGATGTTGGCCCGGGATGCGCCTGTGCTCCCGTGGCGTGATATATATTTGGTTGTGACAGTTAACAGTGGTGTGACACAGTGAAGGACTTATGTAAACACTCGGTATTGTATATAATGTATTTATGGTTTAGTTTTATGCTCGGGAGTCTGATCATCAGACCGGTACACTTGTATTTATTCTGCCTTGTCAACCACGTGGGTGGTTGACGGCGTTGTATCACCGAGGCGTTAGTTGCTGTTTAGTTATTTATTTCCGCTGCGGTTTCGTTTAGTGTCATGTGCGTAGTAGGGGTGTTACAATAGCACTAAGGCTCTTAAATGACATGGCTCTTAGGCCCTTAAATGACTTAAACTTAAACACTGAATTTCCCACATTAATAGCTTTCAACCTGCAAATACACACAACAATGCTCCCATAGCAATATAAGTGTTCTCATAAATCACCTTATACTTATCTTACTAACTCATTTCCATTGGCTCATTAGTCACAAGTTCACAAGCTTGTTTAAATTCCTTTTTCCTTGGTTATATAACCCATTACATAATGTAAACTTTAAGCTACATTAGTACTCATCTAAATCTCATCCCTTAAACCTTAAACCACCATTAGGTAAGGAATTTACCTTGTTTTTCCAAGCTTATCTTAACTTCCTCCTTAGGGATTCCTTGGTTGAAATTTCGGCAATGGCTTTAATTCCCTTGCCAATGTTCTAATTCAGATACAATGACTCTCATGAGTGCTAAGCAATATGCCTAAACTCATAGAATTCATCCTTAGGTTAAAATAGGTGTTTTAAAGCTTAAAAGTGTATGTTTACCTTTGAATTTTGGAATGAATTTCATTATGAAGCAAGGCAAGACCTCCTCAAGTCTTTGGAGAATAGAATCAAGCTAGAAAAAGAGATAAAACAAGGTCCCATGAAGAGATGAATATCGGTTATGAAGGAAATGTGATGGAAACTTGGGTTTTCTTACATTTTCCTTACCTTGAATGAATGGAGAAGATAATGAACACCTCAACCTAGTTTTTCCTCCTCTAATGGCGATTTCCCATGGCTCCAAAATGAAGCTTTTCAAATTTTGAAAATATAGGAAGCAAGGCCTTGGTCTAACTAAGAGAAATCTATGCTTTGTTTTTGATTTGGAGCTAAAATGAGCAAGTTATGGACAAAGCAAGGTGGTGGTGCCATGGGTGCTGTTTGGACAGCTTTAGAACTGAGAAGAAGAAGAAGAACACGTTGGTGAAGAAGAGAAATGAAGAAGAGAGGAGAGAGGTAGGCTAAAGAAAATATTTGTCTTATAAAAGGGTGAATAGTGAATTTACTACTTTTCCTCTTATTTCCTTTAATGTGCTGGATACTAATGGTGAGTCACCATTTAAAACCGTTCCCCCATTTGTAAACAAGATATTTGGGGTCTTGGTTGACCAACTTATTGAATTATGTTGACTAAAGCTTAAACTAGGCACTATTTGGCACTATTCACAAATTAGTGCACAAATTTGTGAAATTTTTGGTTTCCCATTGATTTAAGCTTCCTAATGTGATACTAATTAGTACACATGTTGATTAAGGTGTAATCATGGGCATTTAGCCACTCAAAACTCATTTCTAAGACAATTTCTCAAAAAGGTGCTTTAAGGAGTCTTAACGCACATTTTGTGTTTAAGCTTGTTTTTGAGCTTGGTTTTCTTTGGTAATTGATTTAAAATTTCCATTAGCATGTTAATAAGGTCTTATAATGGTATTTGGGTGCTAATCAAAGTCACTCCAAGCTTAGAGCACATTTTTGCTTAAATTGCCCTTAAGGCGTTTTCTTGTGTTTCCTTGGTTTAAATTGTCTACCAATGTTTCTAAGGCATATTTTAGCCTTACTACATCATAAATTGATGTTTACTTAGCATGCTTAGGTTTGGGGTATTTCAATCTACCCCCCTTAAAAGAACTTTGTCCCCTAAGTTCCCATGCATTTTATTTTATTAGAATACATGGCTTACCACATTCCAAAGATCATATAGATCATGCTTATATGTACTTAATCTTATTGACTCATTAGGTCTGTCATACACTTATTCTCAAATATCACACAACATGCTTAAGCATGTATAGCACTCAAATTCCATTTGTTCCTTTTTGATGATTAAAACAATCACATAATTTTCATCGTATTCTCCCATGTCACCGGTCCATAGACAAAGGCACATTCGTCCTCGCCACCATGGGCCAGAATACAAAACAACTCTGCTCTCCCCATGTCACCTGTCCGAAGACAAAGGCTCATGCGTCCCCGACTTCATGGGCGAGACTCAGTAAAAAGGAAATCCTTTTTACGAGGTCAAGTGAGGGATAATTCCCTCTATTTGAAAATACAATCAACTCCAATTTAATTTGATCCTAATGCCTCTATACTTAGTGTGATTAAATTGTGACCACTGTTGGGGAGTTTCAGGAATCATCCAACCCTGATGTGATCAGCATCAGTGTTGAACTATCCCTCCACCCCAATTTGTGTTCGGTTTCCCTTGATCCCTATAAAATCAAGTTCCACCTCCCACGTCATTTGCAAACATCAAATAATTCACTCATTTCCAATTTTCTATCTTTTTAGTCTTTGTAATCGTAATCAATACATCTCCAAGGTGTGGTTCAATCATTCCCAGTTCATCTCTTAGTACTTACCTCAAGGCTCTCATTACTACTAAGTTCTATATCAGTCTCATACCAACTCTCACCATCTTATACCTCATAGCATTACTATTTCCTACCTCATACTCATATCAAATAATATCTCATAGTGTTATCTTATTCTTATCTCACATGTAGTTTCATACCGACTCATATCTCATATATTCCTTAAGTCTCCTTAATCCTCTTCACTAATTCTCTTAAATTGTACTCACACCGGAGTTAACAAGATAGGTACTTAATATGTATGGTACGTATGGTATTCGCATCTTCTGTGCGTAATAACCATGATTAATCTCAAAATGTTTATGTAAAACAAATTCTCAAATTATTTTGTGCTATGCACACCGTAGTTTACGTAGTACTATATAACATACGCTAAGCGGTTTTTTGCTCTACCCCCCTTAAAATAGATTACGCCCACGTAATCAACATTATATCCTCCTTGAACATAGGTTCAAGATGTCTAATTCTCACCAAGCATTCTAGCTTCCATGTCATCTATCTCACTTATAATTCGATCAGAGTGTCATAACTATGTTAATGGCTTAGTCTCTGTATCGAGGATTCTTAACGGTACTTATACCATTTTCTTAACTTAGTTTGGTCTAATCTTTAAGGTACTGATCTGCTAGCTTCCGTTGCGTGACTCTGATAATCTTAGGATTAGTTTTCCTTTCTTATCCTTTTATAGTATTGTATATCCTCATCCTGCATGCTTATAATTTAGTGCTAAAGGTCCATCAATGGACACGTGTTATCTTTTATATACACGGCCTTAATGAGTTGTAACTCGTCTATCCAGTCTCTCTGGAGATCTAACGTTCATACTCTTATTGTTCTCTCAAGTGTCTAAATCATCCTTCTCTACTGACCTTTGGTATGAGGATGATTCTCAATTTGAAACTATTGTTTAGTGCTTATTGCGCTTTACAGTTTAATCTCTAATGTTTTAAGACATGTCCAATGTCTGTACTTAATAATCCGTTCTCTTCGCACTTCATAGTCCTTAATTATTTGTTCTCTGATCCCTTTGTGTTGTTTGGTTCCACTGAATTCCTTCTCTTCAACTGTTGTGGTAGTAGTTGCTCTTGTCTGATCTTGCGTCGTTGTCCGTGGTACGGAGTCGACTACTTCCTGTGTTCCTTACACCACTCGTCTACATGCATGGGGTACCTTACTGGTACATTACTACTTACCCGACGAACTCATAAATGAATTTGTCAGGGCTGCAAGCCCCTGTGGGGTGCAGTCGTCCCACATCTCACTTAAGTAAATTTGTAGTGTTCGTCACACGTTCATCCATTGCTAATTATGAAGTATTCTGTTGTCGATATCCTCTTTCATCGTTCCATAATAACATTTATTGTTCTTCTTGAACTTAATCAAGGGAAATCCATTTACTGTGTTCTTGGGTATGGGAAGCTCTAGCTCCTTTCTGTATTCCGTACTGTCTCGGACTCTTAGTAACTGAGGTCTCTTTCCATAGAGCCTCTTATCTTATTTCTCATGTTTATTCTACTAGGAACGCACTCCTAGTTCCTTAAGGAATGGAAAGTGTGCTTCCTGTGAAATCTTACCTCACATGATCTAGACTACTGGCATCAATGCACAGTTCGTCTACCATCTTATTTCCTTACTTATGTCGGTCTTAGCTCATGAATCTAATTGCCTCAGTGTTAATATTTGACGGCTTATACATAATGGTCGCTTTACTGCGCACCATGACTTAATCCCCTTATGTAAATATTGTACTCACGACCACTACTACCGTGGTAGTTGGCCTTTACTCTGTTGCCCATTGATGGTGCAACTCCTCAATCCCTTAATCTAACATCTTATCTTATACTCAATCCCTTCTTAGTGTAAACAAACTGGGAGTTCTCTAATTTTGGTGTTTGGCGGTTGTCGTACCGTGTTGTAAAATGGTTATCTCTTAATATGAAGGTGTTTCGCTTCAATCTCAGGTTCATAAGTAGGCTAATTTCTCTCACATTCTTTCATCCTTTATGATGTTATTTACCATGTAATCTAACCGGTTACTGAAGAAGTCATCCGTTGAATCACAAGCTCTTCTGAGCATTGGTCACTTGACGTGCCATACTGTGCACTCACAATGTTCATTTCTGACGATTATTGATTCTTAAATCCTGGGTGTTGGATATGAGGTTTGTCTCTGTATCCTTCCTTATTACTCAAGTGTATCTGGTATGTTCTAAGGTAATCTCAAGGTTTCCAGTTTCCATTTCCTAACAAAAGCGTATTATATCTCTCATAAGTGAAAGCCCTTTTTGAGGGGTTTATTCCCACTCATGGCCTCACGACAAGGAGAGGTATCCCCACCCTAAAAGGAATGGTTCGTTCTCTGCCCCTGTCCTTAGCATTATCTCAATATTCTCATTGGTGCCCTTTCTTGGCAATATTTTCTACATAGTTATAGGTTCGGTAACTGTTCATATCTATGAATTGTAGTTCCTTCATGGCTTAAATAAGATCTCTTATAACTTACTGCGCCTCGGGCTCTAATGTGGTTAACATCCTTGGCTCGTAGGCTCTTAGTGCTTAATATCATTGGGTGAGAGCCGGTGCTCGGTTCACTCCTTGTATTCTTACTCATCTGTAGGTTATCCTCGTAAGTCTATGGTTCCTTGAACACTATCCACCGTTAGGTTACATGTTAAAGGTAGTGCCGGGTCTCATGGTAGGTTGCTGCATCCCGTTTCCTGCTACGGAAGTTTATTCAGGTGATCTGAGGTCACTTTAGTGTCTCCAATAATATCTCCGCTTCTAAGGACTTGAGTCTTTTAGCGATTAAGGTTCGGTTCATATTAGGCATCCGCCTTACGGTGTCTAAGATGGATATCATCCTGTCATCTTATGCTTCCTCTCAACGCTTCGTTCAACATTTGTTGACTACGCCACCCGTTAATGATTAATCATACTTGGGTGTTAATGAGTTAGGTAGTATTGCTAACTGTTTCTCATCAGTTTAATTGGCTCGACTATGCCCGCTTTGTGGGGGTAGTCCTCTGAGCTTCCTTTTTGTCGGGATTGTATGTCCTTAATCCTTAGTAGGTTACTGCTTAAGTTTATTCCCTCTGTCCCTGTTTCCGGGGTTTACTACATCTTCAATGAAGAATGATTATTACTGGTATTCTTAGTGATCATCTCAGGAGTTTTATCCCGCTCTTGTTGAAAGTCGTTGTGTCAACAGTGTCAATGGTATCTTATAATACATTCCTTGTATGTTATTGTTTACATGGTGTTTTGCTCGGATCACTGAGCGATATCCTAGGTTTTTCTCTCCCCGTGGTTTGGAATTGGTGTTCTTACACGTACTGTTCGTTGTTGTTGTTGTGTAGTAGGTTGTACCGTTGCTGATATTTATTCCATTTAGTATTCCGTCCAAGTTCAGCTCCTTGCTGACTGGTGTGTCGACTCATCTTATCCTGGTCAGCCCGTCAGGCCTCTCCAAGGTCTTATTCTCTTGTTCTTATGGATTTACAATCCGGTATTAGTGTGTATTACGACTGTAGCGTTCTACTATCTCGCCATGATGGCTTTCCGTATGACTTAAACGTGGTAGCACTTGCTATGGCAAGTGCGCCATGCAAGATGGGTTACCGGTACTGCGTGCGTCAGTAATGGTATTTCTTCCTAATCTTTTTATATCTTTGGTAGTCCTCGGGACTCCTTCGATGTTCTTTCGTTTTGGATAACTGTCCATTTAGCGGTTTCCTTGTTGTTTTGACAGTACTGTCTCTTATCAGGGTGTTCTCTCTTTCTGAGGGAACCTCTTGTTATTTACTTATGCCATAATCCTCGCTCCCGTTTCCACGTATTATGTCGGGGTTACTAGGTAACAATTCTCCGTTAGGCACTACATCGTAGTCCTATTTTAGTATCCAAATTGGTACACGTTTTTATTGTCGTTTGTGCTATGTCGGCCAGGTTTGTAACCTTCCTCGCTGTATGGGGTTTGGAGTTCCCGTTTCTAACTGGACTTTCCAGTAATCTTATCTCTCATGCTTTGTATTCCCACTGTTATGCTCATTCGGACCACTGTCCGGTACTCATGTCGCTTATTTTTTTCTTATCCATTGCACTCGTAGTGCTTTTCTTATCACTGGTATTGCGGTGTAACTCGACTGCGTAGCATGTCGACCCATGTTGCCGGTAATTTCCGTTCTCTTACTGGTAGAATTCCGTTGGCAGCGTCTATTTCCACGTTGCGCTCCAATTAAAACCTCCAAGTTTCGTAAACTGTTGTATAACCAGATGTTTCTCGTATTGATTACTGTTAACTAACTACCAGATCGGGCTTTTCCCGAGTAAGAGAAGGCTATCTTCTCTCCGGCGTTTGTTCCCCGTAATTCAAGCAAGGGATGTGGAGGGCGGGATTAGGTACTATGGATATCCGGTAAACACCGGGAAGTCCTAACTAACGCACCTCTCGCTCTATCTCTCAACCCTTAACCCATAACTCAAACTCAACCTCACTATTCTCCTAAGTTCGGTAATTCCTGTCATCAGAGCGTAACTACGCTCTGATACCACTTTTGTAACACCCCAACTCAAAACGCCGTACTTAACTCATAAACCTCCATTCACTTATATTAACTTTGTATCGGATTTCTTCCAATAATTGGTGTTACCGCCGTTAGTCACCCAGGCGACCAACTAGGCTTACTACAATCTCCAAGATCTAGCTACGGTCTGATGAACCCGAATATAGCGAACATTAGTACTTACAAGCCTTAACCAAATTACATAACAATCTTACAATCTCCTCACATCCTATACAACTTACTAACTCAAATTACCATACGAGAGTACATGCACAACTCGTAAGTCGCACTTAAATCCGCAATACACTACCCCATCTTACTCTCATGACAGTCGCCTTTTGACGTTCACCTGCGAAATAAAAACAGCCCCCAAAGGGGGTCATCAAAATTGCTGGTACGATCCTCTCATGGCCCCCAAGCTAATGTGGCTACGACGACTAATTGTCGATAGCATGGAGGTTGATTAGATGCACAACTTAATAGAAAGTGCAATAAACAACAAGCCAAATATGAACAATCAAAGTTCAAACACAATGAACGACTTAAATGTGTTCCCTTAATTAGTGAGTCAATTATTTAACTCCTTAAGTTATGTTTCCTCTTAATCTCAGTCCAACCTTATCTTACCTCAATCTTAATCCTTATCTTAGTCTTAGAAAACAAACCATTCTTTAAATAGAAATGGTTGTAGCTTATCTCAGTCTTAGAATACAAATCATTCTTTAAATAGAAATGGTTGTATCTTATCTCAATGTTTATTTTTGTCGGGTCAAAAGCAACCCTAGCCAATGAGTTATTAACTCCATTGGTTGAATAAACAACTTATCTTAAAATTTAGGATTTAGGTGATCCTACCGCACCATCTTAATGCCTCCTACCTTGGACTGAATGTCCAATGTAGCTGAGCCAATATTTGACCCTAGGCATCAAGTCCGAAGACAAGTCCTTAAGCGGGAGTCGGATCCGATCAAGATACCGACCCCCTTACCTTAACATGCATGACCGGAGTCAGTCCCGGATTCCTCACTCCCCCCAAGTTCCAGTTAGTAGAAAGTCTCAAGACAATGTTTGTTGGTTAAACCTCTTTCGGTTATTAACAAACTAATATTAGGAAGTGTTCCTTAATCTCACACAATTCGATACTAAACATTGTTAGTAAGTTCTCAAGGTAAATTGTGTTAGTTTTCAAACATCACACAATAATACAATAGACACAATATTCCGGTTGCATGCTTAATCTTGTTTAGTCGGCACACATAAACAAATAGCACACAAGCCGAGGGACACCTCGTTAGCAAGCAGGTCACGAGAAAGATTATACCGTTCACCGTTGGTCGTTCGGTTGCTTACTCTCCTCCGGAGTCCAAATTCTCAAACCCTAAAACATTGATCGAATTGGCTGGTTAATTACTTTTAATTAACCTAGCTTACTTAATCACTAATGACCTCCCACTAAATAACACTAAATCATTTTAGTTCAAGCTTAACAACTTATGTTATTCACTTCTCATTTTAACTCACACTTGTTCACACCTCCAATGGCCATAAAATTCTACCAAACAACTCCTAACAACCTTATAATAACATTACCCAACAAACCCCCTTCATTTACCTCTTAAAAAGCACACTTCCTTTGTAAAAATGGCTGGTTCGGGTTTGTGTACTTGGATATAAACCCGGACCAAGTCACGGTATTAGTTTCTGGATAGTTTTTGATGTGGTCGGGTATATGTAACTCGGTTACGAAACCCGGACCATGGCTCAAACTTGTACAGAATTGCAATTTTGACTCTTTTGAACCTCAAATCTTGCCCATCTTTTCTTAACCTCCCACAAGTATCTAACATGTTTAAACATCATTTAGCACCTTAAAACCCTCCTAATTCATCCATCAAACTCATACTAAATTTCTTGATCTTTCACCCAATTCCTTACAAAAACCCTTAACACTTAAACTTAATTGCTGACACTTTCCATATGTAAATTTTGTCTTAAATTCCAACTAACCTTAGTGTTTCCTTTCAACCAATATAATACTCCTCAAACATCATTAATCATCCATCTTTCCTTTACTAAACTTTCCAAGGTTATCTTGCATCTCCATGCACAATTTTTCTCTCCTTTCCACTTGTTACTCATCACTCTAAACTGAACATACCTAAGCATTTCTTTCCATCCTCTTAGTACCTTAACATGTTCCTCTTTACCTTGACCATCCTACACCCTCCTTAGACATTTTCATCTCTTTTTCTCAATGAACTCACCATTCTCATGTTAACACACTCTTATACATGCCTAGTCATTTTCCTTGACAATTTACAACATTCTCTTACAATTTTCTCTTCCATCACTCAAGTCCACTCATTACCAACCAAAACTAAACCTTATTAATCCACCACAAGCATCTTCACCACTTACACAAGCTACACAAAATTCTCATTGTAATTCTCTAGTTCATACCTAAATCATCTTAAAACATTATACACTATTTTCTCCAGATTTTTGCTCAAGTCTTGTCATCCTCATAACACATGATTTTGGTGTGTTTAATACACCACCAATCCTCTAATTCCTCCTAGACAACCCTAGGTCATTCAAATCCTTAAGAATACCTATGTTAACTCATTTCCATTTAAATTCCTTTTAATGACCATAGTAAATCCTAGGTCATGTCATTCACAACCACCACTAAACACTTTGTTTTCTATCAAATTTCGCCATAGCTCCTCTAGTATATATCATGCCCAAATGCATGTTTTTCTCATTCAATCATCTCACACACATGAAATCCTTTCTCATCACATTTTCTCACCCAAATCTATCATTCACAACAAACTCATATAATGCAATAATCTTAAACTGCATAGCACTAAGGCTCTTAAATGACATGGCCTTAGGCCCTTAAATGACTTAAACTTAAACACTGAATTTCCCACATTAATAGTTTTCAACCTGCAAATACACATAACAATGCTCCCATAGCAATATAAGTGTTCTCAAATCACACTTATACTTATCTTACTAACTCATTTCCATTGGCTCCTTAGTCACTATCACAAGCTTGTTTTAAATTCCTTTTCCTAGGTTACATAACCCATTACATAATGTAAGCTTTAAGCTACATTAGTACTCATCTAAATCTCATCCCTTAAACCTTAAGCCACCATTAGGTAAGGAATTACCTTTTTTCCAAGCTTATCTTAACTTCCTCCTTAGGGCTTCCTTGGTTGAATTTTCGGCAATGGCTTTTAATTCCCTTGCCAATGTTCTAATTCACATACAATGACTCTCATGAGTGCTAATCAATATGCCTAAACTCATAGAATTGATCCTTAGGTTAAAATAGGTGTGTTTTCAAGCTTAATAGGTATTTTACCTTTGAATTTGGAAAGCTTCAACAATGAAGCAAGGCAACAAGACCCCTCAAGTCTTTGGAGACTAGAATCAAACTAGAACAAGAGATAAAAAAGGTCCCATGAAGAGATGATAATTCGGTTATGAAGGAAAAGTGATGGAAACTTGGGTTTTCTTACATTTTCCTTACCTTGAATGAATGGTAAAGATAATGAACACCTCAAGCTAGTTTTTCCTCCTCTAATGGCGATTTCCCATGTCTCCAAAATGAAGCTTTTCAAATTTTTGAAAGATAGGGAAGCAAGGCCTTGGTCCAACTAAGAAAAATCTATGCTTAGTTTTTGATTTGGGAGCTAAAATGAGCAAGTTATGGACAAAGCAAGGTGGGTGCCGTGGGGTGCTTGGACGGCTTTAGAACAGAGAAGAAGAAGAACACGTTGGTGAAGAAGAGAAATGAAGAAGAGAGGAGAGAGGTAGGCTAAAGAAGATATTTGTCTTATAAAAGGGTGAATAGTGAATTTACTACTTTCCTCTCATTTCCTGTAATGTGCTGGCTACTAATGGTGAGTCACCATTTAAAACCGTCCCCCCCTTAGTAAACAGATATTTGGGGTCTTAGGTGACCAACTTATTGACTTATGTTGACTAAAGCTTAAACTAGGGACTATTTGGCACTATTCACAAATTAGTGCACAAATTTGTGAAATTTTTGGTTTCCCATTGATTTAGGCTTACTAATGTGATACTAATTAGTAAAAATGTTGAGTAAGGTGTAATCATGGCATTTAGCCACTCAAAACTCATTTCTAAGACAATTTCTCAAAAAGGTGCTTTAAGGAGTCTTAAAGCACATTTTGTGTTTAAGCTTGTTTTTGAGCTTGGTTTTCTTTGGTAATTGATTTAAAATGTCCATTAGCATGTTAATAAGGTCTTATAATGGTATTTGGGGTGTAATCAAAGTCACTCCAAGCTTAGAGCACATTTTTGCTTAAATTGCCTTAAGGCGTTTTCTTGTGTTTCCATGGTTTAAATTGTCTACCAATGTTTCTAAGGCTATTTAAGCCTTAATACATCATAAATTGATGTTACTTAGCATGCTTAGGTTTGGGGTATTTTAGGGTCGTATAACCTAAAGTACGTTACATGAAATAATGAATTAATATACATTATTAAAAGGAAGGAGGAAATTAATAAAAGAGTTGTAAAAATCTATAATCCGTAATAAGATATAAAATAATGTATATACTAATATATGGTATTTCAGGATTTAATAACAACCCAAGAACTTATGGAATTAATTAGATGCTTGAAAAACCGACAAATAAGTCTATTAGACAAAATTTCATCTCGTTGAACTTTTGAACTGATCCTGAAATACCCCAAACTTAATAAGTTAATTAATTATGTGATTATGATTTTCTAAGGCTAATTAAGTCCTCAAGATCATTGGTGAAGAAATAAAAACCAAAAAGAAAAAGAAAATGCATAAAAGTCACAAAATGTGAAAATGCGTATTTAATTATTTTAGGAGGTATATAACCTTTACTAGTGTTATAAGTATATTTTATACCCTAATTATGCACTGATAGCGTGTGGGAAAAATTCCTGGAGAAAATGGATCTAAATAATGCGTTAAAAACACTAACGGAGTCTTAAAGCGCGTTTTTCAAGAAAACCCGAGAACGTGACTTTAAATAGTCAAACGATCCCGTAAAAATTATAGTTGATTATAACTGTAATTAAACATTAATAGGAGCTTAAGAACCATTAAAATTAACTAAACAAGAAAATTCCGGAAAAGGGCCCGGTTAGTGAATAGTGCCAAAACCGGGGTAAAATAACGAGCGTTTCTGTAAAAGACGAAAAAAACACTCCAGCAGTATATATATATATATGGGGCCGATTTTATTTAGCTAATCAACACCCCTCTCACAAGTAAACTAGCTAGTAAAAGAAGAGAGAGTTAAATAAGTCAAAAAGCAAAAGGTATTAAAATACCTTTTCCCTCTTCTCTCCCTTATTTCTTTTCTTCTTCTCGTTCCTCTCTTTTCCTCTCTCTGTCGCTTTCTTCTTCCTCTCTAAAGCTGGAGCCGATTTTGAGCTCCTCCCATGGCTACTCCCTATTTCTCTCCATGCTCTAGTTACATACAAGCTCCAATCACAAAAATAATCACATATTCCTCATCCTCTCATCATCCTCTAGCTTTCTCTCTTTTCGGAATTTAAAAAGGATGAACATCATCTCCATGGGTTTTCCCCATTTGAACAGCAAAAAAGCATCAATGAGTAGCTTGGAGTCTCCTCTCTCTCCTAAGGTAAAAATCTCCAAGAAAAACTCACTTTCCATCCATCTCTTGTTGTAACCGATTTTCCCCCATATTGATACCTTGTTTTCTCCTTGTTTTTGAGCTTCAATTCAACCCTCCAATGGTGGTGGAATTTCCCTTTTGATTCAAGGTTGAGAACCCTTCTTAAAGAGCTCCAAAAGGTAAGCCCTAAATATGGTGTTTCAAACCTTTAATTGGATTAGTGTATTTCCAAGGGTTAAGATTTCTAATTATGTGCTCTTTGTGTAATTTGGGTGTTGGGATGGAGTTTGGTAACTCCATTGCCAACTTGACCGAAATTGAGAGAGGAGGAGAGGAAGTTGGGGAGGGTTAAATTAAATAATGAACCCAAACTATGTGAAATAAAGTAATTGGTTGAAGTTGAGGAGATTTATGGATTGTTATGGGAATTGAGGGCTTTGAAGCCATGTGAATTGAGTTGGTGCTTATATTGTGGTTTATTGAGATTTTGGGAGCTATAATGTTATTTGATGATTTGGATGAAATTGTGTGTGCTGGTAAAGCCCTTGTGGGTTTGGCTATTTTGAGGATGAATTAAATGCTGGTATGAGCTTTGGGCAATGTTAGAAAGTAGTCGGACTATGGCGAAATTCTGGTAGGAATCTAAGTGATTTTAGTGATGGTATGAGTGAGGTATAACCTAGGGTTGGCTAGGTGTGAATGGAGATTCATTTGAGTTAGTAAACCACTTGGGGGATGCTTGCTTAAAAGTAGGAGATTTGTGCTAAAATCTGTAGCAAAAGGAGTTATTTAAGTGCCTTGGAAGTTTTTAGGAAACAATGAGGATTTAAGGTTTTAAGATTGAGGCATGAACCTTGGTATGAGAAGTGCACTGTCTAGGAGGATTTGGAATGGTCAAATGGAGTGGGAACATAATGCAAATTGCCAAGAGGTATAAATCTGTAGCACAAGGGTGTAAAATGTAACAGAGAGAATGAAAAATTTGTGAATTTGAGCAAGAATTTGAGTAGGGATTAAACCTATGTTTTGAAGAGGCTTAGAGCATGTTTTAAGATGATTAAACATATAGGAAACATGTGGAATGATTAGGGAATGATTAGATGTGAATTAGGGGTTGAAAACTGCTCAAAACCTGTCAATTTAAACACCTACAGACATGGTCCGGGTTTGTAAACAAGTACACAAACCCGGACCACATCAAAAACGTGCCAGAAACTCATTCCAGCATGTGGTCCGGGTTTGTATCCCAGTACACATACCCGGACCAAGCTATTTTGTACACAGAAAGTGATTTCCGGGATTGGTCGGGTTTGTAACCCCGGACACAAACCCGGACCAGTCTAAAAAGTGCCCAGAATGTGTTTTTAAGTGTTGTTATGATGAGGAAGTGAATGATAATGGTTTTAGATGATGATTAGGCCTTGTTTGGTGGGTTTTAAAGGCCATTGGAAGTATAAACAAGTGTGAGAGTGAATGTGTAAGTTGTGAACTTAAGATCACATAATAAGTTAAGGATAACGGGTCAACGGGGTTAAATAGGGAGTAATAGAAGTTTACATAGTGAGATTTGTTGCTAATGAAACATTTGAATAATAATACTAGTTGTTTGGAAACTACCCGGAGAGCGTGAGATGACGCGTTGGAGTGAATCCTCGGGGACACGGTAGAGTAACCCATGGTTTAAGGTATGGTTTTCTTGCAACTTGTGTCCTACCGGGTTACACTGGCTTGTATGCCAACTTATTTTTCTGTGTGTTTGCCACCTTGCAAGATAAAGCATGAAATGAGTTTACAGTAATTCATTAATGTGGCGTAAATAATTCCGATACCGTTTAACCTTAACTATGTGTTAAACCGTAGCTAACCGACTCTAGGATCACATAAGAGATCGGTATTCGGATTAAACGTCCCAACCTACGGGAACGTTCTAACTACGGCTATCTGTGCTTTAGTTGTATATTGTGGTTGGGTGTGTTGTTGTTTATCGGATGCCGTTATCCATGTTTGTTGAATGGGATGTTACTTCCCTTATGTGTCTAACCAAGTTAGTAACACTGTGAGGAATCCGGTCGTTCCGGTCGCGCGTGTTGTTTGGGAGTTGATGTATATTTGAATTAACTCCCACTCTGTTATGTTATGGTTGTTTTTCCTTCTTGGATTACAACCACCCACAAGCCTAACCAAGGCTTACCTACCTCATTATTATTCGGGGCTAGGAGGATTACTGTTATGTTAAGGTTGCTTTCCTTCCTTGGATTACAACCACCCACAAGCTTAACCAAGGCTTACCTACCTCACTATTATTTGGAGCTAGGGGAAATTGTGTATGGTGTGATCGGGTCTATATTAATACCGACACATCTATGTAATGTTATGTGTATTGGTGTGCTCAGGTCTATATTAAGACCGACACGTCCAAGTAAAGTAAATATGTACGGTGTGCGGACCCATATTTAATCCGACACACGTTAAGTAAAGTGTACATAATCTAACAAGTGATGATGTGTTGACTTTGCTGGTTGTAACCCATTGGTTGGTTGTGTATGCTTATAAGCATGTTATGTGTTTATTGTTTTCTTGCATGCTTTAATAAAATAAACTGCATGCTCACTCGACAATTAGTTGTGCGTGGCCCGGTAGCATGCGGGCTGCTCGATTACCATACCAGCAAAGGTGCTGACCCCCTTTGGGGGGCCCCCATACTTTTCAGGTACAATGGAGCTGGCAGCCGTTCGAGAGTAGGGGGGTAGCTGTTTATACTTGGATAGTTGTTTAGTTGTTTATGTAGTTGTAAGGGATGTAAAACCGAAGTTTGATAATCGGTAGCTGAAAGTATAGACTTGGTACAGTTGTAATGTAAATGTATGCATTTCAGTTTAGAAATGGTTGGTAATGTAAAGTGTAGTGCTCGGTAATCTTGTCTATCAGACCGGTACACTATGTATGTATTAGCCTTGTTAGCCACGTGGGTGGCTAACAGCGTGTAACACCCATGGATTAAGTTAAGTGTTGAGTTGTAATTCCGCTGCAAAATGTTGTTAAGTATGGTGTTTGTAGTTGGGGTGTTACAAAAATTGGTATCAAAGCGAAGTATCGCTCTGATGACTGGAAATACTGAGCTTAGGAAGTACTGAGTTAGGAGTTTAAGACTTTGGGTTAAGGGTTGAGTGATAGCGAGAGAAGTACGCTAGTTAGGAATTACCATTGTGCACTGGATACCTACAACATCCTTCCGCCCTCCACAACCCCCGTTTTATAGCTCGAGAAAGAACGCCAGAGAGAGGGAAAGCCCTCTCATACTCGGGAACAACCTGAACTGGCTGTTATGAATTATTCTTGTAGGAACCAAAACCTGTCATGCGGTAGATTCCAAGAACTGAGAATCCCCGAGACGGAAACAGTTTGGACACCATTACCCGCACTTAATAGCGGAAGATTAAGAATCCTATCTACAAGAGACTGAAATTTCCGACGACCTGGGTCGACATGCCTAGCAGTCGAGGAAACCCAGCCAATAAGGAGGAAAGCACTAATTGTGCACAGAAGCGGACAATGGAGAAGCAACCAACCCGAGACACATGTCTACGGGAACACAATTGTTCAATAATACTGACAATGGTATAGTAACCGACTAAGGAACTAGTCAAGGATGGAAGATTCCAAACCTACAACGCCAAAGAGGCTGTAATACCCGATTTTCACAGTTTAGACAACTGTGGGAGTATTAGTGAAACATACTTCAATAGGGCTACGAAGTAGTACCTAAACAAGAATCAAGTCTCGGTAACCACGACAAATGCGTGGGGACGAACGCTAAGGAAGAACACAGAGTAAGTGAATGGAGAGTCACACTAGTTAACGACTACCCTGCCGAGACCAATGAGAGTTGCTCGAATGTTCTATTATCAAAACTATAAAGTTGGAGGAAGATCCAACAAGGATACCGAATACGGTAGTGATAAAAGTTGTATCGCAACAAGCACATGTTGAACCGATAGCCAGCCAGCATGGCACACTTGCTATTGCAAGTGCTGCTATAACGGGGCTATTCGGAAAGGTTTTAATGACTATAAAGTACCTAGTAAGGTACCGTATTGTTTGAGGGAGTGATTATAGAATCAAGAATCCAAGAATTGGAAGAGTGAAACCTGGAAGGGCTCAGTGGCCTAACCATTGTATGTGAAGATATACCAGTCAGGAGGCTAGACTTGGTCAAAGCATGAAGACATTTTAAATACCAGGAAGAATTTTCTATTAAACCCAGTTTTTCTTCTAAACCCATATTTATTTCAAACCGTTTTCATGACCAAACTTTCTTCCAACTCATATTCATTTCAAACCTTCTTTTAAGTCCAAACTTTTCTCAAATTTCATATTTCCTTTAAAAACCAAAACCATAAGACCTACACCGGCCTCAGTGCCACACAGTAGGTAAGTTGTACCCACTTGCTTTCGAGCAACCTTAGAACAATCCTACAACCCGAGGGTATTAACCCGAGGGAAGGGATCTAGTTCATACTAGATACAGCCAGTGGACAAATTTCCCTTAATATATAGTTCGGGAGCACGGAATGCATATTATCATAGGACGATATGAGGGAGTTGACAACAGAATACTTCACCTAGGCGTGTGACGGACACTACGAGTGTACTAACTGAAATGTGGGATGACCGCACTCTGATAGGAGCTTGTGGGCCTGACAGACCTTCTTATGGGTTAGTCGGGTAAGTAGCAATGTATCAGTAGGGTACCCCACATATGTATACAAGTGGAGTCAGGAACACGGGAAGTAGCCGACTCCATACTACGGTCAGCAGTAAAAGTTAAACAAGAGCAACGGATTGCCAAGAATGGTTGAAGTAAGGGAACCCAGTTAAGTTAATGAGACTAAAGAATTAGTGAATCCATTTCAAGGAAATTTTATGGGTCAAGAAGCGTGAAGCACACTGACTAGTAAGTAAAGACATCTCATATGTCTCAAGAATCCCCAGAAATAAAGCATGATAGCTGGAACAAATACCCAGCCTATACATAGTAAGGTCAATGCCTAATATGGACACGTTAATGTGCAAGGAACGGGATGAAACTCCCAAAATGGTCACCTATACTACCAGGGAATATCGACCTTCATAGAAGAGGAAGTAAACCTAGTAAAGAATGCAAAGCAATGTAGTTAACTAAACATATACAAGCCAGATGTAATGGCATAACCTAGTAACACCCAGGAGCGGTCCTGAAGGGTGTTTGGGTCAACAATTGTTGAACGAAATGTCATATAGAAACACAAGAGTTGAAGCTAATACCCAGTTTAAACATAAGTCGTCAGGAGGTAAACAGACATTTTTAAGGGGCATCCCATATAAGGAAACGTGATGCAACGACCTTGTAAGGGAGCCCAATACAACCGTCAAACCATGTGATGGTGTACGGAGAAGTAAAATTTGTGTGAGAGCAGAGCTCGAGGCAATGGGGCTTATAAACCACAGACCAAGTGTGTTATGCAAATTTAATTGATTACGAAAGTTTACGTTGAACAAGTGAATAGAGCGGAGAACGAACCACTGCTTTAAGAGTGGGGATACCTCTTGATATGGTGAAACCGCGGGAGCGGTAGTTATGTGAACCAAGTTCAAGAAATATGTTAAGGAATGACCATAGTGCCACTACCCAAGAATGATTTGAATAAGAATAATGCGAATAGAAGCGTTTGTACCAATTGAGGAGAGTAGTAAGTTTAATAGCAACCACCGTAGGAGTGTGATGCTAAGTGTAAAGTGAACAACGCTCAAGGAGAATAAAGACTCGAAGAATAGCGTATTCAGTAGACATCCAAATGAATGAAGAACCATAATACAAATGATGAAAGTACATGTGCGGAAGCTAATATGAAAGTGGATGCCATGTAAGTTAGTGTTGTACAAGAAGTAAGAACATGGTGCGCAGCAAGCGACCAATACATGTGAATAAATCACACAATAACATGGAGTTGATGAATAAAGATGGTAGACAGACCGAGCAACAAGGAAACGATGTTCATTCCTAATGAAATCGCATAAGAGATTTACTGCCAAGGGTTTACGCCTCTGCACTCTGTATGACTGAGTGTTTTGGTATCGCACTTGCGTAGTAATGATCGAGTGGGATAGCTAGGAATTTGGGAAATGTTGATTGTGGTAGGAGTAGAAAGAGACTTATGACGCTATAAGGACTAAGGCATAGGAAATGCAAGGTCGTACAAATGAAAGAGTACTTGTACAGAACCAAGTGTGGAGGCATGATTAGCAATAAGTGACTGCAGTAACACGGAATACCAAATATATGGAATATACCTCAAGTGTTGAAAGTAACCGAGAGAGCACTACACATTATGTGGTAGCTCAATCTCAACCGACAGTAAGTCGGAAGAAATTAAGTCAATCATTGTGAATTACATAGCAGTATACACAGTAAATTATCATGGAGGTGGATAGAAAGTTTATAACTCACCGAATTCGCACATGGTAAGAGATACCACACATCGGTTGAGGAACCATTATTACCCGGATAAAAGTGATAAATGGGGGATATACAATACAGTAAGTATAACGAATGGGGCAAACTAAGCTCTAAGTTGTCACAGTTGCGTAGCATGGCTGGTTATTAACGACAAGAAGCCTCACAGGCCAGAATCGAAACCGGTGATGAGTTAAATAAACTCCAATGAGAATTCTTGGTTTGGGGACTAAACCGCCAATATGGTTAAGATCCTCTAACCAGAACGCATTGTATAACAGACCGCATGGAAGCGAAAACATTTCACGGCGGTAGAACATTTTAAATTAATGTTCAGTGATTGATTACGTGGGCGTAATCCCTTTTAAGGAAGGTAGAGCGCAAAAAACACTTAGTGAATGTTTACGTACAAGTGTACGTGAACAATGTTGTGCATGGCAGCATGGCACAAAATAATTTGTCATGATGTGGTGTATAACACAAATACTTTGTTCTAATGATTGGTGCGTATGATACAAGAACATACGTATTCGTTTATGGTTTAATTGTGGTAATTGCGCACAGAAGATGTGAATACTATTGTTATGAGTGTGTGTGAATACAAGTGTATGGGAGTAGAGAAACTCCCCGGGAACTAAAACCCCGATAGTGTATGTTTATTTGAGACAAATATAATGATGTGTATGTTTGATAAAAAGTATATGTATCTATACATAATATTGTGATGTATGAATGATATGAAATAGATATAGAACCTAGTGAGAATTAAATTCCCTAGGTATGTTGATTAAAAGTAGATTAAAAATAATTGATGGGCAAAGTTCCATCCCTTGGAGATGTGCTGCTCTATGATTATGACTAGAAGGATTCAAAAGATAGAAAATGGTAAATGTTTGAAGTAGTTGCTTGTTTGAAATTGAAGTGGGAGGTGGAACTTGATTTGCATGCGATCAAGGGAAACTGAACACAAATTGGGTGGAAAGATAGTTCAACACCGATGCTGATCACATCAGGGTTGGATGATTCTTGAAACCCCCTATAAATTGTCACAAATAATCACGTTAAGAACAAGATGCAGTTAGCATAAATTGGACTTGGAGTTGTATTACGTTTTCAAAAAGAATTTTAAATTGGTGTCTTCAAATTTTCAATTGGTATTTTCAAGACTTCATAAAAAATTTCCAAAATTCTTAAATGGGATTTTCAAAGGAAGGATTTCTTTTACTTGACCTGGTAGAGGATTTTCAATTAGTATCCTTCCAATAAAGGATTTGTTCTACTTAACCCCATAAAGAATATTTTCGTATTACTTGCTCACGAGCTGAGGACGTATGAGCCTTTGTCTTCGAACGGTAACATGAGAAGTATTTTTTAAAAATGTATGCGATTGTTTTGATCTCCCAAAGGAACGGGGACCAGAAGGTGTCCATCGCGACCGGGTACTGCGGGATCACTGTGTATATGTACTCAACATGGGACTCGAGCCCATGAAGAGATGGAAAAGGTATTTCTGTTTGTTATACATGCTAAGACATGTTGTGTGATATGTGTAATAAATATTTTCTAGACCTATGAGTTTAAATGTTGTTATGTTACCCGGACCGTTGAGTCCGAGGTTATTATGTAAGCATGTCATGTATGGATGTGGATATGTTACCCGGACCGTTAAGTCCGAGGTTGTTAAGTAAAAGTGCATTTTAGTATGGAAGTTGTATCTTGCAAGTAAACCCGGCATTCTAATTAAAGGATACATGGGAAATTATGAACTTTGAAGAGAAAGTTCTTTTAAGGGGGGTAGATTGAAATACCCCAAACCTTAATAAGTTAATTAATTATGTGATTATGATTTTCTAAGGCTAATTAAGTCCTCAAGATCATTGGTGAAGAAATAAAAACCAAAAAGAAAAAGAAAATGCATAAAAGTCACAAAACGTGAAAACGCGTATTTAATTATTTTAGGAGGTATATAACCTTTACTAGTGTTATAAGTATATTTTTATACCCTAATTACACACTGAGAGCGTTTGGGAAAAATTCCTGGAGAAAACGGATCTAAATAATGTGTTAAAACGCTAACGGAGTCTTAAAGCGCATTTTTTAAGAAAACCCGAAAACGTGACTTTAAATAGTCAAACGACCCCGTAAAAATTATAGTTGATTATATAACTATAATTAAACATTAATGGGAGCTTAAGAACCATTAAAATTAATTAAACGAGAAAATTCCAGAAAACGGGCCCGGTTAGTGAATAGTGCTAAACCGGGTAAAATAACAGACGTTTCTGTAAAAGATGAAAAAAACGCTCCAGCTGTATACATATATGGGGCTGATTTTATTTAGCTAATCAACACCCCTCTCACAAGTAAACTAGCTAGTAAAGGAAGAGAGAGTTGAATAAGTCAAAAAGCAAAAGGTATTAAAATACCTTTTCCCTCTCTCTCCTCCCTTATTTCTTTTCCTCTTCTCTTTCCTCTCTTTTCCTCTCTCTGTCGCTTTCTTCTTCCTCTCTTCTGCTGGAGCCGATTTTGAGCTCCTCCCATGGCTACTCCCTCTTTCTCTCCATGCTCTAGTTACATACAAGCTCCAATCACAAAAATAATCACATATTCTTCATCCTCTCATCATCCTCTATCTTTCTTCTTTTTGGAATTTAAAAAGGATGAACTTCATCTCCATGGGTTTTCCCCATTTGAAGAGGAAATAGCATCAATGAGTAGCTTGGAGTCTCCTCTCTCTCCTAAGGTAAAAATCTCCAAGAAAAACTCACTTTCCCTCCATCTCTTGTTGTAACCGATTTTCCCCCATATTGATACCTTGTTTTCTCCTTGTTTTTGAGCTTCAATTCAACCCTCCAATGGTGGTGGAATTTCCTTTTGATTCAAGGTTGAGAACCCCTTTAAAGAGCTCCAAAAGGTAAGCCCTAAATATGGTGTTTCAAGCCTTTAATTGGATTAGTGTATTTCCAAGGGTTAAGATTTCTAGTTATGTGCTCTTTGTGTAACTTCGGTGTTGGGATGGAGTTTGGTAACTCCATTGCCAACTTGACCGACATTGAAGAGGAGGAGAGGAGAAGGCTCGATCAAGAGAAAAACTTGTGAATTTCAGGTAAGAAGACTACCTTAGTAACTATCTTGATTGTTAAGAATTTGGGGAGGGTTAAATTAAATAATGAAACCAAACTATGTGAAATAAAGTAATTGGTTGAAGTTGAGGAGATTTGTGGATTGTTATGGGAATTGAGGGCTTTGAATCCAAGTGATTGAGTTGGTGCTTATATTGTGGTTTATTGAGATTTTGGGAGCTATAATGTTATTTGATGATTTGGATGAAATTGTGTGTGTGTGCTGGTAGAGCCCTTGTGGGGTTGGCTAGTTTTAGGATAAATTAAATGGTGGTATGAGCATTGGATAATGATAGAAAAGTAGCCGGACTATGGCGAAATTCCGGTAGGAATCTAAGTGATTTTAGTGATGTTATGAGTGAGGTATAACCTAGGGTTAGCTAGGTGTGAATGGAGATTGATTTTAGTTAGTAAACCACTTGGGGGATGCTTGTTTAAAGGTAGGAGATTTGTGCTAAAATCTGTAGCAAAAGGAGTTATTTAAGTGCCTTGGAAGTTTTAGGAAACAATGAGGATTTAAGGTTTTAAGATTGAGGCATGAACCTTGGTATGAGAAGTGCACTATCTAGGAGGATTTGGAATGGTCAAATGGAGTGGGAACATAATGCAAATTGCCAAGAGGTATAAATCTATAGCACAAGGGTGCAAAATGTAACATAGAGAATGTACAATTTGTGAATTTGAGCAAGAATTTGAGTAGGGATTAAACCTACGTTTTGAAGAGGTTTAGAGCATGTTTTAAGATGATTAAAATGTAGGAAACATGTGGAATGATTAGGGAATGATTAGATGTGAATTAGGGGTAGAAAACTGCTCAAAAACTGTCAATTTAAACAGCTACAGACATGGTCCGGGTTTGTAAACAAGTACACAAACTCGGACCACATCAAAAACGTGCCAAAAACTCATTCCAGCATGTTGTCCGGGTTTGTATCCAAGTACATATACCCGGACCAAGCTATTTTGTACACAGAAAGTGATTTCCGGGATTGGTCCGGGTTTGTTACCCCGGACCAGTCTAAAAAGTGCCCAGAATGTGTTTTTAAGTGTTATTATGATGAGGAAGTGAATGATAATGGTTTTAGATGATTATTAGGCCTTGTTTGGTGGGGTTTAAAGGCCGTTGGAAGTATAAACAAGTGTGAGAGTGAATGTGTAAGTTGTGAACTTAAGATCACATAAATAAGTTAAGGATAACGGGTTAACCGGGTTAAATACGGGAGTAATAGAAGTTTACATACCGTGAGATTTGTTATTAATGAAACATTGGAATAATAATACCAGTTATTTGGAAACTACCCGGAGAGCGTGAGATGACGCGTTGGAGTGAATCCTCGGGGACACGGTAGAGTAACCCATGGTGTAAGGTATGTTTTTCTTGCAACCTGTGTCCTACCGGGTTACACCGGCTTGTATGCCAACTTGTTTTTCTGTGTATTTGCCACCTTGCAAGATAAAGCATGAAATGAGTTTACAGTAATTCATTAATATGGCGTAAATAATTCCGATACCGTTTAACCTTAACTATGTGTTAAACCGTAGCTAACCGACTCTAGGATCACATAAGAGATCGGTATTCGGATTAAACGTCCCAACCTACGGGAACGTTCTAACTACGGCTATCTGTGCTTTATTTGTATATTGTGGTTGGGTGTGTTGTTGTTTATCGGATGCCGTTATCCTTGTTTGTTGAATGGGATGTTACTTCCCTTATGTGTCTAACCAGGTAAGTAACACTATATGATGTATGGAAGTGATAGGTTCCATAATGGAACACTTAACTATATATATATATATATATTATGGGGGGTTAGGAATCCGGTCGTTCTGGTCGCGCGTGTTGTTTGGGAGGTGATGTATATATTTGAATTAACTCCCACTCTGTTATGTTATGGTTGTTTTTCTTTCTTGGATTACCACCACCCACAAGCTTTACCAAGGCTTACCTACCTCATTATTATTCGGGGCTAGGGGGATTACTGTTATGTTAAGGTTGCTTTCCTTCCTTGGATTGCAACCACCCACAAGTTAACCAAGGCTTACCTACCTCACTATTATTTGGAGCTAGGGGGAAATTGTGTATGGTGTGATCGGGTCTATATTAATACCGACACATCTATGTAATGTTATGTGTGTTGGTGTGCTCGGGTATATATTAAGATCGACACGTCCAAGTAAAGTAAATATGTACAGTGTGCGGACCCATATTTAATCCGACACACCATAAGTAAAGTGTACATAATCTAACAAGTGATGATGTGTTGACTTTGCTGGTTGTAACCCATTGGTTGGTTGTGTATGCTTATAAGCATGTTATGTGTTTATTGTTTTCTTGCATGCTTTAATAAAATAAACTGCATGCTCACTCGACAATTAGTTGTGCGTGACCCGGTAGCATGTGGGCTGCTCGATTACCATACCAGCAAAGGTGCTGACCCCCTTTGGGGGGTCCCCGTACTTTTCAGGTACAATGGAGCTGGCAGCCGTTCGAGAGTCGGATGAGGTAGCTATTTATAATTGGATAGTTGTTTAGTTGTTTATGTAGTTGTAAGGGATGTAAAACCAAAGTTTGAAAATCGGTAGCTGAAAGTATAGACTCGGTACAGTTGTAATGTAAATGTATGTATTTCAGTTTAGAAATGGTTGGTAATGTAAAGTGTAGTGCTCGGTAATCTTGTCCATCAGACCGGTACACTATGTATGTATTAGCCTTGTTAGCCACGTGGGTGGCTAACGGCGTGTAACACCCATGGATTAAGTTAAGTGTTGAGTTGTAATTCTGTTGCTAAATGTTGTTAAGTATGGTGTTTGTAGTTGGGGTGTTACAGATCCAACCAATAAAAAATATATAAATAATGTTGGCCGACCAGCCCGGAATGAGCCAGCCAACCCCCCCCCCCCTCTCTCATACGTATTCCCTCACGGTAATTTCATAACCCAAACATACTAATCCCTCCTTTTATTTTTCTATTCTAACCTAATCTTCATCTTCTTCTTCTTCTATTCTGAAAAAAACCGCCGCCTCACCCCATCTTACCCCTTACGATTTCATCTCCTTCCTCCTTAAGTTTTGAACACTCTTAATCCCTAAGGAAAATACGTCTATATCTCCATCCGGTTCAGACACGTAAATGCCCCTCTTCCTCTCTTTCCTCTTCATCTGGCACCGATTTTCTTCATCTCTATCGGTTCCTTTCTCCTTATTCATTTTCTGATTCGTATTTTCCACCGCTCTGTCCGGATTTAGATTTGCAAAGAAGAAAATTAGTTAGTGCTTCTCTGACCTTGTTGCTCCCGGTCGAAATCTTGCAAAAATATAACTACCCTCCTTGTTATTGTCTAATCGAAAACCGGGGAGAAAACCTCCAAAATCTGGTGAGGCGGAGTAGATCAAAAGGAGAACCGGAGATCCAAGGCTCTGTTTGGCCAACACTGGTGAAGATAACTGCACATACTGTCGGTTTTAGCCAAAGTAAGGAACCAAAACAGAAAATCCTTACTTCTTTTGTGCAAAATAAAATCCAATTTTCCTTGTTAAAATTTTGCTAGTCCTTGTGTGAACAATAAACGGTATATCTGTGCAAACCGTAAACGTTTTACGTAAAAAGAAACCTGTATATGGACATTCGATTGTTGGTTTTAGTTTGTGTGGATTTGATTCTTTTGGATTTGTTTTATATGTGTGCGAATTTAAAAGCCCTAAAGTCGAATTAGGGTTTTGGTTTGTTGGAAGATAAATTTCTAGTGAATGAGTGCTCTATTGTGCGAATCAGGGATCCTAAAATGTCTACTCAATTTTTCTAGTTCAATAACCATTAATTATGGGGTAAATTGATGATTTAGAATTACGGTAGGAAATTTGGGTTCAATTCGCTTATTAGGGTTATGAGAATACCGATTTAGGGTTTTGGAAAAATTGTGGTTTCAAAAATTAGGGACAAACCAAGAAACTAAAATTCTGAAATTTGGAATTAGGGTTTCTTGATCATTAATTTGGGGAAATCTAAAAATCTAGGGTTCATTAAGGTTATGTTGGTACAATATGGGTTCCAGAAAAAAATAGGGTTTCAAATATGAGTAAAAATGATACAATTAGAGTTTTGATAAATTTTAGGTTTTTTTGTCAATTGATTTAGGGTTTAGGACAAAATTATAATTTTAATGAAATATGTGCCAAAATGGTAATTAGGTTAAACTAGGGCTAGAAGGTGAAACCCGAGAAGTGAAATAACCCAAACCAATCCATGGTAATTAAACATCAATTTATGATGAGATTAGGCTAAAACATGCCTCAGAAACATTCGTAAACAATTTAAACCTTAGAAAACACAAGAATACACCATAAAGACAAATTAAGCAAATACTTGCTCTAGACCTTGTGTAACCTTGGTTAGGACCCAAAGGGCATTCCTACACCTCATTAACATGCTAAAGTACATGTTAAAGCAATTACCAAAGAAAACCAAGCTCAAAAACAAGTTAGAACACAAATTGTGCTTTAAGACTTCTTAAAGCTCATTTTTAAAAAATTGTCTTAGAAATGAGTTTTGAGTGGATAAATGACCAAGTTTATACCTTAATCAGAATGTGTAATATTTAGTATCACATTAGGAAGCCTAAATCAATAAGATTACAAAAATTTCACAAATTTGTGCACTAATTATGAATAGTACCCAAATAGTAACAATTTAATAGTAACAATTTAAGTCATAAGACTTCTGTAATTGGTCAATGGTCAAACCACTCCCTAAATATTAAAGGGGGCACGTTTTTTAAGTGGTGAGTCACCACCTAATGCTGCCAAAACTTTTACAAAAGAGGAAGGAGGGTAGCAAGTCACTATTTGCTACTTTACAACAAAAAAATCTTCTTTTTGTTTTCCTCCCTCCTCTCTCCTCTCTTCTCATTTCTTTCTCCCTAGAATTTTCTTCATTCTCCATGATCCCAAACTGTAGAAGCTCCAGCCATGGCTCCTTCATCTTGCTTTGCTTGCCATGACCACTACAAAACTCTAAATCACAAATAAATCACATATTAGTGCTAGTTGAGTCAAGGGCTTCAAAGTGCTCTTTTCAAATCCCCAAAGCTGAAGTTTGGCTCCATTGAAGGAGATCCATTTGAAGAGGAAAATTCATATTCAAGAGCTAGTTTACACTCTCTTTGGTTTAAGGTAAGAAAAGCTTTCAAAAAATATCTTTTCTTCCATTTTTCATACATGGCCGAATTGGCTTCTTAAGATGGCTCATTTAATTCCTTTTATTAGCCTTAATTCAATCTTCAAGAGCTGAGTTGAAGCCTTACTTTGATTCCTAACCAAACTCCATTCCAAGATTCCTAAGGTAATCATCCAATTTAGTGCATTAAGCATTCTCTTAATATTTAAGAATTGTTTTAATGAGTCTATGGGTTTTACCTAGCACTCATTATATCAATTTTAATGTTGGTTAGAAGTTTAGCAAGAGATGAACCTCCTTGGCCGAATTTCAATCAAGAATTCAACAGAAGAAGAGAGAAAAAAGGGCTAGAAATCTTAAGGTAAATGATCTACCTTAATGTAGTTTAATACCTTAAGGAAGTGTGTCTATGATGATACAAAATGTAGCCTAGGGATTACATTATGATATGGGTTATATTAACCTAGGAAAGAATTTGAACAAGCTTATGAACTTGTGACAAAAGAGCTAATGGCATATGGGTTAGAAAAACAATCATAAGGTGAGTTATAAGGGCTTTTGTGTATTGCCATAGGATTATTGTGTTAATGCAGGTTGAGAGCTCTAAATGATGGAAATTTAGTGTTTAATTATGTCATTTAAGGGTCTACGAGACATGTCATTTAAGAGCCTTAGTGCTATGCAATTTAAGATTATTGCATCATATTGTGTTTATTATGAATATCTTGAATTAGGTGAGAAATACCATGAGATAAGGGTTTGATTAGTGTGAGTTGATTAGGTGGGAAAGACTATGCATTTGGGCATAACAATATAGTAGAGGAGCTATGGAAAAATTGGTGTAGAAACCAAGTGTTTTAGGTGTTACATGAGTTAATATGACCTAGGACTTACTAGGAGTCATTAAAAGAAAATATGAGTAGAAATGAGTTAACTAAGGTATTCTTATGAGTAGGAATGACCTAGAGTTGATTAGGAGGAATTAGGGGTTAAGTGGGTGAACTAAACCCACCAAAATTATGGTATAAGGTGTGAATTGGATTGTGCAAAAAATATGTAGGAGAATGATGTAAAATGCCTTGAGATGGTTTAGGTATGAACTAGTGTGTATAACTTTGATAGTAATGAGTGGACTTGGATGATGAAGATGAAAATGTGTAAGAGGAATTTAGAATGGTCAAGATGAATTAGAAGAATATGTAAGGTAATAATAGTATGACTAGAGATGCATATGTATGTGCAAGCTTGGGAAGAATGAGTAGGAAATGTAACGAAAGGAAATTGTGCATGGAAATGCAATATGACTAAGTCTAGTATAACTAGGTGGTAAACAATGATTTTTGAATTTAGACTTGAAGACTTCAGGTTAACTCACTCTAGGAAGAGTTGTGAAGAGAATTGGTAAGTAGTACCACTTGAGATGAGGTTAGGAATGATTGACAAGGAAATAATGCAAGAGTGTTTGAGGTTCTAAGTGTAAAAAAATTACAATATTTAGGTAAAGGTGTAATGGAGTTGTGACCTTGAAATGAGAAGGTTTACTGGGCTAAAATGGTGTTAGAATATGTTAGGATACATGTGGATAGATTAGAAGAAGATTGGGAAAAGAAAAAGTGGAGAATGAAGTTTAAAACTGTAAAATTTAACAGTTTAATGTATGGTCCGAGACTTGGTCCTTGGATAAAGTCCCGGACCAGCACCAAAAACATGCCGAAAATCCACTCTAGCATTAGTCTGGGACCTAGGATAGGTACCAAGTCCTGGACCACCCCATTTTTATTGTCGAAAGTCACCATAGACATTGGTCTGGGACCTTAGATCCGGACCATGTCCCCGACCAGCATAAATTGTTCACAAAATGTTAGTTTTTGAAGGGGAATGAAGGGAGCTTGACTGGTAATGTTATTATATGATTGTTAGGGGTTGTTTGGTGACATTTAATGGTCAATAGAGGTGTGAACAAGTATAAGATATATTGAGAAATGGTTAACTTATATGATGAAGGTTAAACTACAATGACTTAGAGGTTATTAGTCAAAAATCATTAGTGACTAAATAAGCTAGGTTAATTAAAAGGAATTAACCACCCGATTCGAGGAATGTTTTAGGGTTTGAGTAAGTGGAACTCCGGAGGAGAGTAGACAATTGTGAACGGTATGGTACACCCCTACTATTAATACAGCCATTAACGTCCAATCTCCTTACTCATCAGATACACGCAGCGGATATATATTTACATACAATGGGTGATACAATGCCGTTAGTCACCCACGTGACTAACAAGGCTACTGATTCTACATACAGCATCGGTCTGATGGACCGGAATCCCGAGTACTACAAATCTACAATGCATTCTCCATTTACCAAATGCTACTACAATCTCCATTCAATACAATACTCCAAGTACAATACAATATAATCTACATACCGAGTTTACTAGGTTCCTTATACAAGTATAATACCTCTTCCAGTTCATACATACTCACTAAGAGACTACTTACTACCCATTCCTCACTACTACATTACTTTCTAAATACAAGGGGTGTGCTAGTTAATACACCTCTACATTCTGCTACTACTATCCAATGTAGTCACCGATCTCGTGCCTTGACCACATTCGCTTCGGGTACCTGCACACTAAAAAAATGTCCCCCGAAGGGGTCAGCTTTCGCCGAGCATGATAACCGCATACCCCGCGTACTAGTGAGGGTACGCCGACCACTTGGTCGAATACATGTGGTTGATTTCATTCAAAGATACATGCATACATGCTCTTATACACAATACAATACTTACGCAAGGCATACATACATACACTACATTACATACAAGGAATACAATAAACCATCCAATACATACTTACCTTCTTCCGAATACACATACTCATTACATACACAATATACTATTCTTGTTAGCTTCATTGGTCCACCCGGGTTAATCGGGTGGAGATTACTCTTTTACTCGTTACTTCATACACATACATACTCATACTCTTACTTACTTACGGATCCATACTTACTATCTTACTCTTACTCAAGTTAAGTCGTCGGGACCTCCGGCCCTGGGGACTACACCGTCCCACCTCCGGGATTTACTTGACTCACCAATCCGGGATGCTACCCATTTAAGGGATTTGGGCCGCGGACCAGTTTAAGAGTCAGGATTTGCAGCCAACCTCTTGTGACTCCGCATCCTCACGCGTGGCCGAAGCTATATCGGACTTGTACTCATTCCAATTTACTCACTTAAGTTAGGAGTTAGATAGTTAGGAATTAGCACAAGTCAACATCCAAGCCACAATAATACAATACACATATACACATACATACGAGGTACAATACGAGGTTCGAATACCATTCATCATCATTTATATATTTCATGAATTATACAAACTAGTGCTCAAGTCAATAAATATCAAGCACAACATAAGCCAAGCACAGGTAAGTGCAGTATAGTCCGATTCATGCATTTATCTTATTCAGGTGGTCAAATAAGCACACAAATCGGGGTAACCAGATTAGGATACAGGGCATGAAGAAATCATACCTTTTACCGGAATTTACTTCACTGGGTGTTCCCTTGTTCCTTTGGTTTACTCTCGTTCCTCGAGTCTTATTCTCGAACCAATGACTACATGCCAAATGGTTCAATTAATACTAAGCATTACAATACCTACATAGTTGCTACTCCCGTACTTACCCCGTTGTCCCGTTATTTCGGTTTAACTTAATGTCCTTAAACTTACAAATTGCTTAATCACTTCTTATACTTGTTTACACTTATTAGGGCCTTTAAAGGTCACCAAACAAGGCCTTAACAACTTCTAAAACCATTACCAATCAATCCCCCATGTTTAGAACCCTTAAAACACTCTCTGCTGAATTCTGGGGGTGGTCCGGGACTTGGTCCGGACCCTAAGTCCCGGACCAGTGCTTCTGTGTACTCTCAGCTGATTTTAGACCTGGTCCTGGACTTGGTCCTGGACTTAAGTCCCGGACCAATTCCTGCATTCGCTCGGGCCTTTTTTTGAAGCGGTCCGGGACTTGGTACATATCCTAAGTCCCGAACCCTGCTAAAAACTGCTATTAAGGTCATTTTTCAACCCCAAATCAACCCTTAATCCACCTCCAATCATTCCATAATCTTTCCACATGTTTTGTACATATTTAAACACACCTAAACACTCACTAAAACTCCTTAAATCATTGGTTAAACCCTTACTCCAATTCTTGCTCAATGTCTACAAATTTCCATTCTCATTTCTACAACTTGCACACTTGTGCATTTCTACACTTTCCTTTGCACTTTGCATCTTTTCCTAACTTCATTTTACCATACCAATTCATTCCTATACATATGCACTACCTATACCCAAGTCAAATCTCCATCTTCAAGATTACAAACACTAACTTTTTCTCTTGTTTTTCCATTGCATTTCACATGCTATTTGCTACAGATTTTACACCCATTCATTCTCATCCTACAACTACCATTCCAAGGTTACTAAACATCTCTAATCAACCCAATACACACCTTGGTTCTCCCATTCACCAAGTCATCCAAAAATGCTTATTTCCTACTAAAATTTCGCCATAGTTCACCTACAATTCTAACTTCTCCTCATACATAATTTTTCACCAAATTCATCCCTAATCTAACCACGCCCATACAAGGGTCCTACCAGCACTCAAGTCTATACCAATACTCCAATACTTCCATCAAACAACAATGCCAATACAAATACACAATACTTGGCTCTAAGGCCTACAATCCAAATACAAGCTCACAATTACTCAAAACTTCATAAACTCCAATACTAATACATTAGTTTAGGTTCTTTCATTTGCTTACCCATTCCCATTACACTAATGCATTAACTCTTAACCTTAGGAGAGAGCTCTTACCTTGAGCTTACAATTCCTTCAATTCTTTTTCAATTCTCCTCTTCTTTCTTTCTTGCCCAAATCGGCCATGTGGGGAATGGGGTTGCCAAACTCCATTCCCATCACCCAATGAACACAAAACAACTACAATTAATATACTAACCCTTAATTTAATGCTAGTTCATTGAAATGCTTAAAGCAAGATTTCTAGGGTTTACCTTTGGAGAGTTTTAGAAGGGGTTTTAGCCCTTGGTTCAAGAAGGTGAATCCACCACCGTTGCAAGGTTGATATTATGCCCAAAAGAGAGAGAGAAAACAAGGCATTACAAGGAGGCAAAAATCGGTTATGAAGCAAGGTAGGGAAAACATGAGTTTTTCATGTAGATTTTTACCTAATGGAGAGAGGAGACTCCAAGCTACACATTGATGCTATTTTCTTCACCAATGGGGTATACCCACGAAAATGAACTTCCTCATTTTTGGATTTTGAAAAGAGAGAAGTGTAGAGGAGGATGAGGGGAGTTCAAATATGTAATTTATTTTTGATTTGGAGCTCAAATGGAGCTTGTGTGAGGGAGAGAAATTGAAGAAGCCATTGAAGCTTATTTTGAGAGCTTCAAATCGTGAATGAAGGAGGAAGGTGGGGAGTATTCTGCAGGGAGGGGAATCCCATCGTGGGAAATGAGAGAATGAGGAGGAGAGAGATGAGGGAATTAAGGAAATAAGAAGAGAGAGAGGGCTACTTTTTACTTTTTGTTACTTTATTACTTATTTGTTTGTCTTGTAGTGTAATAGACAATTAATATAAGTGAGAGAGGGGAAAATCGAGACCCATACCACTCTCATTCAGATTTTTAATTTTTATTTGCAAATGGGACACATTAGTTTGGGTTTATTACAGTTTACACCCCGGAAGTTCCGGTTTTTGTACTATTCGCTAACCGGAACCCGTTTTCAGGAATTTTCTCGTTTAATTAATTTTATTGGTTATTAAGCTTCCATTAATGCTTAATTATAGTTATTAATGAACTATAATTTTTACGGGTCCGTTTGACCACTTAAAGTCACGTTTTCGGGTTTCCTCGAAAAACGCGCGTTAAAGTTCTATTAGCGTTTTAATACATTATTTGGATCCGTTTTCTTCGGGAGTTGTTCCCATATATTATTTAGGGGTTGTTAAGCCTTTAGAATCCATATAATACGCTAACCGAGGTCTCATACCTCCTACGGTTATTTAACACTTATTTAGCGTTTTCCGCTTTTTAAGCGTTTCTTTATTTTTATTTTTTTTTGGATTTATTTTTCCTCATCAATATTACTTAACCATTATTAGGCTCTTAAATACCTATTAGGATAATTTAATCGCCATATTTAAGGTCGGGGTATTTCAATCTACCCCCTTAAGGACTTTGTCCTCAAAGTTGTTCGAGGTTATAAGTTTACAATGCTTACTCGTTCTTACATGTCTAATACTACGGTCATACATTCTTCCTCCTTACTAATTCCCAAATCCGTTCCTCAGGGTTTCTACATACCATACCATCCAAATGTACTATAATTACTCCAATCCACATTGCTACCAACCATCCGGTTCCTCATTACCAATTTATACATACATACAATGCAAAGCTATTCCCGAAGCAATGCAATACACATTCCAATCCCGCAGGCACTCAGGTCATCTAGACACGGGACTCCTCTATGTCCCGCCGCCCTTGGAATAATACAACATACTACCTTACTATCTTCTTCGATACACACTTCTAGCAGATCCTCATTCTCCATACCAAGGAAATTCTTTCACCACTACCAATTAAAAAAATTTTCTAAAACATACAACTCCAAATTCCAATTTATATTCATTACTTCTATCCTATGTGATTCTTGTGACCACTTAAGGGGAGCTTCAAGAATCATTCGACCCTGATGTGATCAGCATCAGTGTTGAACTATCTTTCCACCCCAATTTGTGTTCGGTTTCCCTTGATCTGATCAGGATCAAGTTCGACTTCCCACATCAGTTTCAAACAAGCAATTAATTCAATTATTTTCATGTTTTATCTTTTTACTCTTCCTAGTCATTCATACATCTCCAAAGGATGGAATCAGTCCATCGATCGTCCTCACTCTACTTCCCAAATGCTTTACTCCGTGGTTCAATACCTAAATGCTCACTTCCTCAGCCTTCACTGCTTTCATCCATCACTCTCCAATATTCTAACTAAGGATTACCATACTTGTAAAATTTGTTGTCCTCAATTTACTTCCAATCATTTACCTAGGTATACACTACCTCTAGACTTCATTCATCTACTATTCTCATTCATTTCGTGCTACTTCTTCCAAGGCTACAATACTTGTGGAACTCCGTCCACTACTCATTACTTTTCTCTTACTAATACTCTTACACTGGTGTTACAAGATGGGTACATTCCTCCTATGGTATTTGCATATTTAATGCTTAGTTACCACAATTTCGTTATGAGTGAATACGTATGTTTGTTTAATATATGTACCAATCGTTAATTCGTTTCTCATTTGTGCTACACACATTATAGTTTATGAGTTTTATTTATAAAACTTGCATTAAGCGGTTTTCGCTCTACCCCCCTTAAAAGGGATTACGCCCACGTAATCTCCCATATGTTAATATTATTAAACATTGGTTTACTCAATTTGCGCGATCTGAAGCGTCTAGCTTCATTACGGTATACTATACAATATGCTCAGGTCAAAGGGTCTTAACCATACCAATGGTTTAGTCTTTGCACCGAGGATTTCTATATGAGTTTATTTAACTCATAATTAATTCTGTTCTAGCCAATTAGGCTTCATGGCATTAATGGCCATCCTGCTATCCTTACTAGGTACATTGTCTCTTAGCTAGGGCCCACTAGCTTCTGCTGTGCGGCCCTGATAATTCGGGTTACTTATCCTTCGTGTTATCCTCAATGTGTTATACACCCCCTTTTTATCCGTCTATCATGGGAATAAGGTTTACTAAACAAATGCGGTATTCTTTTACCGTGCTTGAACTCGATGAGTTAAAGATTTATAACCATCTCTCTGGTAATCTACTGCACATGCTATTCGTGCTTCCATGATTATTCGTTAAGTTCCTCCGACTTATTGTCGGGCGAGGTTAAGTCACCACTTAACTGTAGTGCTTCCTCTGTTATCAATAGCTTCCAGATTACACCAGTTCTTCTGGTTCAGTACAAGTGTTCTTTACTTGTACGACCTTGCATTGATATAAGTCGGTCTTAGTGACTTTCTAAAGTCTCCTTTCACCTTTTTATTCCATTGAAATTCACATTTGTGAGTGTTAGTGTGTTTCACACTCTTCGTGCTTCTTTGGCCTTAGGCCGCACGGTTTGTTGCTAAGGTTGCTTGACTGGCTTAGGCCATGTTTGTTGGTGACAAGAAAGGTTTACTACAGTTTATATTTTCCATATCCCTAGCCATCCCATTAGATCATTAGCTGCACAAGTGCAATACCAAAACACCCAGTCATACAGAGTGCAGAGGCGTAAACGCTTGACAGTAAGTCACTTATGTGATAGGAAAGGATATTTCTGCCTGTCATCTCGTACTTATACTCCGTGTCATTATCTGCTACTTCCTCATATCGGTCGCTTGTTGCGCACCGTATTCTTACTCCTCATACAACATCATTTTTACCATTTCTGTTACTGTGATAGTTTCTCTTTACTCATTGCCATTGTCATTGGCACCATTCCCTTATGGTATGAATACCCTGGGGTTTCCAATGTTCGTGTGTATGACGGTTGTTGTAGCATATCGCAATACTATTATCTTCCCATTATGGAGATGTTTTATTTCAGTTTAGGTTTCATGTGTAGGTTGGCTTACCTCACATTATTTTCATCATTTATGATACCTTTTACCAATTATCTTGGTTGACCAAGGATAAAGTAATTTATCGGGTTATAAGCTCTCTTGAGCGTTGGTCATTCTTGGTGTTCAATGTGCATTTCCATTGATTGTTTTGACAATGATTGTCTTTCAGTGCTGAGCATTGTTTATAGGCTCCAGCTGTGCAGTTCTACTTGTATGTACATCGCCGGGACATCCCAAGAAACTTCGAGGGTTTTCTGGTCCCGTTCTCTAATTGAAGAGTATTTTATCACTGATAGGTGAAAGTTCTTGTTGAGGGGTTTGTCCCCACTCATAGGTCTAATGCCAAGGTTTGCTATGTTAGTATTTATACAATGGTTCACCACATGCTTGGGTGCATGTGAAGTATACTTACTCCTTCAAGTCGAAATGGTTTGGAATGTCTTTTTCTTGCTCGATCGCCTCTTGGCAATATCTATATGCGTAGGCTATACTGTTATAATAGATGGAAGCCTTTATAAGGATTCACATCTTCACCACCTTGGTGGTCTTCGGTTAACGAGGGGTACTTTCCCTTGGGTTCTCGTAGTGTCCAAGTGTGGACTAGGCCATTGTTGGCGTTATCACGATTCTTATGCCTCTGTGCTACCCTTACTACAGTAGGCATGAAGGTAATTAAAAGCTTGTCAACTGTATACTAGACTGATGCTCTAGTGACAGCGACACTGAGTTGGCCATTACTCCAAGCCACTCAGGATGTTGGGTTTGAACTGATGGTCCAGTTGTTGATTTCTTGTCGTATGAGACAATATCTCTTGCAAGCCTTGTTATCGAATGGTGTGGGTTATGCAACCTTTAAGGTTTACATAACATAGTTGGTTGATGGCTTTTAAGCCGTATTGCTGCGAGCTATGCTCTTTGCAAGCTGCTTATATCTGTTTCCACTCCTTGTATACCCCATAGGTTGGAGGTATTGCTGGGCTCCATGGTAAGTCGTGACATCACGCTTCCGTTCATAGGAGGTCCTTTAGGCATTTTGGTGTTAATTAGTGCCTTCTAGTAATTTAGGGCATTCCTTGTCAAGTGAAATCCCTTCGGTGTCCTAACCGAGTGTTCGTTTTAGCACCCGTGCTCATATCATTACGCTTGTTCAACTGTTGTTAACGCAGACACCCTTCACGGATCGCTCCTGGGTGTTGGTAATTGTGCCGTTACGTCCGGCTAATGGTTACAACGTGTGTTGTCCTCTTAACCGTCTTATGGTATTGTACTTGGGTCGTCCCCTTTTGGGTTATAACGTCTCCCGTTCTCGGGTAGACTGTTTACACTTGCTCCTAGTGCTTGCGTCTAGGGTTATATATCCTCTCCGATGATGGATTGTGCTTCGTGGTAACCTTGTGATTGCTCTTGGGAGTTCCGCCCCGTTTGTTGAGTATTGTTAGGTTCACGTTAGGCATTCGCCTTAATGTGTTTAGGCTGGGTATGCTTTCCAGCTATCACGTATTTGTTTGATGTCCTCGAGACATATCCAATGTCTATATTTACTAGTTTGTGCTCTTTTCACTTCTAGTTCTTATTCCTTACTTTCAGATGGGTTCTCTGAGTTTCTTTATGCTTGATTGTCTGAGGTGTCCAGCTGTTCTGATTCGAACTTACTGATGGTCCGTAGAACGGAGTCGACTACTTCCCGTGTCTCGTACACTACTTGTATACATACGTGGGGTACCATGTTGATACGTTACCACTTACCCAACTATATGTCAGGCCCGCAAGCTCCTTCGGAGTGCGGTTGTCCCACATCCCGTAATTGGGTACACTCGTAGTGTTCGTCACACGTCTAGGTGAAGTATCCTATTGTCAACTCCTCTTGTATCAATCTATGATACTCACCGTAATTTTGTTGGTTTGGTTTTGAAATCCAAGGTTTAAAAGAAAATTTGTGGTTTTGAAAGAAAACTTGGTTTTGAAAATAACAGTTCGGTGTTAAAAGAAGTTCTTCATGGCATAGCCATGTTTGTGGTCTTGACCAAGTCTAGCTTCCCGCTGACTGGTATGTACTAAGCACAGTGGTCGGGTCGTTAAGCCTTCCCAAGGTTCCATACGCCTGGTGTCAGGATTTGTGATCAAGTAATTGCTTCATCGTAGTCACGGTACATTACTATGTACCTGTGGTGTGTTAGAGTTCCTTTACATAATCCCGTTCTTACTGCACTTGCCGTGGCAAGTGCGTGGTACTGGTGATTTTTGGGTAATCCTATACCGGTCTTGGTGTGGTTTCCGCTTGTAATTGATAGTCTTGTCGACTCTTCCTTGATCTTATTGATCTGTGTTTGGAGGTACTCAATCTTTTAAGTAGCTTCTCAATGATCTTGACATGGCTGTTGTAGATCTGGGCACTTCTCCAATCCTTGGAGATTCCCTTTTATTTGGTTTAGAGTTGTTCCTCGTGGCTCGTTCCCACACACTTGTGGTGGTTACGGAGCCTACCTTGTTTAGGCACTACTCTCGTAGTCCTATTGGATTGTATCTCATGGTTGTTCTTGTAGTTGTCTGAGCTATATTGGCCAGGTATTGCAACCTTAATGGCGTTGTAGTTTGGGAGTTAACCGCTTCCGACTATGTCCGTAGTCAGCTAGCATACCCTTGGTGGTATTATTCAAGTATTACTATCCCATGGACTCGTATCTCGGGTTTCGTCACTGCTCCCTTTTTCATTCCGTTGCACGGTTAGTGCTTCCTTCCTGTTGTTGGTTGATTAGCTAGGTTTCGCGACTGCTAAGCACGTCGCCCCATGCCGTTGTAAATTGTAGCCTCCTTGTGGTTGGAGTGCTTATTCCCCCGCTATTAAGTGCGGCATTATTGTTCAACCGGGATTCATCCCCGGGTCTTCCTTTTCTTGGAATCTACTACATGTCGGTTCTTGTTTACTGTGTGATTGCTTCACCACTGCCAGATCGGGTTTCCCCGAGTATGAGAGGACTTTCCTTCTCTCTGGCGTTCTTTCCCAAGTTATACAATGGGGTTTGCGGAGGGCGGGTCTGGTATTGTAGGTATCCGGTACTCACCGGGAGTTCCTAACTAGCATATCTCTAATGCTAACACTCAGCCCTTAGCCCTAAGCTTCTAATTCCTAACTCGGTATTCCTAAACTCGGTATTTCCAGTCATCAGAGCGATACTTCGCTCTGATACCACTTTTTGTAACACCCCTACCATTAATACAGTGCTTACCGTCCAATCTCCTTACTATCAGATACACGCAGCGGATATATATTACATACAATGGGTGATACAATGCCGTTAGTCACCCACGTGACTAACAAGGCTACTACTTCTACATACAGCATCGGTCTGATGGACCGGAATCCCGAGTACTACAATCTACAATGCATTCTCCATTTCCAATGCTACTACATATTCCATTCAAACATACTCCAAGTACAATACAATATATACATACCGAGTTTACTAGGTTCTATACAATATAATCTCTCCAAGTTCATATACTCATTATGAGTCTATGTCTACCCATTCCTCACTACTACATTACTTTCTAATACAAGGGGTGTGCTAGTTGATACACCTCTACATTCTACTACTACTATCCAATGTAGTCCGTCTCGTGCCTTGACCACATTCGCTTCGGGTACCTGCACACTAAAAAATGTCCCCCGAAGGGGTCAGCTTTCGCCGAGCATGATAACCGCATACCCCGCGTACTAGTGAGGGTACGCCGACCACTTGGTCGAATACATGGTTGATTTCATTCAAACATACATGCATACATGCTCTTATACACAATACAAGAATACTTACGCAAGCATACATACATACACTTCATTGCATACAGGAATACAATAAACCATCCAATACATACTTACCTTCTTCCGAATACACATACTCAGTACATACACAAGTACATTCTTGTTAGCTTCATTGGTCCACCCGGGTTAATCGGGTGGAGATTACTCTTTTACTCATTATTCATACATACATACTCATACTCTTACTTACTACACCATACTTACTTACTCTTACTCTTACTCAGTTAAGCCGTGGGCCTCGGCAGGGACTACACCGTCCCACCCAGGCTTTACTTGACTCACCAATCCGGATGCTACCCACTTAAGGGATTTGGGCCGCGGACCAGCTTACGAGTCAGGATCGGATCCAACCTCTTGTGTCTCCTCATCCTCACGCGTGGCCGAAGCTATATCGGACTTGTACTCATTCCAATTTACTCACTTAAGTTAGGAGTTAGATAGTTAGGAATTAGCACAAGTCAACATCCAAGCCACAATAATACAATACACATATACACATACATACGAGGTACAATACATTACACAGGTACAATACGAGGTTCGAATACCATTCATCATCATTATATATTTCATGAATTATACAAACTAGTGCTCAAGTCAATAAATATCAAGCACACACATAAGTCAAGCACAGGTAAGTGCACATAGTCCGATTCATGCATTTATCTTATTAGGTGGTCAAATAAGCACACAAATCGGGGTAACCAGATTAGGATACAGGGCATGAAGAAATCATACCTTTTACCGGAATTTACTTCACTGGGTGTTCCCTTGTTCCTTTGGTTTACTCTCGTTCCTCGAGTCTTATTCTCGAACCAATGACTACATGCCAAATGGTTCAATTAATACTAAGCATTACAATACCTACATAGTTACTACTCCCGTACTTACCCCGTTGTCCCGTTATTTCGGTTTAACTTAATGCCCTTAAACTTACAAATTGCTTAATCACTTCTTATACTTGTTTACACTTATTAGGGCCTTTAAAGGTCACCAAACAAGGCCTTAACAACTTCTAAAACCATTACCAATCAATCCCCCATGTTTAGAACCCTTAAAAACACTCTCTGCTGAATTCTGGGGGTGGTCCGGGACTTGGTCCGGACCCTAAGTCCCGGACCAGTGCTTCTGTGTACTCTCAGCTGATTTTTAGACCTGGTCCTGGACTTGGTCCTGGACTTAAGTCCCGGACCAATTCCTGCATTCGCTCTCGGGCCTTTTTTTGAAGCGGTCCGGGACTTGGTACATATCCTAAGTCCCGGACCCTGCTAAAAACTGCTATTAAGGTCATTTTTCAACCCCAAATCAACCCTTAATCCACCTCCAATCATTCCATAATCTTTCCACATTTTGTACATATTTAAACACACCTAAACACTCACTAAAACTCCTTAAATCATTGGTTAAACCCTTACTCCAATTCTTGCTCAATGTCTACAAATTTCCATCTCATTTCTACAACTTGCACACTTGTGCATTTCTACACTTTCCTTTGCACTTTGCATCTTTTCCTAACTTCATTTTACCATACCAATCATTCCTATACATATGCACTACCTATACCCAAGTCAAATCTCCATCTTCAAGATTACAAACACTAATTTTTCTCTTGTTTTTCCATTGCATTTCACATGCTATTTGCTACAGATTTTACACCCATTCATTCTCATCCTACAACTACCATTCCAAGGTTACTAAACATCTCTAATCAACCCAATACACACCTTGGTTCTCCCATTCACCAAGTCATCCAAAAATGCTTATTTCCTACTAAAATTTCGCCATAGTTCACCTACAATTCTAACTTCTCCTCATACATAATTTTTCACCAAATTCATCCCTAATCTAACACACCCATACAAGGGTCCTACCAGCACTCAAGTCTATACCAATACTCCAATACTTCCATCAAACAACAATGCCAATACAAATACACAATACTTGGCTCTAAGGCCTACAATCCAAATACAAGCTCACAATTACTCAAAACTTCATAAACTCCAATACTAATACATTAGTTTAGGTTCTTTCATTTGCTTACCCATTCCCATTACACTAATGCATTAACTCTAACCTTAGGAGAGAGCTCTTACCTTGAGCTTACAATTCCTTCAATTCTTTTTCAATTCTCCTCTTCTTTCTTTCTTGCCCAAATCGGCCATGTGGGGAATGGGGTTGCCAAACTCCATTCCCATCACCCAATGAACACAAAACAACTACAATTAATATACTAACCCTTAATTTAATGCTAGTTCATTGAAATGCTTAAAGCAAGATTTCTAGGGTTTACCTTTGGAGAGTTTTAGAAGGGGTTTTAGCCCTTGGTTCAAGAAGGTGAATCCACCACCGTTGCAAGGTTGATATTATGCCCAAAAGAGAGAGAGAAAACAAGGCATTACAAGGAGGCAAAAATCGGTTATGAAGCAAGGTAGGGAAAACATGAGTTTTTCATGTAGATTTTTACCGTAATGGAGAGAGGAGACTCCAAGCTACACATTGATGCTATTTTCTTCACCAATGGGGTATACCCACGAAAATGAACTTCCTCATTTTTGGATTTTGAAAGAGAGAAGTGTAGAGGAGGATGAGGGGAGTTCAAATATGTAATTTATTTTTGATTTGGAGCTCAAATGGAGCTTGTGTGAGGGAGAGAAATTGAAGAAGCCATTGAAGCTTATTTTGAGAGCTTCAAATCGTGAATGAAGGAGGAAGGTGGGGAGTATTCTGCAGGGAGGGGAATCCCATCGTGGGAAATGAGAGAATGAGGAGGAGAGAGATGAGGGAATTAAGGAAATAAGAAGAGAGAGAGGGCTACTTTTTACTTTTTGTTACTTTATTACTTATTTGTTTGTCTTGTAGTGTAATAGACAATTAATATAAGTGAGGAGGGGAAAATCGAGACCCATACCACTCTCATTCAGATTTTTAATTTTTATTTGCAAATGGGACACATTAGTTTGGGTTTTATTACAGTTTACACCCCGAAGTTCCGGTTTTTGTACTATTCGCTAACCGGAACCCGTTTTCAGGAATTTTCTCGTTAATTAATTTATTGGTTATTAAGCTTCCATTAATGCTTAATTATAGTTATTTATGAACTATAATTTTTACGGGTCCGTTTGACCACTTAAGTCACGTTTTCGGGTTTCCTCGAAAAACGCGCGTTAAAGTTCTATTAGCGTTTAATACATTATTTGGATCCGTTTTCTTCGGGAGTTGTTCCCATATATTAAGGGTTGTTAAGCCTTTAGAATCCATATAATACGCTAACCGAGGTCTCATACCTCCTACGGTTATTTAACACTTATTTAGCGTTTTCCGCTTTTAAGCGTTCTTTATTTTTATTTTTTTTTGGATTTTTTTCCTCATCAATATTACTTAACCATTATTAGGCTCTTAATACCTATTAGGATAATTTAATCGCCATATTTAAGGTCGGGGTATTTCAGTTGTTTGGGTGACATTTAATGGTCAATAGAGGTGTGA